>CAWUFW010015373.1:0-364554 GCA_963921515.1 Calotriton arnoldi | reverse complement strand
GGTAAAATAACACACTAAAGTCAATTAAAATGATGGTAGTCGAAGGTCATGATAGGGTGCCAAACCACAAGAGTGCCTCTTTCACTACAGAGCCTATCTAAGAGACTTAATCGAGGAGATAGAGACCCTGACAACACACCATAACATAATCACTTACAGATCCAATAGCACATTTGTATACAAGACGCATTGACCATAGCCAGGAGTGGACACAAGCTCAACCTCCCTAATTAAGCTATAATGCCAACAGCTATTCAGGGGCACGAGTGAACACTGACAGTAACAGGGTGCAAGAAAAGTGAAGCTTGCCAGAATGAATAACTCACTAGGTTAGTAAGCAGTGAGGTAGTGAGGGTAAGACCAAAGGCAAAGGTTGAGGCAGAAGGTCACGAGACCAAACTAGCCCATAGGAGCAGTGGTTAACCTTTAACTAGACACTCCGATATCAAACAAACAACCCTTATGAAGCGGTGGAAAGTACAAACACCCTATAAACCATAAGAAAAATATGTACAATAAATCAGGGAGGAGAAAAGAGCCCCAATAAAGTACATATGTCTTCCAGCTTCATAGAGAACAAATGGACAGCACTTGTACTTGAGTAAGACGGTACAGGCTGCAAGTGAAGCCTCTGGAAGTTTTCTACCCCATGAACTTTATTTTTACACGGTGTGCGTGTAAACAGATGCAGGCCTTAAGACCTTGGAGCCTGAAAGGACTCAAAAATAAAAGTGATATGCATTGTTGTCAGTGACGAGCATGGGTGGAAAAGGAAACTGTGAGTGAACATCATGGCACCACCTGTCTACCTAGTCTGCAAAGTATAATTCCTACCACTATAGCTAATTCCATGAGCCCCTGCATACAGCTTCCCCTATGGGAGTGTGGACAAATCTTTCATGCACCCTTTTCTTTCCAGAACATGGAGTTGCATTTCTGAGACAAACTGTATGTCCTTAAACTCGTGCACGTGCTGCATGTCCTTAAACTTGTGCACGTGCTGCAAGTCCTTAATCTCTTTCAAGTGCCGCTTGCACGAAGCATTGGCATCCTTTTCAACAGCAATGCATGACTTAATTCCCTCACAAACTCAATTCAGGGTCAGTGTTTTAGGGGCATGCGCCAATCACTGCCTCTCCCACCGAATCAATCAACAGTCTCACTGATGCTACCATTGATAAAAATAAGTTTAAAAACCAGAACGGGGCATCCAGTGCAGAGTTTTTTTTTACCCAGTCCGTCTCTGACAAACGCCCAGAACAGGAAATCGAGTAAGTAGAAATGTATTGTGACACCTTTCCTTGGTAAGAATCCCCCCGCCCCATCCATCTTGTTATAAAACAAAGCCTAACAAGCCATTGGCAAGCAGCCCAAAAGTGGGTGGCACAGCTGGCCACCAAATTCTACATCCACTGTGAAGAACTAGAGTCAAAATATATTGTGCTCGAGAGACACGAGCAGACCCACAGCCAGTGTGCTCTACCATATGGAGACTCGACGCCCTTGAAATGTTACCTCTTCACAGAACCCACACGAGGCTCATTAGAGCCAATGCTTATTTATCAAAGCAAAGAAATGCCACTTTTTCTGCATCCGGCATGGCCCAGTGAGCATGGCACTAGGTGAATTTACTTAAGCAGAACATGACAGACCAGAAAAGGCCTCAGGGAAGCCTGCCGACTTGGGAGCTTGGGATCCGGGTTCGGGCGTCGGCTCAACAACCTGTGATTCTGGGCAAATCACTTAATCTCACTGTGCCCATGGAGAGCGCCTGGATACCCTCACGGGTGAAAAGCTGCACTATATAAACCTACACATTTAAAATGGGCTAACAAGTAGCAACTGAACTTTGCCCTCTGGTGCCTCCTCTTATTCTGGGACGCCAGTCATTCATTAACAACCACCTTGCCTCAGAATGGAGACAAGGTTACAGAATGCCAAAGCAAGTGGTCACAAACACATTCTTTTAGAACCCGCATATTAAACACCCTCTCTTAACCAATGCATTCATATTAGGCCGTTCTCAGAGCGGCAACGTACGTTTAGTTAGTTCCTTCTTTCCAGGCGCTAGTAAGCTGAGCGAGTAATTAGCCCTGTGTCCAATGTCCAGGTCTTTTAACTAGTCAGTCCTAGCTGTGACGCCAACTTAAATTGTTAACATCACTCAGTGCCATAAGTGTACGAGCATTCGTGAGTGAGGCCCATTTACAAGTCACTAAGGTGTGCCCAACTGCACAAGTCACTCACAAAACACAATTACTTTAGTTCTGGAGCAGCTAGGCAGCCAGTGGCTCCCTGAACGCGCACAACACCTGATCCTCTGGTTCTTCAAAGAGTGGCTGTTCCAGGTCACATGGAAGGGTGCGGTAGATATGGATGCCCCCACTGGACACAAAGTATCATGTTCAGTTGTATGGGAATAAGGAAGTGTATACCATACTACAGACTGTACAACGTCTCAGTCTGAACCATAACCCACCAGAAGGTGTAACCTAGCCAGACTGGCAGCTTGTGCATTTTGATACAACAGCAACGTGCATGAGATTTACCCAGGGATTAATCTAGCAGGTTACTATTATGCTAAGAAACACGAATAGTAAAGGATTGTGGAACATTCGCGTTTTTAAAAAAATGCTGCCTTATCTGCAAAATGCGGTTGGAGTGCACACACGAGAAGGGATTCGCTTTTTTGCGATTTCTTTGAAATTTACATTCCGACATGCACATTAGCAGCTTCCATGTTTCGGCACTTCTTTGTAGGTGCAACCAAGCTGCCCTACAGAATCTATACAAATGTTTACAAGTGCACTCGCTGCTAGAGTGTCCATTAGGGACATTGAACAACGGGCTTCCGTGCCCTGGCTCAAACCACTCTTCCTACAGGTCACTGAGCAGAGCAGTCGGACTGGGTCACGAGTGAGGCGGAAGATTGTTACAATCGCTTTCAACCTAGAGGGACACAGGTACTTTTATTACCTACCGTGACCAATTAACTCACATGAAACCAACGGAAACATTCAAGTTAAAAATGTGCTTTTTTAACTAGTTGCCCACTTGTCTGTATCCTACAATTAATAACAAGCATTTGCAATGCAATTGGTCTCGCCTTTGGGGCTTTATAAGTATTTAACCATTGTGTGGTGCATTCTGGGATCAAACAGTCGAACTTTTTAAAAGATTCTGTTATGGGAGGGACAGTTTGTTATGACATCACATGAACCAGCAGTGTTAAACATGGGAGGGGAGATACTGTTAACTTTGACATCACATAGTCACAAACACTGGAACAAACATGCTTCGAGGTCCTGTGCCGCATTGTGATACCACACAAACATTCTAACAGATGTGTTATGGGAGCGACGGTGCATTATGACATCACACAATTTATGACATCACACAATTTAGCAGTGTAAAAGACTGGAGGGGAGATACTGTTTGCTATGACATCATATAGTCACAAACACTGGAACAAACATGCTTCGATGTGCTGTGCTGTATTGTGATACCATTCAAACATTCTAATAGAGGCGGTCATGAGAGGGAGGGTGCATTATGACCTTACACAATCCAGCAGTGTAAAAGACGGGAGGGGAGATACTGTACACTCTTACCAGGGCCACTGGAATTATGCGGCAGGAGAGGGCTAAATTATGCAGCAGGGTTGAGTAAATTTTGTGGCAAAGAAGAGGCAAAGGTGGCACATTTTGTGATAGTATTACTTCATGATTTTGATATTTTTAAACTTGGAAACACTGTCTGGGCATTCCCTGCACCTCGTTAGTACTAGTTTAATACCCAAGCATAGAAATAACCAACAGAAAGGTGACCTGTCCAGCTTTGCAAAGGGCCTTCCACTGCGTGGCAGCTCGTGTCACTGCATTTTTAGTAACTTTTGAACTGTCCGAGCTAAAAACAACCATTTTATTGTTAAAATCTGCAACAAATCTTTAATCATGCAAAAATCGCCACAGCCACACAATTGCATAATTCCAATGGCCCTGACTATGACATCATTATTCAACAAAGGTGCCTTGAGAGGCTGTGGTGCATTGGGACACCACATTCTAAAAGATTTTGTTATTGGAGGGACGATAATTTATGACCATACACAATCCAGCAGTGTAAAAGACGGGAGGAGAGATACTGTTTACTATGGCATCATATACTCACAGATACTAGCTCAAAGGTGCCTCGAGAGGCTGTGGTGCATTGTAACATCACACAGTCAAACATTCTAAAAGATGCCATCATGAGGGGGACGATGTCTTATGACATCACACAATCCAGCAGTGTAAGAGATGGGAAAGGAAATACTGTTCACTATGACATCATATATTCACAAACACTAAAACAAAGGTGCCCCGAGGGAATGTGGTGCATTGTGATATCACCAAACATTTTAAAAGATACGGTCATGAGAGGGACAGTGCATTATGACATCGTGCAAGCAAACATTCTGATGATCGTGGATAGAAAAAGGACCTACGTTTGCGATATGACATCACATAATCAAAGGTTTGCGATTGACAAAGGAGATACACGATTATCATGACATCACATATCATTATTTTTTCTTAGGAAAGTAACCGAAAAAGGCACAGGTGCAATTTGATATCATGCAATAAAACGCTAGCTGTGCAGATACGCGGAGACAGGTGTTTGTCACTTGCACTCTAATACATTGTCCTCAAGCTATCAGGACTGAATTAGATAACCAGAAGTTGTAATCACAGCTTAATCTGAAGGATGAAGCATCCGAACGTGCATGCAACTGCATCCACACCTTGGTGTGCATGGCAATGCATGCAAAGCAAAGGTGTGTGTGTTCGGGAGTCTGTTTTGTATAACGAACTGGAGTTCACTGACGACTTAATATTCTACACCCAAGCTTGTAAAAACATATTGAGTATGCACACTTTTACACAAGCCGTGATGACTGGTGTGAGCCATAAAATTAAACAGCAGCCCACACATGGGGAGGGGCCACGTTCAAGATTGGCCTTTTTGCCTGTCAAGAACAGGACACAAATAAAATTCGTGGCCCGTAGTGTTTTTTTCTTTTTTTCAAATCTTTTCTGCAAAAGTCATTCATTGAAAGTGACATCACTATAATTAATGATTTACAAGCAACCCATACACCAGCCAATTGGATCCGAGTGTATTATGTGACTGGTGGCCTATCCTAAGTACTCTGTGGTGGGATGGATGGAGGGAGGAGGGGAGAAGAAATCCAGCTAAGGGAACTCTCACAGCCACCGACCCTATTCACTCCTGGCGCGCTCCCGCCTCACAGAGGCATAAGACTCCTCGCGCTGACTGCATGTACACACTGCCCTTCAGTGGGATGTCCCGAAACTGTATCCGAGGACCAGAGCGTCCATTCCGACAGCAGAGACCACACTATTCGAATGTTGAAATAACTGTTGTTGAATGCTTTTAAAGTGCCACTCATAAAAAACACACTTTGAGATAACCACTTCAAAGTGTTTTAACGAAATCTCACTACATGAAATGGCGCCAACCGACGCACAGTCGTTTTTACTAGTTTTAAAAATGGATGTTAAAAACTGAGATGTGAGGGGGGGGTCGCCGTCTTGAAATGTCATATATTGAGAAAAGAGGGAAGCTCGCCGGTTTGGGGTGTCATATACTGAGATGCGAGGGGGCTCGCCGTCTTGGGGTGTCATAAAGTGAGAAGTGAGGGGGCGTTATATACTGAGATGCGAGGGCGGGGCTCTCCGTCTTGGGGTGTCATATACTGAGATGTGAGGGGGCTCTCCATCTTGGGATGTCATTTACTGAGATGCGAAGGGGGCTCTCCGTCTTGGAATGTAATTTACTTAGATGTCAGGGGGGCTCGCCGTCTTGGGGTGTCATATACTTCGATGAAGAAGGGGGTCTCCGTCTTAAAGCACCATGTCAGGCTCTGCAGCGGTCCCGGGCAGGACGATGTCTCCCTACCAGCAGCATCCCTCACACTGACTCAGGCACGTGGAGGTCTTCGCTGCCACTCCTTGGGGGGTGGGGCCGGTCTCAGGTTGTTCCTCGCAGCCCTCCCACAGCCCCCGGAGCTGGGATATAACCGAAGGGCTCCGCACGACTCCTGCCAGTTCTCCTTTGTGACGAGCCAAGGGCACGGGGGAGACTACACCATGAAGATGCTTTTCCTGCCAGTGTGTGCCATTGTGCTACTGTCCGTCTTTGAGCCCGCGGACTCCTCTGCCTATTATGACAAGATCCTGTCCCACAGCCGGATCCGGGCGAGGAAGGAAGGGTAAGTGCGAGGCTTCTGCATGGCTGACACGAAGCTGGGAAGAGCTTAAACGAAATAAGCAGCAGCACAGGGGGCACAATGGCTCCCAAGTGGCCTGGCACAGAGACACTGAACAGTGTAGCGAGAGCTGAACTCGGGGAAGGGAAGTCGGCTGCCTGCTTGCCGCAGAGAAAAGACAGAGTAGGGAGGAGGGAGGCAGCGTCAGCACAAGTGAAGCGCTGGACGTCGGCAGCGTCAGAGAGGAGCGGGGGCGAGCGAGTGCGGCAGCCTGCTGAGCTGACCACACGCTCGTGCACAATGCCCATGTGTTTTCAATTATCACGCCCGCGTCTGGGTACGATAATTGCAAACAGATGGCGGCCCTGCGGGTAACCGCAGGGAAAAGGCCATTGTGCACGAGCGTGTGGTCAGCTTTTTGATGCCCCTTACATAAAGTCTCGCAGAGCAGCGCTTGCGCGCCTCTAGGCTCGACCTAAAAAGGAACGTATATTGCGTTTGCTTAACTGCCGCCATGAGACACTTGAAGGGAAGGTGGCTGAAACCATTTTACTTCAATAGGAACAGTCGTGTTTACTGGCGCACATCAAAATATTATCAAAATTAAAAGAGCAGCATATAAACAATTGAGCACGCAAGACATAAAATTAACCACAAAACACAATGCCACACACGTTCATGTCATGGTTGTGACCTCTTACGATCACGAATGCAAGGATAACTAGGGTACAAAAACAATGTACAACTATTAACCATCAGCACCATCAAGTGCAACCGCACTGTCAGATCACCTTTTCTGGGCCTTTACCAATTACAAGTACGACAGACCACACACTGCACAAAACACAAGCTTGTATATTATACAATGTATAATTTAGAAGCTAACAGTCACGTCAAAGTTACAACCGCCTACTTTGAGGCGCTACTTGTGAGCACGCAGAAAGCTCTCACCCATGTTAAAGGGCGAGGCCTAAACATTGCCAAAATGGGCCACTTAACAAATAGAACTGACAAGTAAACCATAAAGTCCATGGGGTGGATTTTTAACAAACATCTCACACCCTTCCCAGCAGAGGCAGGTAGTCGTTCCGTCCTATAACTGGGATTGGCCACCCCAAACACGTGCTTTCCAGAAATCCTATCAGCGCTCTAAAGGCATTATCCCAGGTACCCAATGGTTTGCAGAGGCCTAGGCTGGGATACAGCTTTCTAGCAGCACTTTTCCTAAGAGTGTGGCCCGGGCATAACCAATGTCAACAGCTCCACTGCTTCCTAATACGTCATTAAACCCCACGAGGACACAGATTACATTAGCAGTCCCCTGTGGCAGAGGAGCTTACAAGGGTGCGAGTGCTGCCCAAACCACTCCCAAGCGTGATCTTATATTTACACAGATCCTCCAGCTATACTTTTAACGTCCCTCTGTCTACAAGAGTCCCATGGATAACTAAGCCAGCATTCCAAACACAATACCTCCAATAAACAGGCCCCGGACCTGAAAGTGAGACTGTTGCAAAATGAACTGTAGACAAATTAAGTTATTTAACTCTTTATTGACATTGGCAAATTAAAATATAAATAAATTAACAAGTATTTCATCAAAAAAAAGTTGTACATAAATACTGTCAAATTTTCCTAAAAAGGTTTCCACACATTAGTATTTTCCACGTATCGAATTAACTATCGGCACAGTGTAAACATGTTGAAGACGAACAAAGCCTTGGTGAAATGTTCAGCCACCAACTAGTCCACATTGTACACTGTTATTATTGCCTATACACCGGGGGAGGGGGGCAGCAGAGCACCGGCGTCGCCCGCACCGATCCTGCAAGGCTCGACACGCATGTGGTGAGGAAAGAAAAGAAAGTGTGCTCCGATGCATAGTTAAAAGACGAAGCAAGGTGGCAGCCTTTGTGCAGTAATCTGCCCTCTGGGATCCATGCAGCAGAGTTCCTCTCGATTCTAATGCAGTCCAATTACAGGAAACATTGGAAATGTTAACATCGTTAAGCTTTGTGCCAGCATAATTTGTGTGACGTCAGAGAGCAAATGGAAGCTGGTTTCTTGGAGCTGTCAGGGGGTCAAAGAAAATCAGTAGCGGTCGGCGGTGGGAGTGCCGCCAGGCGCTGATGTGGGGTGGGGGAGGGGCAGGGTGGGGGGTAGTAAACTATGGATTACGGGCGATTACAGGTAAGTACACATATAAATAAATAAAGCAATTTCGTTTCTGCGCTGCATCACATTTGGCGATGCAGCGCGAGAAACGAAATTTGTTTTATTTATTTATATGTGTACTTACCTGTAATCGCCCGTAATCCGTAGTTTACTACCCCCCGCCCCACGTCAGCGCCCGGTGGCACTCCCACCATCGACCGCTACTGAAGAAAATAAGTTGGATGTTTAGTCTTCTCGTGTGCTGAGGCTTCCAGGATCTGTTAGTGGGGATTCAGTGTCTCGAGTCCAATCATTCGCAAGGAATGTCCTTTTTTGGGAGTGCACAATAGCAGATCACCCGGCTGGGTTGCTGTTTGCACACAAACTCTGTCATAAAGTCAAACTCGTTCTGTCCAAGCCAGAGCTCAGGCATCTGCGGTCAAGTCCAATCTCCAGCACTAGGGACATGAGCACCTCCTCATCGATGAAGTCAGTGTCTATGACGCTTTGGGGCAGCGCGACCGGCGCAGAGGAAGGGGCCATGCCGGAGGTGAGCTTTGCGCCACAGTCTCTGAAGTGTGGCTGCTGGCCGGCACTAAGGGGGTGTCTGGCGGGGTGCAGCTCGGGCAGGTAGTGGCCGTGTGGGTAGGCGTGGTGCGTGAAATACTGGTTGTTCAGCTTCTGCAGCTGCATGCTGGCCTCCAGTTGGGCGGCCTGGCTGGTCACTGGGGGGCCCATGAACTGGGTGCTGCTGAACTGCGTGGTGGGGGGCATGCCGCCGCCAGGGTGCACGGCACCCACCCCGCCTTGCACCATGGCGTGCCGGACCCCCACGTTAGAGGTCATGGTGACTGCTCCGTAGTGTAGGTGGTAGTTGGCCATGACAGTGCTGTAGGTGTGCTGTTGCTGGTGGTGCTGCTACTGCAGGTGCTGTGTCTGGAACTGCCCCGTGGCCATACGAAATGTAGAGGGGGTTCAAAGAGTAACACGAGTTTACCATATCGAACAGTTTCTGCCAGCAAAGAGCATGTTCTCAGAAAAGCAATTACATACTCGATTCTCCAGTGTTATACACTCAGAAAAGGGTCACTTCAGACTGCCAGGTGACTGAAACAAGTGACCACAAGGTCAGGGGTATTGTTGCAAGCAAGGGGAATGGCAGACAGAATGCAGCAAGTGCTGCGCTTTGACAGCTACTGAGAGGCAGCTGCAGCGCCTGTAAACAGGATACACAGCCAGGCGGGCGCTAGGACACGAGCGGGTACATCATGCACTGCCTTCGGGCAGCAGAGTGGTAACTTGGCGGACTGTAGCATGGTGGCTAATAGACACACCTGAGGTGAGGGGGTGCAGGTCAACGAGAAAAAGGGACCCTCTCTCAAAACAAATGTTGTTCAATGCAAGTCGAAGGGCAAATCCATTACTCAGTCTTCCAAGTTAAATCAGTGGCTTTTCCAAATCATTGCACGGACTGAACATTACACATAGAATGCAAGGTATATTCTGAACACATAAATAAAATACTCCGGTTACCCCTCCCAGTCACCCCAACAAGTCCGCTCTCCCTCGGATGGAGGGAGGTCTAAACCACCTCAGTCCATGTGGCAAGGGCTCACCATGAGCAAATTATCCAAGCCGACCCCCTTCCACCCCCGTGTGCCATAAAAGCCACTGTGTGCAGCATTTGCACCGTGCACCACTCCCTACACGCCCCATGAAGCTTCCCCTACACTCTAGTCTGCCAGCCTCAATGGGTTACCATGCACGGCTGTCACCTTACACTGTGCCACTGCCCGCCATATGTGCGCTGTTCATACCACCCTAGGCTGCAAACTTCCTCATCCATCCCTTTCCCTCACCCCGTGCACCGCTTGAAGCCACCCTACCATGGGAAGACTGTCAAGGAACAGCTCCCTCCCTCCCAGCACTGCAGACTCCCTCATTGCCCTACCGAGCACTGCCCCACAGCCTAGTGGGTTTGCCGTGGAACGCTGCCTACTAACTTGCACTGCCACGGTTCTCGGTGCAACACAACCTTGCACTACACAGAGTACCCGACCACCTCTCCCTGCCACACTAATCTGCAGACTCCCTGCACCTGGTTCCTTGCCACCCTACCGTGCTTAGTTTCCCCGTGAAAGGCCCCCCTGGACAGGCTTCTTCTGACATGGCCCCCATCAACCTACCCTGCCCATGATACTCCACACACACTCGTTTCTCACTAGCCTGCAGAGACAACAGCTTAAAGCAGCACCTTTGGAGGTGGGCAGATGGTGCGCTCCCCTCCCCCCAAGCGCCTTCGGGAGGGGGCTACAGCCGGGGACCCAGCCCTCTTTGAGCCACAACAAAGATTGCTGGCACTTCCCTGCAGACACCATCAGCACAGCACAAGATAAACATAGCAGCTCACTGTGCCAAAGAGCGGGAGTGCACCGAGCACACTTCTCCACTGCACATTGCCCCTTATGCAACTCTGCAACTGAAGGATTACATTACTGCACCTGACAAAGACGATCGCCGTGGACTGCACCAGCAACTTTGCACAGATCACATGACTCAAATATATTAAAGCCCCGGGGAGGTGGCGGACCCCGGGGCAGGGTGGGGGGTTTGGAGCCCCCCATGCATTTTTTTTTCAAGCCCCAGGGAGGTGGCGGTCCCCGGGGCTGCAGGGGCCCTCACGGGCTCCTGGATATAAGTTCCCCATTGCCCCCGGGACCTGGCCCACCCGGGGGCTCAAAGAAACGAAGCGCGGGAGACCGATATTGGCAAAAGAAAAAACACTTTTTGAATAGAAACGAGGTCCTAACTATAACTACCTACTGGTGACCGCCAGGTAGGTAATATATATATATATATTCACTGAAAAAACCATAGGTTTCAGGGATGTTATAGTTAGAAATTAGCATTTAAAAAACCATTGAAATTCACTGAAAAAACCATAGGTTTCAGGGACGTTATAGTTAGAAATTTGCATTTAAAAAGGAGTATCATCAGTGATGTCACCGACCATGTCATGAGTGATGTTATATGTGACGTCATCAGCAGTGCATTACGGGGGTGTGAGTTATAGTTAGCTTAACTAACTATAACGGCCGAATTTCTCTAGTTTTGTATGAGTAAAATGTCCAACTAACTATAACGTCCCTGAAACCTGTGGTTTTTACAGTGAATTTCAAAGGTTTTTTAAATGCTAATTTCTAAGTATAATGTCCAAAAAATACTTTTTCTTAATTTTTAAATTTTTATAAAAATAATCTGATGTTTTCTCTTTTCTAAAATATGAATTTACATTTATTTATTTTTAAAGTGGATTTGCGTACCGATTGTGTACCAGTCTCGGTGGGCGCGCGAATCCAAGAATTTTGTCACCATATTGGTTAAGTCGTGTACGATGTGCGTTCGGTATGCGAAGGGTGCGCGGTTCTCGGCCCCACGTAACGTCACGTAGGTATTTCCGGGGGTCGCGCCAGGTGCGCGAATCCACCGTCATTTTTTTGTTTTAAAAGTATATGTATATAACTCTAATATGTGTATTATACCAAGAGATCATTTAACATAATTGTAAATCTCATATATTTGTAATTGTAATAAAGATATATTATTGTTAAATATATTTTTCGGGAATCGCGTCGGGTGCGCGCTTGTTGCGCGCCAGGTGCGCGAACCCCATGTGACTTCAAAAGAAACAATTTCATTGGTTAAGAAGCTTTTGATTCTAGTACTTGAAGGACCCCACCCATTTTTTTCATTCGTTCAATTGCGTCTCAGCAGACACACCTGTTGTCTTCTGCTCCTCTTCTTTGCCTTTTTCTGGTGTTTTTTTTTTATTCATCTAAAAATGGCAGCTGGCAATGCACCTCAGCAGCTTCCACCTGAAGAGGAAGAAGACTTGCAGGAACCCATCAAGACCAGGTATGAAAGTATCGTTTGGGCATTTTTCTCCATACCACCTGGGGAGAAAAAGGTGAATGCCCGTAAAGTGACCTCCACCATTTGTGAGAAGGTCCTCTCACGAGGTTCAAAAAAGAAGTATTCTTGCGGGACTTCATCCATGCTAAAGCATTTGCAAACAATGCACCCTCGGCGTCTCGTAAGAGAACAGCTTCGCCGGGAACAACAGAAGCAGGCAACTGATGACAACGCTGCTGTACCAAGCACCTCATCTGCTTCTACAACAACTGGTACATCAAACATCATCCCTGACTTTGTCAGAGTGGAGCAGCGTTGTGTGAAATGTAAAAAGGTCTAATGTTTTGGTGAGCAATCACTGAATGCCATCCTGGTTGCCATTAGGAACCACCACTGTTATTTTTTTTTTTTATGCAATGACTTCCTAATTTAATTTAATTTAATTTAATTTGTAATTTATAAAGCGCCTGAATCACCCCAACTGGGGTATCTCTGCGCTGCGAACTGTCGTAACCAACCAGGGAAGAGATGAATCAGAACAGTGTGGTTTTAAGCAGCTTTCTAAAAACCAGAAAGTTAGTGTATTGACGGAGGTAGATGGAAATTGGATTCCAGTAAAGAGGGGCAAGGTAAGAAAAAGCTTTACCACCCATGCGGGCTTCCTTAAAACGCGGGATATGGAGGAAGGCTTTGGATCCTGATCGAAGGGGCCTAGATGGAATATATCTGATCAGCTTATCTGTCAGATAGCTGGGGCCCATGTTGTTCAGACATTTATAGACCAAACAGCATATCTTGAATTTGATTCTCTTTCGCACAGGAAGCCAGTGTCGTTTTTGAAGTAGAGGAAGAGAGGCCGTTCTCGGTGGGGCATTGGTCACCAAGCGGGCCGCCATGTTCTGGACTACTTGCAATTTGTTGAGGGAGATTTCCTTGGCTGAAATCAGCAAAGCATTGCAGTAGTCCAGACGGCTCAGGACCAATGACTGGATCAAAGTTTTCCATGTGGAAAGAGGCAGAAGAGGGAACACCCTTCGGAGGAGACTGAGTGTATGAAAGCATGCCCCGGCTGTAGTGGTAGCATGCTCCTCCAGAGTGAGTTTGTGGTCTATCCGAACTCCAAGGTTCTTTACCATCAGCTTGGGGGATAGGGCGGAGCCAAGTACCTCAGGCCACCAGCTGGGGGACCATCTAACTGTTGCTTCTCCAAATAGCATTATTTCGGATTTTTCCGAATTGAGCTGCAAGAAGTTTTCTCTCATCCCGACCGCGATGGCTTTCATACCCTCGGAGAAGGTGGTCTGGATGTTGGGTTTGGATTTATCAAAGGAGAGAAGCAGTTGGGTGTCGTCGGCATATGAGATAGGGATAAAACCCAGTGTCCTCAGTAGCCCTGCCAAGGGAGTAACATAGGGGCCTATTACGATGGCGGTCGGGAAACCTCCCCGACCGCCATGGTAGTGGGAAAAGACCGCCCGCATGTACCACGACATCACCGCCGGTCGAATTACGATGACCCGCTGTCGAAATCCGACCGCAGCGGTCTGATCGCGGGCATTAACATTGCGGCGGTTGCTGCTGCCCGCAGCACCGCCGCGATGCCGAAAGGAGCATGTCCTGCATTTCCCTGCACTGCGTGGCAGGCACTGCACAGTGCCTGCCACCTGGTACAGGGAAATGTAGGGGGACCATGGGTACCCCCCAGTGCACCCCCCCAACACATTGGGGGCCCGCAACGGGCCCCCGGAAAACGATCACCGCATGCCTTTCCATGGCGGTTTGACTGCTGAGGAAAGGCTGGCTACCGCCGGCATCATAATCCTGCCAGCGGAGCCTGCTCTGCACCGCCACCATTCTCCCAGTCCTGCTCCGTCTGCCAGGCAGGAGTGCGGATGGCAACCGGCGGAAAAGCGGCGGTCAGAATTTCCCACCGCCGCGGTCACCACCGCCATCCTAATATGACCGGCGGTTTTCTTGGTTGCGATGGCGGGTGGATGTCCACCGCCGGTACGGCGGGCACCACCGCCGGCCCGGCGGTGGACATCCGACCACCATCGTAATAGACCCCATAGATATTAAACAAAGTAGGGCTCAGACAAGAGCCCTGAGGTACTCCCTTGGTTACTATTGTAGTCTGCGAGCTAAAAGGGCCCAGATTGATGGTCTGGGTTCTATTGGTCAGGAAATTGGACAACCATTTTAAGGCATTCCCTTGAATGCCTACGTCCCTAAGCCTCCTGAGAAGGATCTGGTGGGAGATGGTATAGCATGCTGCGGACAGGTCAAGCAGCACTAAAAGTACAGCCTGACCATTGTCCGCTAGCATTCGGTTGTTATCAGTAACTGCCACCAGCGCTGACTGGGTACTATGTTTGGGGCGGAATCCGGATTGTGAGTGGTCGAGACGATTCGAAGATTCTATGAACACACACAACTGTTTATTAATGTGCTTCTCCAGCAGTTTGCTCAATAGACGGAGCAAGGAGATAGGGCGGTAGTTGGAGACATCTTCCGGGGAGATTTTCGAGTTTTTTCTGATAGGGATGATCTGTGCTGCTTTCCACTCAAGCAGAAGACTACCTTCCTTCATGGAACTATTGAGGATGGAGCTGATAGGAGTGTTTTGGATAATAGTGCACTGGTCTTAGCAGGGATGAGGTCAAGTGGGGACCCTGATTTGACGATTTTTAATAAAGATTCTACCTCCTCCGGTATAAGAGCCGGAAAGTTCTCCAAAGTTAAGGCATCCGGGATAATCGGAGAAGGGTCAGTTTTAGGGCCTATCCAGGAGTTGTTAGCCGAGGTGATCTTGGTGTAGATCACCTCGATTTTCTGGGTAAGATGATTGGCTATGTGGTCACAGAGAATTTGAGAAGGGGCCTCTTCGGTATTGCACGCCTTCGGATTGGTAAAGGACCTTAAAACTTGGTATAGTGTTCTAGGGGAATTCTCGGCTGATTCGAGTTGCTGTGTGATATGCATTTTCCAAGAATAATATTTTGAACATTTTCACTGTTGGTTCTGTTTATTTTTATTTTTTTATTTTTTAATAAAACACCCCAAAAATTCCAAAAGAGTTAAAAAAAATACAAAAAAATATAAAATCAAAAAAGAAGAAACAAAAATGGTTCTTTTCAGAACCGCCTATTTGGTTAAAAATAGATACATTTGCTAGGTGTTGTATGAATTGTGGCAAGTGGAATATATGGATTTATGGAGAAGTGTATGGGTAGTGCATGTGTGATTGCATGACTGCATGTGTAGTGCCTGGGTGATTGCAGAAGTTCATGTGTACTACCTGAGTGATTGCATGAGTGCATGGGTAATGCCTAGGTGATTGTAAGAGTGCATGGGTAATGTCTACGTGCATCAAGGAGTGCATCAGTAGTGTCTGTGTGATTGCATAAGTGCATAGGTAGTGTCTGGATGATTTTATAAGTGCATGGGTACTGGATGGGTAATTATATGAGTACAGGGGTAGTGCTTGAGTTATTGGACAAGTGCAAGAGTAGTGCCTGGGTGATTCAAGGAGTACATAGATAGTGCATGGCTTATTGGAGAAGTGCATGGGTAATGCCTAGGTGCATTGAGGAGTGCATTAGTAGTGCCTGTGTGATTGCATGAGTGCATAGATAGTGTCTGGATGATTTTATAAGTGCATGGGCACTACCTGAGTAATTGAAAGACTGCAAGGGTAATGGCTAGGTGATTGCATGAGTGCAGGGGTAATGTATGGGTCATTGGAGGAATGCATCTGTAATGCCTAAGTGATTGCATGACTGCACGGATAATGTGTAGGTAATTGGAGGAGTGCATGACTAATGTCTGGCTGATTGCATCACTGCAAGAGTAATGTCTGGGTCGTTGTATGACTGTAGTGGTAGTACGTGAGTGTTAGAAAAAGTGTACAAGTAGTGTCTGGGTGATTTTTTAAGTGCATGGGTACTGACTGGATGATTGGAGGAACGCATGGATACTGCCTGGGTGATTGCAGCAGTGCAAAACTACTGCCTGGGTTATTTGATAAGTGCATAGCTAGTGCCTGGGTGATTGCTGAAGTCCATAAGTAGTGCCAGGGTTAATGCATGAGTGCATAGGAAGTACCTGCATCATTTTATAAGTGCATGGGTACTGCCTGAGTGATTGAAGGAGTGCATGGGTAATAGCTAGGTAGTTACATGAGTGCAGGGTGAATGTCTGGGTCATTGGAGGAATACATAGGTAATGCCTAAGTGATTGCATGAGTGCAGGGGTAATGTGTAGATAATTAGAGGAGTGCATGGTTAATGCCTAAGTGATTGCATAAGTGTAGAGTTAATGTCTGCGGGATTAGAGGAGTACATAGGTAATGCCTCAGTAATTCCATGAGTGTAGGGGTAATGTCTAGCTAATTGCATGAGTGTACAGGTAGTGCCTGGGTGATTGCTGGAGTGCATAGGTAGTTCCTTTACCACTGATTCGCACAGGGGTCGCCATGCTTTACCACCCATTAAGGCGGCTTTAGTTAATGCCCGCTCAGTACCCAAACACTTTCAGGAAATGTTCAATCTTTTGACTGACGAGTCCTTAGATCTGCTCTTCCTTACAGAGACATGGCTTACCCCTTTCTCTAACCCTGGTATTGAGATGGCTATCCCTAAGGGGTTTAAAATCCTAAGAGCGGATTGCAAATCCGGGCGAGGGGGGGGGGGTGTTGCAGTGGTTGTAAGGGAAGAATGGGAGTGCCAATGCTTTGAGCTGGTGGATTTACCGGATATTGAAGCGATAGATTTTTGTGTTACGATCTCACCTCACTTTTCTCTGGGAGGGATTTTGCTGTATAGATCCCCTGGCCCCGTAGGACTCTTTCCCAGCTTACTTAACGGCTGGATTATGTCTAGAGCCCTTCGATACACGCACTTCTTGCTCCTAGGAGATTTTAATATACATATTGATAACACTGAGGATGGAGATACACGAGATTTTTTATCGGTGTTACAATCTGCTCAACTTCAACAATATGTAAATTCAGCTACACACTGCGGGGCCAAAATTTGGACGTGATCTGCTCCAGCTTTTCACTGGTGGTGGCTCCTCCTTTGCAAATAACATGGTCAGATCACTATTTGTTGTTCTTTTCATGGCAACCTCCTAGCAAATATATGTATCAATGGGAACTAGCCTCGAAGGGCATAGGGATAGTGTGTTTGTACAGGGGAAAGAAATATTATTTTTATTATTGTGGAGTTATCTATGGTCATGGGAGACCATAGATAACTCCACAATACATCCATTGCCTTGTTTTTAACCCTGCCAAGGGCCCGCTAATAAAATTACCTATAATAGGATATGGGACCCAAGGACAGTTTTTAATCCACATTCACACGCTATCACCTCACACTCACCAACCACGAAACCAGCTCCACTGTAAACAGGCATTGAAGCACACCCGGGACACATTCGGTGTCACCGGGTGGAGCCCGATGATGAAGCATGCCACCAACTAGGTTGGTGGGTGAGGGCTTTCATAAGAAATAATATTTCTTTCCCCTGTACAAACACACTATCCCTATGCCCTTCGAGGCTAGTTCCCATTGATACATATATACCTTAGGGGAAGTGAACTAGCCCTGCTGTTCCTCCCTCTCTCCTTGATAACTAATAACCTCCTAGCAAAGCCCTTTTGGCTAGACCTTGTAAGGACAATCTGCGGACGGCCATCCACAGAATAGATCCTGTAGCCTTTAGTCAAGCTCTGGCTGAACATCAGCCTCAGCTTCCGGAGGATTTTTATTGGGCCCTTGAAAACTACAATAACTGGATCCTGAAGGCGGTGTTGCATCTTACCCCACAAACCAAACCTAGGCGCCTGAACGGGTCACTTTCTAAACCATGGCTCTCGCCCGCGCTTAACCCGTTGCGTGCGTCTGTCGGCCAACGGCCATCGCGAGCACTACCTCTGTAGTGCTGCGAACGTCCGTTGGCCGACGCGGCCCCGCCCACTCCGCTAAACCGCCGCTCCGCGGCGGAATTGCCGCCGCGGTTAAGCGGTTAAAGTGCAAAAACAGCATTGTAAAAGGTTAGAAAGGCAATGGATATTGAATTACTGTAGTGAGGCCAAAGCTGGCCTCAAAACGGCTCAAAAATCCTATTACGCTGGTATTGTGCAAGCTAAACTCTTGCACTATGCTGAACGTATCGCCTTATCTGGCAATATTGCTAAAGAGCTTTTAATATTGTACAAAGCTATACGACACCTAAAGCCATGACCAATGCTCATGCTCCATCGCTCTCATGGTGTGAAGAACTTTCTAACTTTTTATTAATAAGGTGAGAACACTTCAATCTCACTTTTGTAATTTGGATACCCAGGCCATTCCGACCCCCCTCCCTCTACAAGATTTGTCTCCTTCCAAGGTCACTTTCTCCACCTTTGAAGTAATCCCTTTGGCGGACTCCATGGCCGCCGTGTCCACTCTCAAATCAGGCTCCCCTAGTGATCCGTGCCCGGCCAAACATTTGGCGAGTGCTGCCACTGTAATCAACCCTTCTGTGAATCGGTTGATTAACACCTCCTTGGCAACGGCACGGTCCCTCCTGCCTGGAAGCAGGCTTTGATTGTTCCCCTTATAAAAAAGGCGTCCCTCGATCCTAACCTCCCGGCCAGCTACCGCCCGATTTCACTTCTCCCTGTCATTGCTAAAGTTTGTGAGAAGATGGTTAATAAGCAGTTGACAGCCTATGTTGAACAGCAAGGACTCCTTCATCCGGCCCAATCAGGCTTTCGAGCCTCATATAGTACGGAATCCGCACTGGTGGAAATTGCTGAAGCCATTCGCGAAACCTTGGATATGGGTGGCAGGGCAGTACTGGTCCTTCTGGACCTGTCTGCCGCTTTTGATACGGTTCCCCATTCACTGCTCCTGGCCCGGTTGCAACAGCTGGGCATCATGGGCTCTGCTAGTAAGTGGCTTAAATCTTTTTTTGGAA
Source organism: Calotriton arnoldi (assembly GCA_963921515.1). Taxonomy (NCBI): domain Eukaryota; kingdom Metazoa; phylum Chordata; class Amphibia; order Caudata; family Salamandridae; genus Calotriton; species Calotriton arnoldi. The sequence continues at coordinate 345,248 of CAWUFW010015373.1, read as the reverse complement.
GGCAGAACTCAGCGAGTTTGGATCCCCCCTTTCACGTCCACCACTCAAGAACTTCAGACCGGGGTACCTCAAGAATCCGTGTTAAGCCCGCTTTTGTTCAACATTTATATGTCTCCTCTCATTCAGCTGGTGGAGGAATTAGGCGCCAAAGTCGTCGCTAATGCTGACGATACTCAGCTTCTGTTTACCTGGAAAAAGCATGAGTCGTCTACTGATCAGGTTAAAACCTGTCTTGCAGCGGTGTTTAATTGACTCACTTCCGCCCAGCTCAAGTGTAATGAAGAAAAAACTGAGATTTTATTTTTTGGCACGTTTCCCCCTCTGTTCTGGCACTCTTTTTGGCCGGAGGAGTCTCCTAAGCCCTCGCCGCAGGGTATCCCAGTCAAGAACCTTGGGATCTGGTTTGACGAAAGGCTTTGCTTCAGTAGCCAAATCAGTAAGCTGACAAGTACCTGCTTTGGTATTCTGAAGCTTCTAAAAAAGTCTTCTCCCTCTAGCAGCCAAGGAAACGGTTACCCGTGTGCTTGTCACCTCCCGTATCGACTATGCGAATGCACTTTATGTAGGTCTACCTGGCTTCCTCCTGGACAGACTCCAGGTGGTTCAGAACACCGCTGCCAGACTGCTCCTCGGTCTCCCTAAACTAACGAGTGTCAGGCAGCATTTGCGTAGTCTTCATTGGCTTCCAGTGAGAACAAGGGTTAAGTTCAAGGCCCTGGTAACTGCCCATGCTGCCCTGTATGATTATGGCCCTGCCTATCTGAGGAAGCGCTTTCAGTTCTACATCCCCGGGAGACATTTGCGCTCATCTAACATGTTAAGGGCCTCTATGCCTAGATACCGCCTGATATGGAAAGGCGGCAGCTCTTTGGCCTATTTGGCCGCAGAGGCCTGAAACTCTCTCCCGTTCGATTTAAGTAGCCTGCAGAATCCCATTCGATTTAGAAAAAAACTTAAAACTTTTCTTTTTAACTGAATTCCTCTCTGTTTCTCCTGTTCTCCTTGCCTGTCTTGCTTTGGGCTCGCGCCGGGACACTCTTCTGAGTAGCTGTGTGCGTTATAAAACCCTGTTAACATATATAACAAGGCTTGAAGAGTTGCAGAAGTGCTAAATAGAAAAATTCCCTTTTATCTGCAGTTTCACAACTGAGTTTCCTGTGGTTAATAAGATTTCCTTTGGCATGTTTTACCAAACATCCATCACATGCAATTACTGCATATTTTTCGTCATTTATATTTTCTGTAACATTTCTCTTAAAACTGTAATGTTGCAGTACTTCATAGAGACATATGTTTTCCAGATGTGGACTCCTTTTGGGATAGTACGTATCCAACATATTAGTTTTAACAATATCTGTAGTTTCTGGTTCATTCAATGCTAAGTATTCAATTTCTTGTATAGATTTCAATACTTGATTTCGTGTTGCAGCAAGACCTAGACTCACCCAAATGACTCCTCTTGACTTTGAATATGAAATTGCAGAGGTCAACCGATCCGAACATTCGTAGGATCCAATCTCTCGATGGGAAAGCATCTTCAAACTAAAGCTGTACAATTTATTACTAGGAGTCTTCCCTTGTGAAATTTCTTCCCACATTTCTTTCAACTCCGTCTGTTTAGATTTGGTTATATATGACGTAACATAGCGAGCAACAGCAATCAAATTATCTGCAACATACTGGATATCCATGTTTGCATTCCACATTGTCAAAATCACTTGATTGTAGTCATTAATATACTTTGAATCTTCAGTTCTTTTTATGTTGTAAGTATTCTTCGGAGATTTTTGAGATATAGTATGTCTTACTGCTGACATGAAACTGTTGCCTCTTCTTTTTGAAATTACTGGACGTGGGAATCCAAAACGACATTTTGTATAAAATTTTCCCTTTGACATGTATTTCCGTCGACAATATTTTCCACATCAATGACTTTGAAACCGTAAAACTTGTTGTCTGAAGCTGTTTTCTCCTCCTTTTTTGGAATGGCACAGGTAACATAGTCTTCAATGAAAGACAAAACAGTTTCATCAGAATCGGTTCCAAATTTAGGTGCATTCTTGATCCATAATAGCATGTGTATATGAGGAGCACCTCTGGCTTGGTACTCCTTTCTCAAAAAGAAATCAATAACTTCTCCAAGAGGTGGATTATTTTTATTGCAGATAAAAGACATCATAGCTTGAAACCTATGATTAAAATATCTGCACACATTTACAGGATCTAACGAACACAGTTCTCCAGCTGTCTTCAATTCAATGTTTTTTACATTTGAATTTGCTTCTCTGAGAAATTCAAGTAAATCGTCCCATGCGTATTCAGCACAGCTAAGTGTAGCAAACCACGTAGGGGTTCCTAAGTTCCTTAACATACATTTAAGTTCTCCGTGACGACAATACCAATACTCATTAGTACCACGTTGACAAGCCATCAAATTAATTAGCTGAGATTCTAAATGATCGTCTCTTTGTTGAACTTTGTCCAAAAATTCTTTTGCAGAAAGATGTGTAAGATGAACTCCTGTTTTTAGTATGTGGTTCACTGCATATGAAAGTCCAGACAAGTCACTTTCAAACAGAAGATGAAATTTATATAGAATACACTGTCAAAATCTTGGATCTTCTGAGTACAATCTTGTCGTACGATATTCTGAAGCTGGAATCTGTACTGGTCGTTCATCATATCGTCCACCTTTTCCAGTGGGGAAGAGCTGTGAAAAACAACGAGCTTCTAAACTTTTTTCCCATACACTCATGGGAGTTCCCTTCACTTTCTTCATTGGAAATAATTCAATAGTGTTTCCTATCACTTCTTTTGAATGTAGAGGATGTATACTGTAATGTTCATAAGTTTCTTCACTCCTGGACTTGTCTAATTTTTCTATTTGGCCAGTTGAAATTTCTGTATCATCTTCTAAACATATTTCCTGTTCTTCCACATTTACAGTTTTATAATAAATATTGTTCTGGACAAGATATGATGTAGCCTTTTGAAGTTTGGTGACATGTACTAACTCTTGCCATATTTTCCAACTCTTTGTTGGTACACCATTAACTAGAATAACTACAGGTTCACTTTCCTCTCTCTCTACACCAAGAGTTTCAATATTTTTCTTAAAATCTAAAGGTAAATACACAACTCCTCCTTTTAAACCTCTTTGTAAATCTGTTGGAGGCAGCTTACCTGTTTTAGGCTCCATACAAACTACAGCCTGAAATGGGTGCACAGATTGAATGAGAATGGACTCATACGTATTTAAATCTTCCAGTTCCGGAGGAATAGCTACCAACTCTAGGTTATAATGTACAGCTCTAGCTGGCATTTTATTCTCTTCTAATTTGTTGTAACAATATTTACAAATACGCTGATCACTACTCAATTCAAAACGACCACCAACAAATAGGCACCAAATTGCTCCCACTTATCATTGTTTTCCTTTTCAATTTTAAATACACATCAACATTCCTAGTTTGACTTCTATAGTGAGTACGTCGACAACAAATACAAACATAGTTTGGTTTTTCACAAGAAACTACCTTAAACTTTGTAATTTCTTCTGCAAACTTCTCAGTAGTACTATCTTCCACCTCTTCTTCAACACCTACACTTATCAAACTTTCACTATCTCTACACTCCTCTTCAGGAAAAAAGAAACGAAACTGTATATCATCAGAAACTTTTTTTACATCCAATACTGAACAATGCAAAAGAGCTGTGTTTATTTCACTTAAAGATAATGCAGGACTTTTTACCTAGTACAATCTTCTTACTGACTTCCGCATTTCTGAGTGATGTACTGCTAACATTCTTAAATGATGAAAAGTACTTCAACACACTTTTCTAGAAAGACAAGCCAGAGCGTGACCCTGCAAGTTAGAATATTTTCTCACTTTACAAGGATCTTGTCCTTGCAACATCTTAATCTTCTGTTTAACACTTTTTTACCATAATCTCGTAATAAATGTCGTAATATAGCAATAGATTCCTGTCGTATACTACAAATACTAATATAATCCCACTTATACACTGGAGCTTGTGTACATCTCCCTTGAACTTCTTCAGCTATTACTTCTTCCACATTTCTAGGAACCATCTTTTCTTTTTCAATTGGACAACCGTTTTTAACCTCATAGCAACAACCACTGGTATCAACTGCATGAACTAATGTATTTTGTTGAAAATAGCTTTCCTCATTAAAAAAGGATCAGTACTAGAAGTGTGCTTCCATTCACCCGAACATTTTTTGCAAAAGTTTGTTCTATTAACCAGTCTTTTTCTTTTACTTTCCTCCTTCATAAAGTGCATTGTTTTATTCAATGTTTTCATTCTCTTCAATACTAATATAAACAATCTTCTTTTCAATTCAAAAGCCTTTCCGACTATTCTTTCAGTCTAGTTTTTTTTCTTGTAAAATGCTGATTTTCTTTTATATTTTTTGCAATCTTTCAATAAATTTTGTAGTACTCTACTTTCTATACATTCTCTTCCTAATGTCTTTATATTCTTTCATCCTTCCTTCAACATAGATTGTTTTCCCATAACCTGATTTTCCATTCATTTGTCCTTTTTTCGTTTCCTTCTGATTGGTTGAAAAACTTTTCATTCTCTTTTCCCCATTTTGAAAATTCATTACATTCTTTAAAAGTCTATTAACAAATTCTTTAGTTCTCTTACCAGAAGTTTTTTTCTTCAATGTCACATGTTGTACTTCATCTAATTTCTGCTTTTCTCTCTGATTTAAATAGTACTGTTTTCTTTGTTGTCTTTTCTTTTCAACTTTTCTTGTCATCTTTCTTAATAAAAATGAAGAATATCTGGAAAAAAATTAAAAACATTCTAAAAATGATTTAATATTATTAAACTAATTATATACAAATATACTCATCTATTACTAAAGAAATACCTTTCAATTTAAAAGGTACAAACATTCGCATATATGGTTTTTGGAACATGGTGAGACTTACACTTCAAGCATGCGACCTAAATATAGGTGTGTGTTTGAAATGTAAAGAGCAATCTGTCAAGTTTTAAAACCTTTATACTCTTGTGACTGAGGAATATCTCTACTTACATGGAAAGTTTGATACATATCATGCATATGAAGTTGATAGACATATAAAACACAGCTATATATCTATTTGTATATTACTTTTATAAATGAATTTGCTAGGAAAAGGAACAAACATATGTATACATTATTGCAGTAATGTGGTAAGACCTACAGCTGAGACATGTGATAGTGTCTGGTTGATTGGAAGACTGCAAGGGTAGTACCTGGGTTATTGCATGAGTGTACAGGTAGTGCCTGGGTGATTGAATGAGTGCAGAGGTACTGCCTAGGTGATTAGAGGAGTGCATAGGTAGTGCCTGGGTGATTTTATAAGTCCATAGGTACTGCCTAAGTGATTGAACCACTGTATAGCTAATGCATTGGTGATTGAATGAGTGCAGGGGCAATATCTGGGGGCTTAAGGAGTACATAGGTAATGCCTGGGTAATTGCATGAGTTAAGGGGTAATATCTGGGGGATTACAAGAGTACATAGGAAGTGCCTGGGTGATTTTATAAGTGCATCAGTACTGCCTGGGTGATTGGAGAAGTACTGTGGTAGTGCGCCAGTGATTGGAGAAGTGTAAAGGTAGTGCTGGGTGATTTTATAAGTGCATGGGCACTGGCTAAGTGATTGGAGGAGTGCATAGATCCTCACAGGGTGATTGGAGGAGTGCAAGGGTAGTGCCTAGGTGATTAAACCAGTGTAAAGCTAATGCATTGATGATTGCATGATTGCAGAAGTAATGTCTGGGGATTAGAAGAATACATAAGTAATGCCTGGTGATTGCATGAGTGCACAGGTAATGTCTGGGGGATTTCAGGAGTACATAGGAAGTGCCTAGGTGATTTTATAAGTGCATGGATACTGCCTTGGTGATTGGAGTAGTACTATTGTAGTGCCTGAGTGATTCAAAGAGTGCATAAATAGGGCCTGTGTGATTTTATAGGTGCATAGGTAGTGGCTGGGTGATCGAAGGACTTCAGGGGTAGTGGCTGGGTGATTGAAGGAGTGCAGGGATAGTGCCTGGGTCATTGCATGAGAACAAGGGTAGTGCCTGAGTGAGTGGAGGAATACTAGGGTAGTGCCTTGGTGATTGCATAAGTGCATAGGTAGTAACTGAGTGATATTATAAGTGCATGGATACTGGCTAAGTGATTGGAGGAGTACATAGATCCTGGCAAATTTCCCTCTCTTTCTCCACACAAATAAATGTAAGTAACAAATCACATTGCTTCCTACATAAATTCAAATTGTAAAACACATTTCTATTGGTTAGACATATTAACCCTTACCAACTAACTTCTAAAATTGCCCAAACTGGTTCTGGAATTTTTTTGGAGTCGCGACTCCACTGTGCAACAACGCGATGGAGCCGCAAATCCATAAGGGAGTTTAAAAATATATTACAAATAAAAATACCACTATTTTTTAAGAACACACCACTTCTAAAGATAGTACTGACTTGGGTAATCTTTTTTTAATAACATATCACTTATATATAAATTACAATTCCATATTTTAAAACCACAGATAACATTCAACCCTTCCCCCATTCTGCTTAATGCCAGTTTCCATAGCAACAGTTCATGGAACATTCAACTGAACTGACAGGTCACAAGTTCACCATATTTTCAAGTTCAGCACACAAGCTTACAAATGCAAACAGCAGGTGGGGTTGACATTTGCAAAATATGACCTTATCCTATCTACTGTACCTTTCAAACATTTTTTACGCCCGAATTTAAAAAAAAAAATGCTTTTTTTGGTCTTGGGGGACCCTGTGGGACCCCCTGGCCAGGCCTAGGGGGTCAGGGTGTTTCTATCCTGCCCCCTTTTCTTGATTTTTATCCTTTTTTCTCCTTTCTTCTTGTGACTCAGTACAGAGTCACAAGATGGCTGCCCACACTTCCTGGTTTGGAGTGTTGACAGCCTATCAAAATGAAGCTCGTGCTCGGGAGGGTTCGTGATACTATATAATACGTATTATATATAACATATATATATATATATTAAAATACCCCCTAAAGCCCCAAAATTACCCTTTGTACCCCAATAACTATACACCTACAAAATTCTAAAATTACCCTTAACACCCCAATACCCATACCCCCTAAACCCTAAAATTACCCTGGGCACCCCAAAACCCAAACCCACCCTGAACCCTAAAATACCCCTACACCCCAAAACCCATAACCACCCTGAACCATAAAAAATACCCCTGCACCCTGAAACCCAAACCCACCCTGAACCCTAAAATTATCCTGGGCATCCCAAAACCCAAACAAACCCTGAACCCTAAAATTACCCTGGGCACCCCAAAACCCAAACCTACCCTCAATGCTAAAAATACCCCTGCACGCCAAAACCCAAACCCACCCTAAACCCTAAAATTAACCTTGATACCCCAAAACCCAAACCCACCCTCAACCCTAAAATTACCCTGGGCACCCCAAAACCCAAACCCACCCGGAACCCAAAAAATACCCCAGCACCCCAAAACCCAAACAAACCCTGAACCCTAAAATTACCCTGGGCACCCCAAAACCCAAACCCACCCTGAACCCTAAAATACCCCTACACCCCAAATCCCGAACAAACCCTGAACCCTAATATTACCCTGGGCATCCCGAAACCCAAACCCACTCTGAACCCTAAAATTACCCTGGGCACCCCAAAACCCAAACCAACCCTCAACCCTAAAAGTGCCCTGGGCACCCCAAAACCCAAACCCACCCTCAACCCTAAAAATACCCCTACAGCCCAAAACCCAAACAAACCCTGAACCCTAAAATTACCCTGGGTACCCCAAAACCCAAACCCACCCTGAACCCTAAAAACACCACTGCACTCCCAAACCTATACCCCTACACCCCTACACCCAAACCCACCCTAAACCCTATACTTACCTTATACTTACATTTAAAATACATATGCCTTTACCATTCGTTGTAAAGGCATGCGTGGTAAATGCATATGCATTGTAATGCCATGCGTTGTAATGGCATTGCGGAGTAATGGTAGTTGCGTTGTGCTGGCATGCGGGGTAATGGTATTTATTGTCAAAATTTTGTTGTAATGGCTGTTACCGTCCCCAATGTTCGTAAATGGACCCTCACAAATGACATGAATCCTTGTGGTGGAACAAACCGTCCATCTCTACCAGCTGGCAGCAAACTCTTCAAGACACCAGCAGTGTCACCCTGGCTTATCCCGCGAAGAAAGACCACCTGTTGAAGAAGAACTTTTTCAGACAAAGATGGCGGCACGCACTTGAGTCTGTGCCTGATGTCTCTCGGCTCCTCCGTGCTCCAAAGAGTCCCTTAGCATCTCGCAGAGCTGCGTAGCAAACAATACGTTGATGCAGTGTCTCCGTGCGACTCCATGGTGCAGGTAAGAATGCGTGTGCTGTACCCGACTCGTGGCTCCTTTTTAAATAGACTGCAGGTGCTCCAAACGGCCCACACTCCAGACCAGTCTCAAGTTAAAAATAAAACAACGGACCAAAATTGTCTCACCTTGGACACTCCGTAGCCCCTGTGCTTGTGTTCTCCGCGCGTCTCCACAGTAAATAAAATGTCACAAACCGTCGTGTCTAACGGTCATAGTACCATGGTTGCAGCATGTTTAAAATGTAATAATTCATGCTTACTTGTATACAACCATTTTGCTCATGTGTGGCCCCTGTGACGCCCTCACGCTGACACAGAGTCTAGCTCACAAACACCATGGTTTACCGCTTGCCTCAAAGCAATGTAAAATGCATCCATATTCCGTTTCTGTGCAGCCACTCGTTTCTTTATACTCCGATGCACCGTAGTGGCAGACACTATCACAAGGCTGTGTGAAAAGCACTATTAAAATTGGCAAGCTGTATCTTGTGGTACCTTGTGGCTGAAATCTTATTGTAGTAAGCGTTCACTAGCATTGTGTCGCTTGCCATGAAAGTACATTGTCCAGAAGATGTAAATTAGTGCAACACACCTAAAGTGGGGCTGTCCGATATGGAGGACACTGGTGGGGCTGCAAGGCGTGTTGATCCATTTTCTCTTCTTTCCTGTGGACACCTCTGCTTTAGTTTGAACAACTTCTTGGTTTCTTGTGGAAACTTGAGCTTTTCTGTGAGCTTTTACTCCTGGAAATGTACATGGCGCTGTCTGCTTTTCTGTAGTTTCTTTGTGTTCCTTCATTTTTGTATCTTCTTTAGTAAGCCAGGTACAGGAAGTCCAAATGTAAGACATGGGTTTGTATCCAGGTTGTCGCCAAAAATATGTTGTTTCTTACCAGACGTAGCCGAGTTGTATTTTAAGAGTTCCAGGATGGCAAATCTGTACAACAGGATGGAAATCATGTACATCAGCCCATCAGCCCCACCAGGAGCAGCCTGCCTGCAGCTCAGCCCATCAACCAACTGTCACACCTTACTCACACAGGCACCCAAACATTCCAAGCATCACTGGCACTCCAACATTCCACTCTCAACATTCACACTGGCTGAGCAGCAGGGAGATAGGTAAACTGGGATACACATAAGTAAATAACCCGGATATAACAGACTGTCATGTAAAGGCTGAGGGAAAGGGATTATAATCCCTATAGGGGCGCCTGGCAGGTACCACCTCCATTGTAGGGATTACAGTCCAACCGCCGCCCGAAGGGCTCCTTGAGGCTGTCGGAGGCAGTGGTCTTTCCCCCCCACCCTCTGCGCTCCGAACACCAGTATTGTAATCCGGTGGTCAGACCACTGCCCTAGATGTCAGGCGGACCACCACCAACGGTCCATAGGTACCCCCCAACACCTGAAGTCAGGCCAGGGGGAAGGGGGGCCCGCTACAGGCTCCCAAAGCCCCTTATATATACAATAGCCTTTAGGAAAGTTAATTGTGCCGATCAGGTTTAAGCCAATTTTGACATTTTTAAAGGGAAGCATAGGTATTTTACTTGTGTTTAGCAGGCAAAAATGCACATAGTTCTAATGACAGCTAAACATATAAGGCAAAAATTGGAGGGCCCACACACAAAAGATGGCAATTTCCTAAACCAATTAAGACCCCCAATAAAACGATGTTTGTATAAAATATCGGAAAAAAGATCATCTTGCAAAAATATAATGTTAAAAAAATATTGTTTTCATAAATATCATTCATTTTTCTGGAATGTAATATTGTTTTTAAGAATATTGTTGTTTTAATATAGTTTTCATTAATAAATTTGTAAAAAAATATTGCTTTATAATTATTTAATGTGTTTTAGTTAACATAAATTTTTGTTGTTAGTATTGTTGGTATAATTATTATTAATTTTGAAATGAAGTTTGTAAATGTCATTGATTTAGGGCCTGTGTTCGGCGGTCCCACCACCACAATGGCGCTGGGTTCACTGCCGCCGACTAGGCAGTCCGCCCACCGTATTACTATGTTGTCGGATTTCAGAATGGAAGATCGCTGGAGCACCACTGACACTGATAGCAATTCCTAGCCTGCCTCGATGGCGGTCAGGGAAAAGCAGCTGTCCTAGGGCGGTACAGAGAAGTTTCATTGCCGTCCGAATTACAAGTTGGCTTTCTGATGAGCCGACCATGGTGGTGGGACAACCTGCTTTGAGTCAGTGGAATTGAAGGTTTTGAGGTGCATACTCACCCATTTCCTTTTCTTCCCTTCAGTCTCCAACGTGGATCCCTTTGCCAGGTCCCCCTTCACAGCAGCATCTTGCCCCCGAAGAAAAGGACCTTATTGGTGCCAAAGTCCAGGTAAGTCTGTTTTGTACTATTTACCCATTGATTGGATTTGACACATATGGTCCAGACATCAGCAAAGTGCAGTAGTTTTTTTTTTCACTTCATGCATATGTGTATATTCAACACTTGTGCAGTCAAAATAGACACACACGCATCGACAGATATGAAAAAACATTCCCCTCTGTCAGAAAGCCTGTCGCCGGCCCATTGGGAACATCATAATACGGCAGGCGGGAGACCACTGCTGCGGCGGTCTTCTTCATACCGCCACTGCGGCGTTATGGCAGTCGGTCCACAGTCGGAAAATGTATATGCTTCCAATAGTAGTACATTTAAAATATTCAAAACATATATATAATGCAGAATATTTATTTTTATTAATTATTGTAACATATATATATATACACACACAAAGAGAAAAGAATGTCCGCGCTCTCGGGTAGTGCCAACGTGGAATTTATTCACACACGGAAACACGTTTCAACAAACGGCGCTGTCTTGATCACACAATTGGCATACAAAAGATGTTCCAATACATAGTCTCGTAATGAAATGAAAAACGGACTACATTTCCGCATAAATACAAACAGAGAAAGACCAATAAGGTATTACTATGGCGGCCATCTTATAATGTCATGTATGGTGATAAATTGATCAATTTATACATATTATACCAATGTGTGTTGTACAAAGGCAGTTGGTAATCACAGAGCCTGTCCCATTTATATTCATGGCTTGTGTATACAGCATATACTCCAAGTAATAGAGAACCATTCCGTGTATCGATGTATACAATGTATACGTACTACGAGCAGTATATGTGCAAGAAGGAACTCCTTCCTACACATAAACAAACCTCTCTGCTCGCAGACACCCTTGCACTCTGGTGCAAGGGTGCCTGCGCTGGCGCTAAGTTGTGTAACTTAGTGCCATCGCAGGGGGAAACGCCAGGCTGCGCCATATCCTTGTTAATATGGTGCAGCCTGGCGTTTCCAAAGTGGCGGAGAGAGGCGTTAAGCCAAGACGGCTAACGCCTCTCTCCACCACTTCCTTGGTAATATGCCCCTTAATCTGTATTGGCATTGTTACATAGTGGTTAATCCAAAAAGTATCACACACTCTCTTCAGCGGAGGCCGGCTCAGGTATGCACAGTGGGGCGGGGGAGGGCGCGGCAGGGGGGGGAAGCCAACGGATGACGGAATAGGTATAATTAAATAAATAAATAATACCTATTCCGTTGTCCGTCGGCTTCCCCCCTGCCGCGCCCTGCCCCCGCCCCACCCCGTTTACCTGAGCCGGCCGCTGCTGACTCTCTTTTGTTTTAGTCTCTTGTTTTACAATATATTATACAGCCATTACCTCCCGTCCCTCCCTCACCTTCCTTTGTCATAAATGAGGCCCCGCCTCCCTCTAGACCCACCCCCAGCCCATAAAAACTCAGCCCGCCCCCACCTCTACCTGTTCTTTTTTGTCTCCCTAGGTGAGACTTACCTTTGGCTTTCTCCCTGTGGCGGTGCAGGGGGGTCTTCGGTTTGGTTCTCTCCGTCGGCGGTGCCCTCTGCAGCGTTCTCCCAGCATGCTGTGTCTCCATGGTCTCCTCGTGGGCGAGGGGCGGAGCACTTGCTGTGACGGTGACGCTGTGCGGTGTCCGGCGGTCCTCCTGCGGCTGGGGCTGTGTTTCCGGGTTGGGGCTGCATGGCGGCCTTTACGGTGCACAGCACTGGAGACCTGGTAGGCCGGGTTTTTAGCCCGTTATTTGTTTCTTTTGGCTGTTTTGGGGCATTTTTGGTGGCGATTTTTTCTTGGTTGCCAGCGTGGTCGTTTCTCTGCCTTGTCATGGGGCTGCTGGGGAGTGATATATCCGGTTTATTTCAGTCATGGGTTGCATGAGGTTGTTTCAGTGGGCTGTTCTGGTGTCCTCTTCTTCGTCCTCTGCTGTTGGATCTCCGGTCCCCCTGGAGCGCCCTGGACGCCAGGGCCCAGTGGGGGGTGTAGTGCCGCTCATGTCTATGGTTGGTGAAGGGCATGATTGAGGCTGCTGTGTCCAGTGCTCTGCGGGCTCGGCCGGTGCCTTCTGGTCCATCCCGTCCTCGTCCATTGGATCCTATGGGCGGCTGGCCCCCTTCGCTTGGGGAGGGTCCTTCTCCCGCCTTTGGCGGTGTGTATGTCTCCAGGGTGGTGATGTGGGACGTTCTGGCTCCTGTGCGGGACTATTTGGGTTTCCCTCATTTCCTGCTGGGCGAGGACTGTGGGACTCTTTTTCCTTGGTGCACTGAGCCCTCCCGGTTGAGCTTGCCCCTTCGGGCCCAGTGCGGGAGCTGGTGCTGTGTGAGTGGCGTGCGATGGACGAGCTGCGATTCCCTCGCTTCCTACGGCCACTTGCTTGTTGGAGGGGGTCGACCTCTTTCCTCACGTTGTGCGGTTGGACTCTATCCTGACCATGCTGATTGGCAAGACTGCTGTTCTGTCTGTGGTTTGTAGCCCGTCTGCTGCGACGGATAGGTTGGTGGTCTCTGTCCTTGGAAAGGCGTTGGCGGCTGCTGACTTGGCGCTGGGGACTGGCCTGTTCTCTGCTTCTTCTGTGCCCTACTTGGTGCAGGATTGCGTGGCCTTGGCGGCGGCTGTTCAGGGTGGCTCGGTGTACTCTGTCCTTCTGGACGCATTGGAGCCTATGCGTGCCTTGCCTTGTGCGGGGCGTTCATCTTCGTCTGGTGTGCCTTCGACTGGGGCCTCTCGGTCGTCCCCCGAAGTGGGTGTCTTGTCCCTCTTTTCCGGTAGGAGGGGTTTTGGCCCCGTTTTTCTCCCATGCGCGCTGCCTCCGCGCCTATGCCCAGTAGGGTCCCTGCTGCTACTGTCTGGGCGATTCCCTGCCAATGGGTGGCCGGCTCTGGATTTTTCTTCTGGGGTGGTGCTGGGACGTTTTGGATTGCTGGGTCCTTCGCTCTGTTGCCATTGGTTACGTGTTCGTCGTTTGGCAGGTTCCTCCGGTTCGGTTGACTCCTGTGCCTCTCTCCGGTCCGCGCAGAGTGGCTCTGCTGGATGGGGTGTCCAGTTTGCTTGCCATTCGGGCCCTCTGTCGGGTTCTGGTTGCGGACGTCGGCGCTTGGGCCTCTTCCTTTCTGTGTCCGGGGCAGTCGGTGTCTGCCGGTTTTTGGCCCGTTCTGGGTCTCCATTGGGTCAACTCCTGGGTTCGGGCTGTTCCCTTCCGTATGTTGACCCTTCCGGCGGTTCTTCCTCTGGTTCAGCCGGGCAAGTTTTTTGCCTCCTTGGTTTTCAGGGATGCCTCTCTCCGCGTCCCTGTCGCCGCCTCTTCTTCTCGGCGTTTCTGAGGCTCACATTGGGAGGCGTATGTGTTCGATTTTGCGTTCTTCCCTTCAGCCTAGAATCCTCTCCCATAGTCTTCACGGGGGTCCTGACTCCTCTCATGGCTCTGCTTCCTATGGAGGGGGTGCTCATTCATCCTTCTTGGTCGGCCTCTTGCTGCATGCTGCCGTCAAGTCTCTTTTGCTCGCTCAGGTCGGGTCAGCCTTGGTGGTTCTGCAGGGGCACGGCTTTTTGGTGTACTGGGAGTTTTTTTGTCCCCCTCTCGAGACATGGTGTTCTTCGGGGCTCGTTTCTGGTCTCTGGTCGGCCGAGTTGCTTTGTCCGTCCGGCGCCTGGTCTCTCTTCAGTCGCTGGTTCTGGCCTTGTTGTCCCTGGGGGATCCTCCTACGGGGGTGTGGCTGTGGGTGCAGGGGCTTTTGGCTTCTGTGGTGTTTCTGGTGCCCTGGGCTCATTTTCACCTTCTTCGCCTGGATGGCTGGATCCTGTTGTGTTGGTCTCCGGGGTCTCGGGGTCTTTTGTCTCCGCTGCCTATGTCTGTCCTGTTCCGTGTGGGGCTCTCCTGGTGGCTCTGCCAGCATTTTCTTCTGGCCAGGATTTCCTTGGCTCCCCTGGCTCCGCTTGTTGTGTCTTCTGCTGCCCACCAGTCCAGAGTGGTGCTGGGCTGGGGTCTGGGCGGGTTCAGGGGCTGGTCCCTGCTGGACTCCCGGAGGTCTTTGGCCTGTCAGGAGTTGGGGCAGTTTGGCTGGCCCTGGTTTTCTTTCAGGCCTCTCTGCGGGGCCTTTGGGTGTTGGTTCCAACGGTCATTCTGATGGCGAAGTCCTTTGTCGCCTGTCAGGGTGGGTCCAGGTCCTTGAACTTGATTGCTGGTGGCGTCTTCCTGTGGGCTCAGGTCTGGGTGCTGGGTCTGTTTGTTCTCTGCGATCGGGGGGTGGACGATGTGCGGGTGGATCTGTTGAGCAGGGTAGTTCCCTCATCACAGGTTTTCTCCCTCCTTCCCAGTTTGTTTGCCCTGTTGGTGGGTCGTTGGGGCCTCCCTGTGGTGGGCCTGTTTGCGGACCCGGTCTATGCCATGGTGGGCCTGTTTTGTTCTCTGGGCCGGTGTCCTGGGGTTTGGGGGTTGGCGGCCTGGCCTCTCCTTGGCCTCGAGGTCTTCTGTATGCCTTCCCCCCCTTCTGCTGCTCCGGGCCTTTCTGGTTTGGGATCGGTAGGACCGTGCTCGGGTGGTGTTGTTTGCACCCCGTTGGCCTTGGGCGCTTTGGTTTCCTCTCCTGGCCGGGTTGTGTTGCGGCCGGGAGTGGGTCCTTCCGGTGGTTCTGTCTCCTTTGGTGTTTCCGGCCCTTCCCGTGGACTCCTTGCGGCGGTTACGCCTGACGGCCTGGCGGTTGCGCGGCGGGGCTTGACTGTTTTTGGGGTCCCTGACCATTTGGCTGTTTCTTTGCTGGCTTCTCGGAGGTCCTCCACTCTTCTGTCCTATGCTAGGCATTGGAGGGCCTTTTCGGCCTGGTGTGCTGTTATGGCGGTTGATCCCACAGTGGCTGGCCTCTTTTTGGTGATGCAGTTCCTTCAAGATGGGGCTCATCTGGGGTTGTCGGTGGCTTCTCTGTGGGTGCAGTGGGCTGCCATTCTGGCTTTTCGGGGCTCCTGGCATAATTTGAGGGAAGACGAGGGCTTGATGCCTTGTTTTTTTCAGGGTCTGTTGAATTTGTTTCCTCGCCCTGTCCGTTCCTTTCCTTCTTGGAATTTGCGGCTGGTGTTGGATGTCCTGTACGGTCCTCCCTTTGAGCCTCTGGAGGGTGTTGAGTTGAAACTGTTGTCTTTTAAGACTTGTTTTTTGGTGGCCGTCACCTCGGCTCGGGGGCTTTGTCTTGTAGGTTTCCCTTCTGCTGGGTCTTTTCGGATCAGGTGGTTTTGGTGCCGGTGCCGTCCTTTGTGCCTAGGGTCAATTCGGCATTTCCTCTTGGTCAGGTGGTGCTTTGCCTGACTTCTGTCCTGCTCCTTCCTCGGCTGAGGTATCTCGTTTGCTCTGTCTGGTGGTGCGGCGGGCTTTACTGTGGTGCCTGCTGGTTGTGGAGTCCTTCCGGTAGGGGGTCGCTTTGTTTGTTACTTTTTGTCCTGCTGTCAAGGGTGTGCTGCCTTCCACGGCTACTTGAGTCATTGGATTCGGTCCACGGTTTTGCTGGCTTATTGGCTGCATGGGGAGGTTCCCCCGGTTGGGGTTCAGGCCGTTCTACTCGCTGTTTGGTGGCTGCGGTTGCTGGGTTGCAGGGTACCTCTGTGGTGGAGTTCTGTAGGGCTGCAACCTGGTCTTCCCCTTCTGCGTTTGTCTGTCACTGTCGGATTGCTGGTCTGGTGCGTTTGGATAATGTTCTGGGCCGCACGGTCTTGTCCTCTGTGAGGGGCTAGAGATGTTGATCTACTGTGTTTGGGGCTCGTTATTGAATTTTTGTGTTCTTTATCACTCAGTTGTCCGTCTCTGATTTCTTCTGCTTGCTATGTCCTCATTTGTGATGAAGGAAGGCGAGGGAGGGACGGAAGGTAATGCGTCCATTACTATTGATAATGGCATTACTCCTAGTCCTACTCCCTCGCCTTCCTTCTAGGACCCTCCCTCCCTCCCAGTGCTGTACATCTGAGTGCTAGCTCGGCTTGTTTACGTACAGGTAGAGGTGGGGGCAGGCAGAGTTTTTATGGTCTGGGGGTGGGTCTAGAGGGAGGCGGGGCCTCATTTGTGACGAAGGAAGGCGAGGAGTAGGACTAGGAGTAATGCCATTATCAATAGTAATGGACGCATGATGCTACACTGTAGCTCTGTGTTAGAAGTAATCAGTTAAATGATGGGTATTTGTGGAATTTTACTCTTGGCAAAGAAAGTGTACAGAAAGCTATCCAGAAAATGAGAAAGCAGTCCTAGTGGGTTTCTGTGGGAATGCTGCCACATGATATTTGTGTTTTGATCCTGAGGAGCTACATATAGTGACACTGAGGTTTATGTTTTGATCCTGCTCGATACACAATCAGGTATTTGGCAATGTATGTATGCGGACTACTAAAGTGTATTAAAATGATACTTCTTCCATCACTGCAATGTTTTCTATGCAGAACGCTACGAATACCGTATGAGATGGGAGTACTCTACCGATCGATTGCGGAAGTATCTTAATATGCCACTCTAAATTTGTATTCATTTTGGACTGAGGCCAATACTGTGATATCGAAGTTCCACATGGAATACTATTTTCTGATAGGTTAGGATGATAATAAGCGTAACTGAGCCCTGACGAAGTCCTGTTTTATTGAACGGACGAAACACGTGCTGGCATGAAGCTGTTATGTTGACCAGGAATGTGTACAGAAGAATTGTTACAGTGAACAAGAAGCCAAATGTCTGAATAAAAGACACTGGATATCTATGTATAAATACGAACTCGTGATTTGATCTTTGAGTGCTTGGAGTTTTTCTTGAATGTTTTCTATATCAGAGTGGCAGGTGCAAAATTGTGATTTCCTATTACAGTTTTGCGAGAAGTCTTTTCATTTCTTTGTGGGTACGTGGGTTTTTCAAACTGGTTTACAAATCCACCAAAAACTGCAGATTCACCTAGTTGTGAAATCGGGGAGTTCTCAATCAATTTTACATTTGGAAATAGTTAATTGAAATTTTCTTGAAAATTATTACATTTTTCTCCAAGGGTAACATGACAGTAAAAGTGGGAAGAGCCAAGTCTTAAAAACATATTATAAATGTCATTGATCACCAAAAGACCTCTGACCAAGTTAGGTTGCATTTTTCCAGTACTTGATTATTCATTTTAAAAAAATCATGATAAATTTGCAAACACTATTTTGTGACCAGAGCTTCATATACCTGGACGTGAATTCTTCAAAAATATGGTTAAAGATTTTTTTTAAAGACAGTGGGTCTGTATTAGGGTTTGACAGATGGGTACTCCATCACAAATGTGATGAATATCTTGCACGCTCTATTACATCCTTATATGCTAATGCACTTAAGGAGGCCATTACAGATAGCCCTGATTTTGGATGCAAGGAGCTAGATGAGAAGAAGCAAGACTATATAAAGCTAGCCACCTTTACTTCACTAGACCAAGAATCAGTGCTTGCCAAATAAAGTAAAATTAGGCTCCCCCCCACGATCTCTGTCTGCCTAGAGTCATGCAGGCTATAGCCCCCACTATGGTAAAACCACTTACTGCTTTTTTAAAGTCCTCATTGAAGATGTGAATAGTGTCTGAAAATGTAAAAAAGCTGTAGTGTTAATGCTAATAAAAAACATGGTGATGGTCCAGTGGTATTAAAGAATTATCGCCCCATCTCCTTACTGCCTTAGTGTGCTAAACTTTCCTACAGGGGGGCACACCATATGCCCCCCTGCATGCATCCCCTGGCCCTGAGGCAACAGGGTGTCCTGTAGGGCCCCCTTTGTTTCCTCACCGCCACACTTTTTATGGCTGGCTCACAGCCATGAAAACTGTGGCGATGAGGAAACTCGTAATATGCTTGGCCGTGTTGCAGCGGCACTGCCAAGCATATTGCGGGCCTCAGACCGCTGTGTCACCACCGGGGATCTGGGATCCACGGCATTTGCTGCTGTCCTTTGGCGGTTAAACTCGTAATAGAGCATTCAGACCACCGGTGCGGTGGTGCCCGCACCGCTACTGTGGCTACGGCGATCCATAGGACCGCATGGTCATAATTAGCCCCTAAGTGAGGGTGTCGAGATTTAACTATGCTGACAATTCTCAGATTTTTCTATGCCTTGGTGGCCAAATTTCATCACAGAACTTATTTCAAGCCGTGATGCTATGTATTAGTAGCTAGATGAGGCATAATTATCTAAAGTTGAGTACAGAGAAAAACAAAATTGTGGTTTTTAATTATAACTCTGCATCCTGGTCCAAACTTTAGTTGCCCATTGAAATGAGTATGTAACCGGCACGCACACAAGCCGCTAAAAGTTTAGGATTAATAGTTTGATCAACAGCTTTCACTGAGACCACAAACTAATTTTGTGATCTCAAAATATGGATTTTTTCCATGGGCGATCAGGAAACTACAACCTTTTCTTTCGGTGAAGGCCTTGAAGACTATTATGTCAGCTATAATCGGTGCTAGGCTAAATAATGCAAACAGCATCTATTTTGGTCTAGCAATTTGTGATATTGGTAGACTACAGACAACTGCCTCAGCATGCAGCAGCTAGGCTGGTGTTCAAAGTCCCTCCTAGAACACACCCTACCCTTTTTTAAACGACTTAAGTTGTTACAAGTGAAGCAGCGCATTCATTTCAAAACCCGCTGCTTAGTCTTTAAGGCTTTGCATGGGATGGCCCTGGATTTCGCTACCAATCGAGTCATACTCTGAAGAGAAATGTTCATTCCTTTACAGCTAACCTTGTGCAGGTTCTGAGTGTTAGCTTTTACCTTATTGACCCCCCTTCAGTTGGATATCCGCTCCCTTCATGAACTTTAAGCTTTCAGGAGTGCTTTAAAAACTTGGCTCTTAATGAAAGCATTTGAGTTGCACTTCTAATGTTGGATTCAAGTTTCCAACATTTACATTCGTTTCTCAGTTACATTAGAGCGCCATTATTGCCCTTGGTTGGAGGTCTTGCCACTTAGGACTTAGAAAATAGGATGCTGACATTTAAAATCAGTTCAACAACTTGAACATTACTTAAGGCTTTAGAGAGTACCCATGCAAGCACTTCAGACACAGATATACCAACGTACAGCTTAATAACCAAGGCTTGGCGGATCGGTGGCTCAGTTGAAACGCGTTGTTTTCCTTAATAACTCTGGCTAAAGGATTTCTGTCATCTGCCCTCTCCCTTAAAAAAAATCTGTAATCCCCCCAGAGAGCCAGGTTGTTTCGTGCTGTCAGAGTGCACAGAAACCGTTGTTCCAATATACTGAAGTTTGTAGTCCCAGACACAGAACGTGCTTGTACTAGAAATGTCTTTCTTTTATAAAAATGTTTTTTGAAAAATAAGACACTTCATTTTCTCAGTCCTAGTATTTTTGTAACCTCGTGTAAGGCTGAGAGTTTATAGAAGACTTATTTTTTAAATAGCACATCAATATATTTAAATAAATAATGTTGCACTCATTAGTAACACACACAAGAGTATAGAGCATAGCTGCGACATAGACATGCACTCCTTGTATCCTAAGTTACTGAGGGGCATATTCTCAAGCCCCTATCGCCACGGGAACGTTGCTTTTTCTGACGCTCCCGTGGCGATAGGGTCAGCGCCTTATTCTCAAGGCAGCGTTAACCCACTTAGCGTGGCTTTAAGCCATGTTAAGTGGCCTAACGCTGTCTTGAGAATAAGTCCCCTTTCACGCTAAATTTAGCGTGAAAGGGGTGTGCAGTGGGTGTTGCGGTGGGCGTTCCACCGCAACAGCCATTGTGATCGACACTGCCACCTATTATCAAGGGCGGCGATAATAGGTGGCAGCGCCGAACTTAAGACCAGAAAAATCCTGGTCTTAAGGTGGCGAAACGAGGAGAAATGCTTTATTTCTCCTCGTTTTTGCTTTTTCCATGTGTGCTGCCTTGTGCAGCACACATGGAAAAAGAAAATGCCATGGTTTGTTCATGTACAGGAAGGTGTCCCTTCCTGTACATGAACAAACCATTTTAAAAATGCCATTTTGTAACTTTCATGTGTGCTGCACGAAGCAGCACACATGAAAGTTACAAAATGGTATTTTGGGATTGTTTATGTGCAGGAAGGGGCATCTTCCTGTACATAAACAACCCTTCTCTGCACACAGACACCCTTGCACTCTGGTGCAAGGGTGCCTGCGTTAGCGCCATCGCAGGGGGAAACACAAGGCTGCACCACATTCTTGAGAATAGGGTGCAGCCTCGCGTTTCCGAAGTGGCGGTGAGAGGTGTTAAGCCAAGGAGGCTAACGCCTCTCACTGCCACTTCATTGTGAATATCCCCCTAAGGGGCATATTTATAAGAAGAGTGCAGCACACATAGAAAGTAAAAGTAACGATGAGAAATAAAGATATTTCTCCTCTTTAGGCCTCACCTGGAGAGGTGTAATATTTTTGTCGCAGTCCCAGGTCTACCAGAAATGGTAAATCTAGGAATGCTCCAAAATCCATGGGTGGATGTGTGGGAACACCCATGCTTCACTGAACAAACGCCTTCCCAGGGCAAAGTAATGCAACGCAACAATTTGCGCTGTGTTACGTTACTCTAGATTTATCAAGCCACACAAGGCCACGCACGGTGGCCTTGTGTGGCTTGCTAAATCTTACTTAGTAGTTGGGTCGCCCTTGCACCCCTTTGTGTGGTGCAAGGGCGGTGCAACTACTTTATAAATATGCCCCTAAAAGTTGATGCCAATGAAAATAGATGAGTCGTGCTACATTTGGTCCGACGGTATCGACTAAGAAATCAAATCCTATCCAATAGGAAGGCACTAATTGGAAATGGTGGTCTCCTTGTGGGTAGACTTATTCAAAAGGGGACCTCAAACTCCCAATGGCTAACCCTTTTAAATCCTTACCTAGTTTCTTATTTCTTTGCAGTCGCCTGTTACTCCCACTCATGGATGGCGGCTTTCAGTGAAGTTCACATCGAAACTAAATTCAAGTCAGAATCCCAATACTCCTTTAGTAATCCATTGCCACATAGCTAACCATGTTAAAGATCACTTGCTGGGGACAATTATAGAGTCTGATATCCATTAGCCCAGGACCTGGAAAGCGAGAGAGTACATGTATTCTTCGAGAGCAACATTTGATCATACACTTAGCAACAACGGATTTACTGAATTTCTATGGTAGTTATGGCTCACGGTCCTGTAAATAGTGTGCACCATTTCTGCACATTTTTTAAAGATGTATCCAGTGGACAGAATTAATAATTGGACCAGTCTAGACAACAGTCTAATGCCTACACCGAGTGAATACAAGTATAATGTCCATGACAATTAACTGCACATTCTATCAGAGTGCAGATCCTCTTGTTGTCCCAGACATTTTTGGGAAATAAAAATATGTGCGTTAAACATTGTTTCAGGACATCTGTCTGTTAGAGGTCGCTTGCTAAAGCCGATCTTCTTTTGATGCTGGCAGCCTGTAAACCAGCCTTGTTACAGGGAGTGAGCTCACTGAATCCTGTCTGTTGGAGCGAGCCGGCTGTGTGTGCACTCTGCCAGAGCTGATCCCCGCATCATGCATGTCCCGCCATCCGTGAACGGACATGAAAACACTGGTAATACCTGGTCCGTACAAGCCTATCTGCTGCTCCTGCTGTCTTGGCATTAATATATTTTTCTTTTTATTCTAGGCTCCATTGACAAGCTTGCCACTGCCTCTCTCCGCCACCACTGTCAGGTGCGTGCGCGGCTTGTCAAGCGATCGCTCTCTATAGAGGCCTGCGTGGCAAAGCGAGCAGTATTTCTGTTGGCATATTACGCCTTTCTATGATCACTTGTCAATCCTCCATAGGTCATGTCACATTCTCTGAAACGGTGTCAAAGCAATTATTAAGACATGAGGGTCAGTTTACAATTTTGCATTCTATGTCATTTTTTAGGTAGTTTTCTGAAAAGGAGCTGCTGGAGAATCGCCGGTTTTGCATATTATTTTGCAAAGCTCAAATACCTATGTTATGTTGATACATCCATGCTCCTAACCTAGCTTCATCCGAAGTAGTCTCTAGATCATCTTGTTCAAACATTGTTTTTCAGTGCGTTTGCCCATTCAGCTCTTTATAACTTTCGGTGTAGTCCGATGCTCCATTTCACCGCTCCAAAAGTAAGGCACTGAGTGAGACCTTTAGGTTTTCAATAATTCCTTTGAAAGAACACATTTATTTATTATTTAAATTGTATTGCCTAGGAGCGACTTCTTGGAAAGAACGAATTGATTCCTTCTCTGGTTACATGCCCTGAGGAGCACCCAATCAATTTCTTCTTATAAGGGCTAGACAAATCTTTCTCCTTCTGCATCTCTTCGAGAACTAAAATGTATCCTGTCATTGAGACATGAACTGTTGATTTTCAAACATGTATGTACAGCCTTGCGTTCGCATTTAGCCTAGATGGAATCCTTTTAGTTTTGATGTGACTGTATTCTAATATATTACTGCCACAGGGGATTTGTGCACTTTAAGTTGCTGCCTACAGCGACTTTACTTCAAATTTAGTCAAAAATGTGATTATTGTTGTTTTCATTATAAACGTAAAAACACACCCTCAATATGTATGCTGTACTTTATCTATCAAATAGGATTAAAATGACACAAAAATGAGATTGTTCTGATGCATGTACAATGTTTGTTTCTGATGGACGTAATGTAAACATTGTTTTAAATTAACTTTGCGAGTTGTTGCAGTATCTCCTTGGCAGTGACTTAGAGCCTGATTACGAGTTTGGCGGTCCTGGAGCGGGTCGCCACGCAAGCGCTCCACTCCAGGACCACCAAACTCGACAGCCGGCTGCAGATTACAAGTAATCTCGTGGTCTGGCGGGCAGTCGTTTGGCTTTCCTATGGTGGTGCCTATTAAACAGGCACAGCAATGTGAATGCCAATTCCTGTTCCTGCACGGCATGGACTGTTAAGTCCATGCCTTGCAGGAAAGAGGGTGACTGCACACAGGCCTTCAGGAACCCATTGGTCCTGAGGCCACAGTGTTTCCTCACCACCACAGTTTTCATGGCGGCCTCACCTCCATGAGAACTTTGATGGTGAGGAAACTCCTAATATGCTCGGCGGTGCTGCAGTGGCACCGCCAGCATATTAGGGCCTCTGACCGCCGCGCCACCTCTGCGGGATCCATGATCCCCGCCGGTTGCAGTGGTCCTGTAGCGGTCCTACTGCCATATTTGTAATATGGCGGGTGGACTGCCAATCTGGCGGTCCCCGGACCGCCACCACGAACTTACAATTAGGCTCTAAATCATGTCTTTGGACCAGCAGATGCATTTGTTAACTGTTCCCCTTCGGGGACACTTGTGTCTCTAATTAATTACCTGCTAACCAGAGGTGTACATGCTGACCCTGAATGACTTAGGGCTTAATTATGACCTTTGCGGTCTTGAAGCGGGTCCACGATGCCACTGCCCCGCTCCAAGACCACCAAAGCCGCACTGACACCGCCCACCAGATTACCACTTTTTTGGTCTATGGCGGGTAGTTCTTTTGCGGTGCCTATGAAAAATGGCGCCGCAATGGGAGGATCAAAAACAGTTTCTGCTCTGCATGGACTGGTGCAGTCATGTCGTGCAGGAACTGGGATGCATGCACACAAGGGGACACAACATGTGGCCCGTGCATGCACCCCACGGCCTTGAGGAAACAGGGGGCCCTGTAGGGACCCTATGTTTCCCCTCCGCCACAGTTTTCATGGCGGGCTCATCGCCATGAAAACCGTGGCAGAGAGAAAACTCATAATATGCTTGGTGGTGCCGCAGCACCGCAAAGCATATTGCGGCCTCAAGACCACTGCAGCGATGTTGCAGTGGTTCCATGGCGGTCCGACAGCCCAACTTGTAATAGGGCGGTCGGATCAGCGATGCAGCAGTGCTGCACTGCCACCATGGCTACGGCGGTCCGCCGTAGTCATAATTAGGCCCTAACAGTACAAGATAATGGGCCATAAACTAGAGTTGTGGTATAGATCAGTTTAGAGTTTGAAGACAAAACTTTCCTTCATTCTCTTTGCAACCCTCCTAAAAGTTTGCTTGTCTAATGAATGAAAATCCAAAAGGTGATGGTTGTAATGCTTGAAGTATTCACAGCCACTGGCAATTGCCTGAGCCACATACCAGTCCATAGTTTACCTTCTCTCTAAACTGCTCTACAAAGAATCTAGCCATATGCAAATCACCCTTTATCCTATTCTAATAGGAATAGTACAACACAAACTGCTAGGCCAGGTCTCGTCTGAATAGTAACACATGCAAATTAACATTGAGTTTGCTCATGTTCGGCTTCATAAGTGAAGTACAGCTTGAGGTCAAGGGAACAGTGGGACGGGACACACAGCTGGGCATACTCATTGCACTTTAAGGCACGTCTTCTAGAAGATGTTATTAATTAGTTCAAGATGCCATTTCAAACCTTTGTGTATTTACATTCATGTTCAGAATGGTTGAAGAAAATCAACTCATGCCAAAATGGCTAAAAAAAGAAATAAAATTTGATGTGAGGCATAATCGAAATACCTGTCCTATGGGCACCAATTCTGTATGGCTCAGCAAAACAGGCATCCAAAGCAGAAATCTAGCAATCACCTTTAAACAAGCACTAGCATTCATTTGTTAAATTAATTCTGTGATGAAGATCACAAACTTTTAAACTTAATAAAGTGACATCACTGCTAAGCGTCTGTGACAGATTGAATCCATGCACCAATACTGTTATGTTTTGAATACTGTAATAGCAAATCTATAGGCATCCTGAGAAAAGTATATGCTGAACCTCAGTCAATACAAAGCAGAGTGACAAGATTGACCTAAGGAAGCAAACATAGCAGCTCTATGGGTGCTACACTGGCTGTGTAAGGGTAACCCTAAAGCCTTTCAAATTCTCTAGTGGATCTACAGAGTCTACGACGCAAAAGCTAAGCAAGATAGGGGACAATATCTTAGATAACGCCGCTCCCTCACCTCTACAAATTGAATACTATATAAGAAATGCAAGATCGTCCGCCGCAATGGGCCTGGATCAGATCCCAATAAAGGTACTCCAAACTAATCCAAAAGAATGGAGCTCGTTTTTAGCCCCCCTCTTTTCCCACTGCTTCGCCACCGGCGAAATCCCAAAATCTTGGAAAGGGAGCATTGTCATCCCAATACATAAGAAGGGCTCTCGGCTGTCTCCCGGTAATTACCGACAGATCGCCCTGTTGGATGCAACAGGGAAGATCTTTGCGGCCAGTGTCCTGGACCATCTCAAAGAGTGGGCTTATTGAACTGGATCGATCCCACTAAATCAAGCTGAGTTTCATCAAAAACACTCTGTAACTGACAATATAGCGATGTTACAAACAATAATCGATAAATATGTGGTCTCAAAATCACAGGTCGTCTACTCTGTCTTTGTCTATTTTTCGACAGCATTTGACAGGGAAGACAGACCCATACTTTGGAGTAAGCTTAAAAAATTGGGTATTCCGGACAACTTGCTCCATATAATTATGTCACTTCACTCTGAAACTTGGTGTCAAGTACAACTGGGGAAAGAGAAGGGTCTCACATGCCCAATTAATACATCAAACGGCCTAAGGCAAGGTTGCCTTTTAGCTCCTCTTCTATTTTCCCTATATCTCAGTGATCTTCCAGAATGTTTTATGCAGGTAATCAATTTTCCCCCAAAAATATAATTACACAAAATTTATACCATGATGTACGCCGATGATGTGATTATTTTAGACCTTACCCCATTTGGCCTCCAAAGGAACTTACAAGCACTTACTAAATATACAGAAGAAAACTTTTTAGTGCCAAATATAACAAAAACAAAAATAGTTCCGTTTCGAGGAAGAAAAAGATACACAAATCACAACTGGACTTTAGGAGGAAAATCGTTGGAAGTAGTGAAGGAATACACCTATCTAGGGCGAATTTTCTCACAAACTTTACAAAATCTCCCTCATGTGCAGCATTTGGCTCGCAAAGCAGACGTACATGTTGGGGCGCTCCAATGATTATACTCCTCCACTGGGCACAGGCATTTTTCGTCTGTTTTTACAGGTTTTTAGCTCCAAGATCCCTCCAGTTCTATCATATGCTCTTGAATATATCCCAATAAGACAATGGCAACTAATACAACTTATAGAAGGCCAAATTCTTCGGAAACTAACTAAAGTGCACTAAGCCGTCCCTGCACAAGCCTTGCGCCTTGAGCTTTCTTTAGTTAGTACATATGCCAGAGCAATTACCAGCATTATAAGATGGGCCTACAATATTTTACATGCTGAACAAGGTACCTTAAGAGCTTTACTAAAATCGGAGACCTTCGATCACGGATTACCGAAACATGTTTTTACTCAAAATTTAATCATTGCACTCAAGATATCGAATTGTACAGTCGAATTGTTGAAATCTTGGACTCCGGCGCACTTGAAGCTCTTTTTAAAACATCTAACCCCAAGGATAAGTTATGACCTCGATATCCAGCACTGTATTAAATTGCAACATTATAAAGTATACGCGGAGTCAATAGAATTCAAACAAATGCAACAATATACTCGTTTCACCTTAAGGCATGGTGCCCGGCGATGTATGATATTACTTCGGCTTGGGATCCTTCCTTTTAAATCTTTTACCTGTAAATAGACCTGTAATGAAAATGCCAGTAGCTTATGTGACCTTTGTAAAGGTGGTGTGCAAGACTTGAAGCACGTTTTGTTTGTTTACCTTAATTTGACAGTGGTTGATGCCAGAAAGCGGTTTATAAAACCAATTCAATCAAAGTGTAACACCATAACTGTACAGAGCCTGATCTCTCTTCTTAAGTCACCTCCCAATGAATTTGTGTGTTATAACCTGTTTAATTTTTTAAAAACTTTTATAAATTTGTAATAGGATGATTGTCTAATAATCTTTTAATAACAAATGTATTTTTATTGCTCTTCATTTTCTTATTTGTTGTTCTCAGCAGAGAACTAAATCAAATAAAATAAACTTGTAAACTTGTACAGAGTCTACTAGTCTTTTAGCCTGAAATTCCCTACCAAATAATTGAACCATTAGAAGCCAAACAGCAACATCCAGAGATTAGCATGGAACACCAGGGTCACCCTGGTTCCGTTTAATGGGTAGAGTGCAGGGGGTCTTTCCCAGCCTACCAATTTTCTGAATCACTTCCTACGAAACGAAGCATTGAATCCTGAGAAGTCACAGCAAATGTGCCCAATTAATTTTATGAATAGCTTCAAACTACCTCTTGAGAATCAATTGACGTCTCCCTAATTGGGGGCCATGACAGGTACCTGACATTGGATGTTATCTAGAATCTGACAATTCAAGACCTCCGCATGAACTTACGTATTACAATCTCAATTTGAGGTGGGGAAACCAATGGGTTTGCCACAGAGGAGCAGTAGTGGCTCTGTCTTCAGAAACACTTGACCCAGTGGCCCTAACCTACTTGAGGCAGGCACACTCTCATTGTTCTCATTGCTTCTTTCTGCCAGGCTCTGCCACACAAGCAAAGGCCATGATTCTGTTGGGGTTTGTTTCTGAAAAGCAAAATTAAACGCTAAGTGGACTGTGACAAATGTTCACCCTCCGATTGGTCTATGCACTTCCAACAAGGAGTTAAATGCAAGGCAGGAGAATCTTTAAATGTCATGGGCGTCCACCAACAGGGTCAGCCGGTGTGCCACCCATCATGTCTAAATGATCCCCTATTTTCATGATATTTCTAATCACCTCATATCTCATCCTTTATCCACTCCTTCCATTTTTACTTATTTACTTTCTAAAGCAGTGTGCATGCAGGTCATGGTGCCACAAAATGTTTATAAAATATAAATGATTAATAAATAAAAACCTTCCCAGGAATCCTACCTGTGTGTAAATGTGACATTATGTACTAAGCTGACATGTGCGAACTCTGCTTCAACAGAAATTGAATACATTCACTTAAGGGTGACAAAGTACAAACGGAAAAGCAGTGTTCCTTTCATATTGCCAAATACACATGGAAAGAAGGGTCATAATAAATCTGGTTTCCTTTTGTGAAATATAAGCACACAGGTCAAAGATTAATTTTGGCTTGTTTTCACCTATTTAAAATGTATGTAAGTACAAAAATAGATTATGTAATGAAATTAGCAACAAAACCTGCAGATGAAAAAACATTTGTTAATTGTTCGTGCTGCAAAATGATAGAGTAAATGCATGATTTTTACCAGACAGAAGTGGACTCTCGTAAGAGGAAGATGCTAGTCAGTGACACTCCCCTAGATGTGATGTCAAATTTTGAGTACTTGGGTATTAAATTCACAAAGAAACTATGTTGGGCACCACAGGTGAAACAAGCATTGGCATAGCCAATAGGTCTCCCCTTTGGGACCTTATGTGTTTAGGCAGAATTTTTGGCTATGTTGTAGAGCATTGTGGCTGCTGTGCATTATGTTGAAAAGTTATAATAAAAAGTGTTAAGCATTTTTGTTACCTTTATAGAAACGAAGATGACATTGACCGTATTCCCCCTATTTCAAAAGACACCTTTGTAGCTCTTCTTAAAAAAGTTGGCTCCGGTTCCCCAACAGACTGCTGCCACATTTTACGTGAAGTCTTCCTTGCCTGCCCTGACCCTCCCCTGGCATTCCTTAATAACTCTCTTAAGTCCAGCATTGTTCCTAACACCTTCAAGAGTGCCGATATTCTTCCAATCCTGAAAAAGCCTAACTCGGATCCTTCGGTCCTTAGTAACTATCGCCCCATCTCGTTGCTGCCCTATCTGGGCAAAGTCTTAGAGGCCCATGTCACCAGCTGTCTCAGCTACTTCATCGAACAGTCACGTTTCCTTGACTCCCATCAGGCAAGTTTTAGACCTGCCCATTCAACTGAGGCAGTTATTCTTGCAGTTATGGATGAGCTTAGAAGAGGCGCAGACAAGGGATATACCCAAGCCCTGGTACTCCTTGATTTATCCGCCGCATTTGACACGGTCGATCATGGTCTCCTGATCGACCGTGTCAGCAATGCCGGGTTTCAGGGGCCGGCGTTGAAGTGGATTTCTTCTTTCCTCAGCAATAGACATCAAGCCGTCCGCCTCGGCAATTTCTCTTCCCAAAAAAGTACTTTGATCTGTGGGGTTCCACAGGGGTCCTCGTTGTCGCCGCTTCCCTTCAATTTGTATATCGCACCTCTGATTCGAGCTCTTCGCGAAAGAATGGTCAACATCTTTAATTACGCCGATGATCTACAGCTGGTATTTGACATTAACTCTTCTACCTCTTCAGTGTCCAACTTTCAGGCTACCCTGAGTTTTATTTGTAACTGGATGAACTGCAATCAATTAAAGTTGAATCCGGATAAAACAGAACTCATCCTAACTGCTGTACTGGCCAACCCGTGGAATTCCAACTTCTGGCCTCCTTCTTTGGGCAGTCCTCCTCTCCCTGCAGCCTCCGTCAAGAGCTTGGGGATTGTGATCAGCAGCGATCTGTCGATGAAAGCACAGATCAGTTCGGTGGTCTCCGCCTGCTTCTTTCATCTGCGCAGAATACGTAAGATTGCCAGATTCTTAACCACTGAGGCTCTAACTTTGGTCACCCTTGCTCTGGTAATCTCGCGGATTGACTACGCTAACTCTTTATATTCCAGCTTACCAACTCCACCGCTTGCAGCTGGTGCAGAATCACTCCGCCAGACTAATCGCTCGCCAGTCCAGCCGATGCCATGTTAAACCTCTGATGAAGAGCCTACACTGGCTTCCTGTAGGTAAACGCTGTATTTTTAAGATGGGATGCACCATCTTTAAGGCCCTTGCCGGTAATGGCCCAGCCTTTATCTCTTCCAAATTGCAGCGGTACGCCCCTTCCCGAGAACTGCGTTCCTCCACTCTCAACTTACTTACTGTCGTACCTTTTAAACGTAAAAAGCATGGAGGACTCAGATTTGCGGTCCTGGCCCCTCAACTTTGGAATTTGCTGCCTATTGAAGTAAGATCAGTGACCCTTTATTCCCAGTTTAGGCAAAAGCTTATCAGTAAAACTATCTCTTTACTCTCTGCACCGCCCCCTCGCCCTGAGCGCCATGAAACCGTTTTCGGTGTACTTGCGCTTAACAAGTACTTTTAACATAACATAACATAACATATATAACTGAAAAACCTTATTAAAAAAAGATTTTAATTA
Organism: Calotriton arnoldi; assembly: GCA_963921515.1. NCBI lineage: Eukaryota > Metazoa > Chordata > Amphibia > Caudata > Salamandridae > Calotriton > Calotriton arnoldi. Next base: position 314,272 of record CAWUFW010015373.1, on the reverse strand, counting down.
AAACATGTCTTCTATTTTTTTGTACTTGCATGTGGCGTGTAATTATGTGGCACTTAGTGGTATTATTTGAAATGTATGTTGCATTGAGTGTAGTGTAATGATGTTGTATATAATTATGTGGCACTGAGTGGTATTGTGTGGAGTGTATGTTGTATTTAGTAGTGTTTAATTACGTGGTGTGTAATTATGTGGCATTTAGTGGTGTTTGGAGTGTATGTTGCATTGAGTGCAGTTTAATTATGTAGCATTTAATTATGTGGCAGTGTGTGGTATTATGTGGTGTGTATTGATGTTGCATTGAGTAGAGTGTAAGTATGCAGTGTGTAATTATATGGCACTTAGTGGTATTATGTGGAGTCTATTTATGTTGCATTGAGTAGAGTGTAAATATGTGGTGTGTAATTATGTAGTATTGAGTGTTATTATATGGAGTGTATTTATGTTGTATTGAGTAGAGTGTAAATATGTGGTGTGTAAATATGTGGCACTAAGTGGTAATATGTGGAGTGTATTTAAGTTGCATTGAGTAGAGTGTAATTATGTGTGTTGTAATTATGTGGTATTGAGTGGTAATATGTGGAGTGCATTTAAGTTGCATAGAGTAGAGTGTAATTATGTGGTATTTAGTGGTATGTGGAGTGTATTGAAGTTGCATTGAGTAGAGTGTAATTATGTGGCTTGTAATTATGTGGTACTTATTGGTAATATGTGGAGTGTATTTAAGTTGCATTGAGTAGAGTGTAATTATGTGGCTTGTAATTACGTGGTTCTTAGTGGTATGTGGCGTGTATTTATGTTGTATTGAGTGTAATTATGTGGCTTGTAACTATGTCACAGTGAGTGGTATTATGTGGAGTGCATTTATGTTGCATAGAGTACAGTGTAATTATGTGGCGTGTATTTATGTGGCATAGTGTTATTATGTGGAGTGTTTTTATGTTGCCTTTAATAGAGTGTAATTATGTGACATGTAATTTCGTGGTAGTGTGTGGTATTATGTGGAGTGTTTTTATGTTGCTTTGAGTATATTGTAATTATATGGTGTGTAAATATGTTTTACTGCGCAGTATTATGTGGTGTGTATTTATGTTGTATTGAGTAGAGTGTAATTATGTGGCTTGTAATTATGTGGTACTTAGTGGTAATATGTGTAGGGCATTTTAGTTGCATTGAGTAGAGTGTAATTATGTGGCTTGTAATTATGTGGTACTTAGTGGTATGTGGCGTGTATTTATGTTGTATTGAGTTGAGTGTAATTATGTGGCGTGTAACTATGTCACAGTGAGTGTTATTATGTGGAGTGCATTTATGTTGCATTGAGTACAGTGTAATTATGTGGCGTGTATTTATGTGGCATAGTGTTATTATGTGGAGTGTTTTTATGTTGCCTTTAATAGAGTGTGATTATGTGACATGTAATTTTGTGGTAGTGTGTGGTATTATGTGGAGTGTTTTTATGTTGCATTGAGTATAGTGTAATTGCATATCTATGAATGATGTTCTGGTGAATGCGTACATGGACGGGTGGATAAGTGAAAGCAAGAATCTGTCTAGAAGGACGGATGGATGCCTGCAGGACCAGACGAATGCCTTGAATGATGGAAACAGTTGAATGTATGGGTGTATGGATGATTGATGCATAGGCGGTTAGATGGTAGAGTGAGTGCAGATGGATGGATAGATGCTCCCTGTCTGTGCTTATTTTGTTTTAAAAAATAGGTTCTGGCGCCCAAAGTCACAACATCGCTTAACAATGTCGTTGCTGGCGGGTTAGTCGGATAACAGGTGTGGGGCCTCGATGCCCAAAAGAACACCCGCTAGAAGGTCACGGGGCCTTCGGGGCGGGCTCGCGTTCAGGCTGCAGGCTAGGAAAGTGATGTTTTTTCACCACTCTTTCATCATCCTAATGTTGTTAAATAAAAGGGTTGGTTTGGGTAGAAAAGTGAAATGTGGACATGTGCTAATATTACAAACATTTGCCTGGGCGGATTGCCAAACTAAAAGAGGAAAATCCTGGTAAATCTGGGACGCCTTGTGTAGTCTCCATTTTCAAAGCCTTAGCCCGAGGCAGTGTTCATGGCTGCCACGAGGTTTACTCTTAAGGGAAAACAAGGAAAAACGCGAGCGCCATCTGTTTCCAATTAATGCGAACGCGATAATTGGAAACAGATGGCATTGATGCTCGCTCCCGAGCACCCTAGGCCAGGGAACAAAGAAGGCGGGACAATCACCCGCCTTGGACCAATTGCGTGCTGTCTTTTTAAGAAAGACGGATGCACAGGCCAATTGCGGGTTAATAAAAAAAAAGCACACGCACGAGCGTGTGTTCTGAGTTCAAAAGCCCTTACTAAATGCCTCGCAGCGCATGCGCGCTGGCTCAGGCGAGACCTAAAAAGCACAGTTGTCCCTCGTCCAACACACTGCATACATAGGGAAAATACACAGGAAAACTAGAAGGGTGGCTCTGGTGTTATACATTTATAATGTGAAGGCCCTAGGTGTGGTTTTATATGGAGAAGAGCTCTGGAGTGGCTCACAAACTCAGAACCTCTCCATAGGGGAGCATAGTTTCATAAGAACTTTATTGAATCTCCTGGCAAGTACACCACTGACTTCACTATATTTAGATTTGGCCCAAAAGAAAATTGCCCACAAGATTGAGTGTAGACTCCTCATTTATTGGTATCGGCTATGGACAACATCCACCCTAGAGTCTTATTGGGAGGGCATTAAAGACCTTCTCGTACCACAGTGTGCAAGGATAATTCTGTGGCTTTGTAATATCAAGGCACTACTTCAAAGCTTGAAACTAGATAAATACTGGGTCTCCCTTGAGACCATGTGTTGAATTGGCAAAGCCAACATTAAAGCAATCTTTTGGGAGAGTACTGCAATTGATAATGTTATGCAGTGTAAGGGGTCCCTATCCGTGGCCTTTGCTGACCACAAACCAGTGGCTCTTTATGAAAGTACCATTGATGAAATTGTTCCCCCCTTTGCTAGGAAACTCTACTTGCAGTTTAGGTATGGAACTCTACCTGTAAAATCATTTACCAGCATTTTCCAACAGGATAGTGGTACAAATGATGATTTGTGCGCAGGTTGCGAAGGGGGTCCTGAATCCATCCCTTACACATGCTTTATTTTCCTGCCCTCTCTGCAAATGTGTACAAAATTCATTGTTACCCTTTGCAAAAACCTGGGCATTAGGGAATACCAGGAAACATTTAGATTACTGCAGTCCGACACTGGTCGGGTCGTGGTTTTTTCCCCGGCCAAGCATTTAATGGATAAAGCGCTTGAAATATGTACAGTCAGTTTTTAATTTATGAAATGGATTATCCGAGGCTTATGATGTACTATGGTTGGATGTGCAATATCACTGTCTCCCTTCTCCCTGGGCTGGCCCCAATCTTTGCCGCTGTTTTTCCTATGCACTATAGTTAGTTGTTCTGTGTTTATCAAATTTGTGGGTTTATATTGTTTTTAACTTATATTTTAAAGATGCTTTTCGCACTTTTTTATAATTATATTTATTGTTATTTATAATTGTATTTGTATGCATATGTGTGATGTTGGTTGTCTTGTTTGTCTATACTTTTATGATGCAAAGTGATCCAAATAAAGTTCTTTGATGATGATGATGCCCCAAAATGAGCCCCTCGCTGAATAATACACCAAGGACTTCATTATGCATAATTGTATTACTGGGTGCAGTAAATGACACCTGGTAAATCTCATTCTTGCAACTCAACTTAAGGCCTTCGAGATATTGTTATGTGTTTCTATGGGTCTATCAGAATCAGATTTACTGGGTATTTTACTGCTCCCGATTACTCCGCATGCAGTAACGCCGGTGCAGAATTACCGCATGCGGTTTTAAGACATGCTCAAACAACATTTAAGGACTGATTATGAGTCTGGCGGCTGGACTGCCGGAAGTGCATTGCTGCAGACAGGAGAACGCTGCCAGGTCGGCAGCATCCTGATCACCGCATTACAAGATAACCGCTGGGCTGGCGGTGTGCCAGTGTCGGACTTGAGGCTGAGGCATGCTTTAGCACACAGAGTGAGCTTGAAGGCAATGCCACCACACTACAGGGCTTGCACTGTCATGCGCTAACTGTTGCCAGCCATAGGGAGGCACAACATGTGCCCCCAGCCACAATGCCCAAAGGGCATTATTGAGCAAAAGCACCCAGGGGCCCTGTTTGGGGCCCCTTCCCTGCCTTTCTGCCAACCTTTTCATGGCGGAAGCCTTGCCACGAACAGCTCGGCAGAAATCCAACTCCTAATTGGCACGGCGGTGCCGGCATTGGCACCGCCTCCAATCCCACCCGCCTTCCCCACCCCCACAAGATCCAACATCCTGGTGAAGGTCTTGTGACGGTCCGACCGCCATGTTCATAATCAGGCATTTGGACTGCCTACATGGCAGAGGTGTCCCCGGACCGCCAGAATAATAATCAGCCCTTTAATGATCTGAAAAGAAGAGTATGTGATCTGGTTACCATACAGGGGGGACACCATCTGAAACAAAGCTTAAACCATGGGATTTAAAAAGTGTGCAAAATTATTGGCATGAACAGCATAAATGGCAACGAAGGTGGTGAGGAAGTAGGCAAAACAGCAGAAACTGGTAAATGTATTCTCCCAAAATGAAAGGCTAATTCAACTGCACTCACTCACAGGGTGTTGGATGGAATAGCTAAAAAAAATTGTTGCAGGAATATTGTGATAAGTATATCTTTTTATAGAATTGTTTTATTATCTTTGTCATATATATAATTTACAAAAATTTCATATACTAAAATATTGTTGTATTTTTCTTTAAATGGTAGTTGTGAGATTTATGCTATGTTTTTAATTTTGAAATGATTTGATGTTATGTATATTTATTTTTAATAGTTATTATAATGTTTATTGTTTTTAATTTTAAAATGTATTAATGTTTAAATTAAATATATGTCAAATGAAATTTTTAGTAGCATGATGTAGGGTTTACAGGTGAAACATTTAAATTTACAATTAGGAATTTTTACATTTTGAACTTAAAAATGTTAAATATATATATATAAAGGTAACACTTTTTTTGTAGTTTTTGATTATGTTTTAATGTTTAAGTGACAAATTGATATTGTCAAATATCGTATTTATATAAATTTAAAAATTTAGGGGCCCATTACGATACCCGGCGTAAATAAATCCGCCAGGCATGGAAGCGGCAAAAATCCGCCCGCACACACCGCCTGAACACCGACCACGCCATTACGATTACACAAACCGAAAACCGCCATCGGCGGAAAAAGCACACAAAATACCGCCCGCCAACGTCCGAGTCGGAGTCAAACCGCCCGCCACGGACGGAAACACGCACGACAACACAAAACCGCCCGCCCTCACGGCCGACACACCGCACGTGAAATTACGATCGCACCGACATGAGCGCGGAAAAACCACAAATATACCGCCCGCCAGCGCAAACAACGCCGATGAGAATCGACACGGCAGAAGCCATGGCGCCAACGTACCTGCACAGAAACCATCCGCACACAAAACCAATAGCACACAACATGGCCAACAAGTCCACACAGCAAGGCACGCACAAATACACAAGCACAGTACACATCCCGAAAACACCCCCGGACAAACAAAAATACAAAGGCCAGAACCCCAGACACAACACACCTGAAAACAACAGACCATGAGGACACACCCACATAGGTGAGTACAAAAGCAGCACTCCCACAGACCACAACCCCTTGCTACATTGCAAACCAGAGAGGAGAGGAGAGGACACAGTGACACAGCAAGGACAGCAGCACACCACAGAAACGCACACATCACAACCACCACCACCACCACCACCACCACCAAACACCACCACCACTACCACCACCACCAAACACCGGCACCACAAACCCCCTGCACATTACACAACACACACCGCACCAGCACCACAAACACCATGGCACCACAAAGAATGCCCAAGTTCACGCCCATGGAGCTGACGGTCATGGTCGACGAGATCATCAAGGTGTACCCACAAATCTATGGGAACATGGTCCAGCACACACCACTAGCCACCAGAAACAGAATGTGGAACCGGATCGTAGACCAGGTCAATGCAGTCGGGACCCTGCCCAGGAACAGAGGAGAAATTAACAAACGTTGGAATGACGTAAAGAGCCTGGTCAAGAAGAAGGAGGGCAAAAACAGAGAGCTGGCTGCCGTCACTGGCGGAGGGAATCCCGCGCTCTTTAAGACCTTCAAAGCGTGGGAGGAGAAGGTGCGAGTCGTAATACATCCGGAGATCCTCGCCGGATTAGCAGGGGAGTGGAGGCTGGTAAGTACAAACCAATGTATACCAGCACACCGCTATGTACTCACATGCGCAACTACCATGCCACAGCTCCCAGGGACAAACACCCCCATGTCCAGCACACAATACACAACACATCACACACACATGCAACAGACACCACCACACACAGCCCAAACCGAACAACTGTAAGATGCGTGGGGACATGTGTACACTCAGCCAGCCACGTAACCACCAACAGGTCCCCAAATATGCCAGAAGCGCCACAACGAGCACCCACCACACCCATGTGTCCGCCACAGCTGCACTAACCGACAAGTAACAGGTAAGTGGCAGGAACACAAAGTGCAGTGGGTGGGACGGTGGACAGCCCAAGTACAACACACACCAGGCCCCAGTCCCACAGCACAGCAAGGAGGAGCATCCCCCACACCCCACAGCCACGTGTCAGCCACCGCAGTGCACAACGACAGCCGAAAGGCAGACATCACGGTCCACAGCAATCGGTGTCAGTGGGTGTCCAGCCACCCCCACGACCCACAACACCCCCCACCCCCACAGACCTGCAACATGGAGCACCCCCGCTTAGAGCCATGTGGCATCCAGTACAGTGCACGCACGAACAACTTGCAGGTGGGAAACTGGACAGGGCTGGATTACTGGAGGCATGAGGACCATAACACGACCAACACATGGGACATGTCACGTAGCAGACGAACACGCAGCACCGCCCACCGTCACGAACAAGTGAACAATGTGCACACGGACATGAACAACAGACTCACACCCCACATGACCCATCACAGACATAGCAACACCCAAGGAGCCACGTCTGCATGCACAAGCCACACTGAATATAGTCCCACACGGCAGCCACTGTGCAACTCATCACACACAACCGAAACACCATTGAAGTCCTGTCCATGTAGCCCCTACTGCCTGTCAACCACACACCCCACAACTACGCCTATGTAAGACAAACAACACTAGACGCAACAGAGCGGAACAACATAAATGCACACGAACACCACTGAACCCATCAAACTCACAGACACACCATGCACATACAACATACCATCCATCCCATCCGTCAGCCCCAGTCTCATGAAAGGCATGTCATCCGCACAGCTGCCACACATACAGCAGTCACGCTAAGATACATGCCCATGACCAACCATGTGCCAGAAGTCAATTAAGCGCACGACACACTGTGAGCAACAACACACAACATGGGCCACACCCCCCCGAGCACTGCAGTGATGCACATGGCACAGGGCAGCACGCACACCAAGGAGATGGGACAACTGCAATACGTTGGCTGGCACACAACTATCACTCACTCATAACGATGCGTCCAATGCCATGTCCAGTAATCACAACAGACAGCAAATATGCAGGCCATGTCAAGCATGCACACACCTCAAACCATGCACTGTCATGCTGCCACAACACATGTCACGTTCGGCACCCATGGCTCACAGCATGTACCCCAAAAGCATATTCCCTCCCAAATGCGAATCTGGGGCATGGCCCCCATGTTGCCATATGCGTTCCTAAGCGTTCCATTTGAACCCCAAAAGCATATCCCCTCCCAAATGCGAATCTGGGGCATGGCCCCCATGTTGCCATATGCGTTCCTAAGCGTTCCATTTGAACCCCAAAAGCATATTCCCTCCCAAATGCGAATCTGGGGCATGGCCCCCATGTTGCCATATGCGTTCCTAAGCGTTCCATTTGAACCCCAAAAGCATATTCCCTCCCAAATGCGAATCTGGGGCATGGCCCCCATGTTGCCATATGCGTTCCTAAGCGTTCCATTTGAACCCCAAAAGCATATTCCCTCCCAAATGCGAATCTGGGGCATGGCCCCCATGTTGCCATATGCGTTCCTAAGCGTCCCATCTGAACACCAAAAGCAAAGTACAAACCAGACCCAGGATGGGCCAGGAGCCCGCATACACCAGAGTCACAATAAGTAGGGGCACAGCAACACACCCATCGGCATGGCCAATCCGTCCCATGCCACATGTGCACAGCACACAGTCCCATTGCCAAGCACACACAACTACAGATGCTACAGCCACACACACGCCTCCGGGAAACCCATGTACGAGATTGCACGAACTGTCAATGTCAGACGACAAATACATACTTCGCCAGGTGCAACACAATAACAAATCTCATTCTCTCCACAGGTGACGAACTGCTGGATGCTGGGGATGGAGCCAGCAGCCAGCACAGCCAGCCTACAAGCCCCCAACGAGGACACACGGATCTGGAGGATCTGTCCTCCTCTTCGGACACGGACCACCAAGCAGGCCCATCTGGTGTGGCAGGGCCCAGCCGCTCCCCAGGACCCCTCCTACCCACCAACCCATCATCCAGGGCTGCTGAACATTCCCAGCCCCCTGCTGCCACTGTCGTTGCGGCCACACCCACGGTCATTGTGGCCACTACCACTGCCGCAACCGCCACCATCGCCGCACCGACCACCACCGCCGCCACCACCGCCACGTCTTCGCTGGCACCAGCCCCAGCGCAGGTGGTGGCCCGGCCGACTGGATCCACCCTGGGAGCCACAGCGAGGACCGTGGTGAGCAATGTGGCTAGTGGGCAGGCCGGTGGCAGCAGGACTGGTAGGAGGAGCAGGGTCAGGGAAACGCCAGCCTCCCCTGGGAGCCATGCCCTGCCTCAAATGGCCAGAGTCCTTGGGGCCTATGAAGAGGCCCAAGGACAATGGGTCCGGTCTGCTTCAGACACGCGTGAGGTGCTGGGGGTGCTGAGGTCCATGGACGCCCGTATGGGCCAAATCGTGGACCTCATGGGCCAGCTGGTGGTGGCGGTGAGGTCACAGCCAGGGACAGCAGCTCCCCCTCCGCCACCACCTGCCGGGGCGCAGGGTGGAGCAGCAGTGTCCAGTTCCCCTGCGTCCACTGCCAGTGAGCACACCTCAACCACCAGCATGTCGCAAGCAGGCACCCCCCTCGCAAACGTGGAAGGGGCCGTCCGAAGTGGAAACAGATCTCCCGGGAGGACTTCGCACGCTCCAAGCGCAAGTGAGGCAGCCAGCCAGCCTTCCGCCAGCCTTCCTTGACCAGCCACTGCACTGACTTGGACTACGATCCCACTCCACACAGCCATCTGGATGGCATGTGTGTGTTGGACTATGGACATAGAACCAGTGGGTACACCCTGATCATCACGCAGCCATGACCGACAGCTCATTGTCACTGCACGCACCACTTTTGTCATCACCTTACACACAATCACATGTCACAGTTTGTAATAAATGCACCTTTTTCACTAACTGCTGTTTGTGCCCTGTGTTTTATTTGTACGGAATACAACGGCCACCTTGGGCGGAAAGACACCTGATGCGTGGCATGGCAATTGAATCCGGAGGGCCTGTAGGGACCTAGGGGTGGGAGACAGAACAGGAGCACATTCAATGAGTGTGTCACACACCCATCACACAGTACATGTCAACAACTACAAGCAATGTACACACATCGCACAGAGCAATAGGGCACAATGCCACAGCCACCAACAGTGGCATACTACCCTGGCCATGGAGCGTTGACACACAGCACGCAGTGAACAAACGGCCACCCTGACACAGCACACACACACCTGCACAGATACAGCCACATCAGCCGTCGTACATGGACACTCACCGTCAAGTGAAGTAGCGGGCGATGAGCTGCTGCCGCACATTCCCAGCTTCCTCCTCTCCGCTGTCCTCCTCACTCGAGCTGTCCTGGTCTGCGGGCTGGGGCCCTGGTTGATCTCCGTCATCCACGATGAGGGGGATCTGCTTCCGAATGGCCAGATTGTGCAGCATGCAGCACGCCACCACTATCTGGCACACCTTCTGTGGGGAGTACGCCAGCGCACCCCCGGTGCGGTCCAGGCACCTGAACCTGGACTTGAGGAGGCCAAAGGTACGCTCGACCACACGTCTGGTCCTCCCATGTGCCTCATTGTAGCGATCGTCTGCTGGGGTGCGAGGATTCCTCAATGGACTGAGCAGCCATGCCCCATTCGGGTACGCAGAGTCACCTGGGTGTGAGGGACACAGAGAACCGTTGCAATTCCAACTGGACAGGGGACAGCATCGCACAACCAGCACGCTACACCACTCCACATACTCACCGACAATACAGGCACGATCCTGTTGCATATTGGACATCAGTCGTGGCAAGATGCTGTTGCGCATTATGTGTGCGTCATGGGCCGAGCCTGGGAACTTTGCACACACGTGGGTGATCACCATGTCCGCAAGGCACACCACTTGCACATTCAGGGAGTGCGTGTGCTTCCTGTTGCGGTACAGGTGCTCAGTGGCCTGTGGTGGAACAAGGCCGACATGTGTGCAGTCAATGGCTCCAACGACGTGTGGGATTCTGCCAAGGGCATAGAATGCACCCTTCACTGCCGCCAATTCACGAGCCCTGGGGTAGCGGATGTACCTGTTTCGGTACAGCATCATGGCTGCCAGTACATCCCTCAGCACCTTGCTGAACATGGGCTGGGACATCCCTCCTCCAATGCCCACTGTGTGCTGGAATGACCCAGTGGCGAAGAAATGCATGGCGGCCATCACCTTAGCCGTGGGGGTGACAGCAGTCGGATACACCCTGCGGGGACGGAGATGGGGTTCTAACATGGCACACAGTCGATGCAGGGTTGGCCTGTCCAGCCGAAACTTCCTAATAACCTCTGTATCGTCCATGTCCGCCAGCAATTGGTATGGGCGGTCAATGTTCGGTCTCCGCCTAGGGACAATGGCAGAGGACACATGTCAAAGCAACACGACACATAGCAATTTCGCATACACATCACTGACATGACTGAGCAAGCACATGAGCCACAGCCCAGCTGTCAAGCTGGGACGGCACGGCCACAATACACTTACACAGGTCTCCCAACAATGGCAATGGCTAGTGATACAAACCACTGCCATGTGCATGCACATGGGGATCTAGGCCCCAATGACTTGCGGGGCGTGCTGATGGGGACTGACTGCATATCCGTCAAGCGGCAACGCCACGGCAACATGAATGTCTGCTGAGCATGGTACTGCTTCCGCGGCTGGATGAGTATGGCACACGACGACGACGATGTGGGCACAGGCTGAGCGGCCAAAACAAGTGAGACCTGTGGCACGAGGGGATATGAGACAGTAGTAGGTGTCAGCACTGCACCCTATGTACAGCACTGTACGGATCACACCTCCCGAAACATTGACAGGTGTCCACATTGACAGCCCCATGCCAAGACGGCTGTGTGCTTGCAGTCACACATCACAGGTGAGAGGTTACATTGCACGTGCCAGGTGGCAGACGTACATAGTGGGAGCTGGCATGTGTGTGCATGTGTCTCCTGTTCAGGATCCACCAGATGGGCGCTGACTCTGTACTGACCATTGGACACAGCATGTTCCGTGGAAGGCTTGTGTGTGTGGGATGGTGGCACTGGATGTGCCTCCGTTGGGTGGGGGGCCATGCACAGGGCGGGTACGTCGATGATTGCGCATTGTTGGTCACGGTGGGTGCACCAACTGAAGATGTGTTGCCCTGTGTTCAATTCCTATGTCCGCATGATGATGGACTGTAGATGTGGGCAGACTACACATTGGTCGATGTGCTGTCTATATGCATGTGCCTTCACACCAGGCACAGCTGCCCCTGCACATGTGACCCCTGCTGGACTCGCTGCTGGGTCTGTGGAGCTGATGCACCTTCTGCGCGTGGGGCGGACAGCTCTCCTCACTTCCCTCATTGCGCATGTCATGACTTTGCCGCAGGTGACATGGATCATGGAGGGCCCACATGTACGCGTGGGTAGGCTACACATGATTGTACACTGGTCGCCACCCCCAGTCAGTGTTTCGAATGGGAAGGTTGTCGTGCTGGTGGTATGTTCGATGTGGCGGATGGGCGGGCCTAGGTGCGGGCTTACATTCCGGACATGGGGGGTAGTTGGATTGGCGACTAGTTGCAGTACACACGGGACACGTCTCTTCCTTTCCACATCTGGGTCATCCCTTGTACTTACTGACAGTGATACAGTCATCTTCGCCCCAGCCCTCATGTCCTCCCCTTCGCTCCCCCAATATGCATGCTCACCTGCGAGGCTAGCGCCTGCACAGGCAGCCCCAAGCTCGCACCAGAGAGGGCAAGGAGTGTATGTGTGGGTCCAGTTGCACGAGTGGGCTGTCTCAGGGTATGATGTGTGGCGGGACGCCGTCCACCTGCGTGGTGCCCCAAATGGAGACCCGGCCTGCATGGACTATGCATCACAGTCTTCGCCTTCCGGATCCGCCACCTGCGACACCCAGTGGCTGTGGCTGCCCTTGCGGCCAGGCCGCGTCCGTCTGCGGCTGATGGCCCACACATTCACTCTTTGGCCTCTCTGGGGAGGGCTCGGGGGTGGTGGCGCACGCGCTTGCACTTAGTCGCAATGGCATGTGGCGTGGTTGGTATGATGGGCAATGGATGGGATGGTGCGAGCCACCTCCCGTGACGTCAGTGCTGCTCGTGCTGTGGTGCGTCCCCCTACACTTCCATTTGACTTGTGCCATGCTAGACGTTGAGGTTCTATTGCCTGCGTGATATGACCAGGAGGAGCGCGAGGAGACCTCTCACACACCATGCTCCGCTGCCATCCCGTGCCCTGTATCGCCTGTGCGGATTGACTATGTTGGGGTTACACCTGGTCGACTGGGGCTGTGTGTGCCTAGTCAAGGGGCATGGCGGGCGCACAACAGGATCCAGCTTGTCCACAGAGGGTGGGCTGAGGTGCGCCTGGTACCGCTTTGTACGTGTGCCCGGCTGCTGTGCACACACGTGTTCACTCCCCCCGACAGGTGTCCTCTCACAATGCCCAGGGAAGCGGTGGTGTACTGTTCATGACCCCTCCCAACACGGCGTGCTCCAACTTGGCATGTGCGCATCTACCCGTCACACCCACCCACCTGAGCACTGCGTCCATACGACTTCACCCGACACATGTGTGTCTTCCACAGTAGTGCTACTCATTTGCGTTGACATCCAATACCAGTGGACTACATGGTCATGTCACGACTGCCGTGTACTTCACATACTCTCATCCTCTCTCATTCGTACTTGTGAAATGAGTCAGCGGAGACAGTTTTGGTTTCAAACATTATATTGAGTCTTCTGTCCTCTGTGATGCAGTATAGTGGACACTACTGGCAGCGGAATACATGTTGAGGATATACTGAGCATGATTGCAAATGGGATAGGGTGTGGGGTTACATGTGATTGGCTGTTGCATGTGGGATGTGGGCTTCAGAGTGACATCTGCTTGGCCAAGGCTGTGCTAATGTACATTTACGTATAGCTGCGGAGCTGCGGACTTTGACACAGACGGTATACATGTAGCCTACCAGACTGCTTGGCATCATGGGCACAGTCCATCTCAGTTCCATGTGACAGGTTTGCTGCGGTTGTTCCTCATGCACGCGTGCATGTGAGATGACATCAGGGCATGTGCTTGCGTGCATGCAGCGGCGTGCCACTTGTTGTTGCACTGTGGTGGTTACTGGACATGTCACAGTCACTGGGGTCGTGTTGTTGTTGTATGCACTTGTCGTCCATGCAAAGGTCCTGGTATGGGATTCCCGGGGCGGGGGTGGGAGGGGTGCAGCACCCACAGACTCCAGGCGACCTATTCATGTCCACTGAGCGGTGTGTGTGTCCATGGGCGCTGGATCCATGTCGTGTCCTGGTTGTTCGTGCAGTTCCGTCCATGTGGGTGCGATACACAGAGCCCATGCCACTGCCTCCCACGATGCATGCGGTGTTCCTGGATGTGATGGGGAACAGTGTGCATGTCCCGGTCATATCCGATGTCATGGCGATGTCGTTGATGGTGTGGTTACAGTTGCCGGTCGTTTGGTATGGCTGTTGTGGTGGTGACTGGCCAGTCCGTGCGGAAGCTAAGCATGGGTGCGGGGTTGGACATCATAGGTCACTCGGGGAACCTGCGTTGTGGTCCGACGAATTGACAGGTTGTCAGGTATGCGATGCCGTCCAGCAGGGCTTCCATGTCATTGGTGGTGTACATGTTTGCCAGCCAATGTAGCGGATGGTGGCTGTCAAGGTGTTGTTCGTAAGTTGTCCCTTGGAGGACCATGATGGGGCATGCTGGGTGACATTCGATGTAGCTGTTCTCGATGATCCGTCGTGTGGAGGCACAGTGGTCCCATTTCAGTGCGGGTGCGATGTTGGCCACATACGCCATGCCCCCATAGGCAGAGCAGGCCCTGTCGTGTGCGTCCAGAGGGAGGAGTAGTGGTAGCAGGTCCGCCTTCAGACATGCCGGGTTGGAGAGGCATATCTCGACGGGATGCTGGTAGGGACACCTCCGACAGTAGAAGACGGGCATGACGCAGCTGAACAATGTGATGCGGTAAGTCAGTCGGTAACTTACGTTCAGCAGGGACAGGAGATCGCATCCCAATGTATGGAACAGGTTGGTTTTGTACAGCTTGAGCTGTTCGGCGTAGTTGGGTAGGTGTGTTGCGGTTGCCATTTCGCAGCGGTTCGTTGAGGTGGCGTGCTCCGGCTGTGTGTGCAGTCTGCAATGTGCACGCTCCGAGGTTGCTGTGAGCTCTGTGTAGTCGTAGGGAGACAGGACTTGTGTTCTGTTGGCTTGTTTGGAGGACACGGGCCCTCTTCCCACATGCTTCTCAGACAGTTCAAGGTCAGTGATGTGTGACTCCTTCCAATTAACTTGCATGTGGCCGACATGGGGGAGTGTTTTCTTCTTTCTTCCCCGTCCGTTGTGTGCTTCTGTGATATGCGCTATCTGCCCTGTGGTCGGTCTCCTCGGCATGCCTGTGTTGGTCTATTCTTGGACAATGGCTGTATTCACCGGCTTCTGTCGTAGGGCTGTGGTTTCGGAGTTGGAATGGAAGGTCATTCAGTGCTGTCTGCTCTCCCTTGTGTGGGCGGCAGGCTGCCTTTCCGCTCTGCGTTGGGCCTTGTGTGTGAATGTTATTCTTGGGCCACCTGTTGTCGGTCCCCGGGCTCTTTGGTGTTCCGTTTTATATGTCTTGTTCATATGTGCAGGGTGGTATGGGTGTTTCTGTGTGGTACTGGCGTTCCTCTTCCCGAAGGAGCCCTGCTTCTCCTAGTTGGTGTTGCCGCCGCTGTGTGCTACGCCATGTTTGTTACACTGGGGTGTGTCCTGCTGTTGCGTGTCTTCACTGACATGTATGCGTCGGTTGTGTGGCGTTGGGTGTTGTCCGTGAATTGGGCGTTGGGGACATGTCTGTGGCAGGCCTGTCACGTGTCATGTGCGTTCGGGGTGGGGCTGATGTGTGTGCTGCTTGGTTGTGTCCCTGTGTCTGTGTGCGATGCATGCATGGCGCTGCGGTTGGCCTCTGCGTTGTGCGCATGTGTGGCGGCGTCATCGGCGCTTTGGGGCCGTGACGGGGTCGTTGGTTCCTAGTCCCAGGTGGTGTGTACACATGTGTTCCGCGATGTTACGATTTGGCCTGTGTGTCATATGTGGATGCAATGGTGGATGTGTAGTGTACACGCGCTGGTGGGGGGTTGTCCTCTTTTTCCGCCCTTGCACTGTGTGCGCTGTTTGCGTGCACTTGTTGTGTGTGTGCCTACCTGCGTCTCCGCGGTACGTTGCGTCCTTGGTGGTGCATCAGCAAAAGCATGGGGAGGGCCTGCAGTGCTGGATTCATGCTCGGGGAGCCGCTTCTTCGTTGTCCGTGCTCGGCATCCGTGTTACCGCTTCGGTTTGTCGTACGGTATCTCTTGGCCATGGGAGCCGTTTGTTTGCGGCATCGTAATTTATGCGCCGGGCGGGACGTGTTTCGTCGGACGGTGTGTGTCAGTTGGGCTGCGCCGCTACGTGTACGGGCGCACTTTGATGGCGGACGGTGTTGCTGGCTTGCCGGCGGTGTTTGGCCTACTTTTCGCATCGTAATTGGACGGGCGTGTGGACTGCTGCGTGCCGGCGGTAACTGGTGCTTTTTGCATCCGCCAGCACGGCGGTGGTGCTTCCGCCCGCCATCGTAATGTGCCCCTTAGTTATTATTTACTTAATTTTATTTTTGTTACTTTATTTTATGTATAGTTTGTGTTTATGATAATTAAACAGGAAATATATAAAAAGAGTTAATGTATTTTTATAATAGTAAACTTTTATTTTAAAATATGCATTTATTATTTTGTATTCAAAAATATAAATGTGATTTTAATTTGCTTTGTTAATCAAAATATTATATATTGTAAACATTTTGTAATATGTACATTATTTTCTTCATTTTTATTTTAAAGCAAATTATTAATATTATTTTTATTTGTGGGATGTTGGGTTTATTTCGAAACAGGTTGGGTATTTTTTTGATTAAATTACATTGGATTTATGTTTTATTTAATGTTTTATATTTAGAGTGATGTACTTGTAATTATCTTAAAACATTTTGCATTTTGAAATGTGGAGTTTATTTTTTTTTAATTGTTAACTATTTTATTATAATTTCCCATTAATGAATTAGCACATTTGTATTTTTAAAAAAGATTGAAACTTTTTATTTATGCATTTAAAATATATTTTTCTTTTGTCTATATGAGTAGTTAGAGTAGGTAAATATTGTGTAATAGTGAATTTCACTGTGGTATTTTAATAATGTATTCATGTTTTGTTTAATTACATTTTGTAATGTTTCTAACAAAATATAAATTAAATTTATTAGATGTTAATTTGTAATGTTTAAGGTATTTATATTGTTAGTAAATGTGTTGTGGAAATTTAAAATCTAGCTTATAAATATTTCAATTATATTATTATTCTATGTACATTTTGTCAAATTAATTGTATATATTTTAAAAGTAGGTGTTCATATTTTTTGTATGTTTTATTGTATGTTTTATTTTATACTGTTTAGGGGCCGATTCCGATTCGGGCCGGAAATCTCCCCGACCGAGCCGGACCCGGAGAGATTTCCGACCGAATCGGACCCGTGCAGTTCGACCGAACGAGTACGATGCGCACGTATGCCATCGGACCCGAGTCGGTCGGACTCCCATTGAAGTCAATGGGAGCCGGTCGCGCAACGCGTACGCGGGCTCCCATTGACTCAATGGGTGCGAGTCGGACAAGTGCGCCCCTACAGCGGGTACGCGGCGAGCGATTCGCGCCGTACACGCACAGGTAGGGGGACCCATGGGTCCCCCCTGTGTGCGACTCGCGCGGCTACGCGTACAGGGGGTCCGACACGGACCCCCAAAGTACGGCTCCGACAGCTCTTTCGAGCCGGAGTGCGCGGCTCGGTCGGACTGCTCGCGGCGCGCATCGTACTCACCCGGCCAGGAAATGTCTCCATTGCGCGGTGCGAGTCGAGTCCGAGCGAGTCGGTCGGTGCGGTTCGAGCCGGGAACGAGTCGGTCGGAGCGGTCGGGATGCCCGGACGAGTCGGTCGGCGATTTCGCATCGTACTCGCTCGTCCGGACGCGCGTACGGATCGGTCGGGAAACAGGGCTCCGAATCGGATCCGGTAAAGCCGAATCCGATTCGGAGCCCTACCGGCCGAGATCGGAATCGGCCCCTAAATCTGAAAACACTTCTTTGCCATCATGTATGGTAGGAGGAATGAACTTAGAATTTGCTCTTAATAGTGTATCACCCCCTTCATTTCCACTTATACCTGCCATGTCCACGAGTTGGGTATTGCTCCCACTTGGATCAGTTTCTGTTTCTTCAAGTGCTAGCAAATCTCTTAAATAGTTCCCATTGGAGACTTGTAGTATCTCTTGGCTTCCAGTCTCATTTGTCCTTGTCTGTCTCTGGCTTGATTTATTGCAAAAAAACATCATCAGTCTTAATTTTCGAACAAATTTAAATAAATCCACCCTTGCTTGGGCGTAGTCAATACCTGAGACAGGACAAAAGGAGAGGCCAAGGGAAAGAATTTCTTCATCTGCCTGCAATAAAGAAATGTTAGTAAGATTAATTACCAAATTTCGCTGTTGGTGCTCCAAGGAGCACACCAGAGCCATTACCAAATTATGATAAGCACTACCCAGTAGCTTGTCACTTTGAAACACCCCTTTACAGTGACAGGAAACAGCTGAAATTCTTTGGCATTGAACATTTTAGAATAGATCCCAGGGGTGGTGACAGGATAGCCACATTAAGTAAATGAGAATCCAAAATTATCATTGAGCTCAAAACTTAGGGCTTTATTACAAGTACGGCGGTTCTGGGACCGCCGTACACGCAGTCGCGGTACGACCACCACCACCCCTGCGGCCTGACCACCTTATTGCGATGGTGGTGGTGGGACCGCCACAAGACCACTGCCACCGACAGGATCCTACGGTGGTGGCGGTGTGGAAAGCAGCCAGGAATCGTGCATGGAGATGCTGATGCTGGCATCGCCGAGCAGCTTCCGGCCTGCCTTTCCACCAAGAATTACATGGCAGGAACCCACTATGAAATGCTTGGTGGAAAGACATGGAAAGGGGCCCCCAACAGGGCTCCCAGGCAAAACTGCCCATGGGGGTGCATACATGAGACCCAAAAGTACACGGTGCACGAATGTGCTGTATGCACTGTCACAATGACGGTATGCTGTTTAGGCTCTCCTATGAGCCTAATATGCCCCCGCCATGACATCACTGCAGCACCGCCTGCCTGCCCAGGATTCAGCTATAGGAAGACCGCCAAAATCATAATAATTCAGTAGACCGATAGCTCCAGCCCTTCAGGTCTACAACGCAAAAGCAGTAAGCATAGCACTGTACGGAGCGGAACTGGTGGGATTTGATAAGGCCCATGATCTCTGCAGTTCCGAACGCAAGTTCCTAAGGGACTTAGCGATGCTACCACAAAACATTCCCCTCACTCCCCTAATGCTTGACATGGGCAGGCGATCCATTGGCGATATTGCAAGGCTACGCCCCCTGCTCTTTTGGGATTGCATCAGGCGGACCCCAGAGCTCCTACCCTACGGCGAAGCTCTATCCAAGGTCATCAGGATAGACACAAGCAACAAAGTAGGTTGAGTCTCCAACGTCAGGAAATTGATGTCAGCAATAGGGCTTAAAGCACATTGGGACAAGCAGGAAACACCTAGGAAAGATGAGCTTAAACGTCTTTATTGGGAATGTGTGGACCAACAAGAATTTAGCAAACCAAATCTGGGGAGACTAACTGCAGAATTTTATCTTCACAAACAGGCTAGATATCTAGAACCCTTTTTAGACCTAATTCAGGTCCCTCGGGACAGGATGTTATACATCCATTTTAGATTTGGCACGCTTCCTGTTTGTGAGACAACAGCTAATTGGCGCCCAAGCAACTCAACGCCAAAACATTGTCCATGCTGCAGGGCCCCAGTAGAAAACATTACCCTTGTCATGTTTGTCTGCCAGGCATACACCGCCCGAGGATGAAATGGCTAAAACCAATCTGCCGGCAGCTGGGCACACTGGACTACCGGGTGGCCCAGCACATTCTCAGATTAGATCCTAGACCACACTTTGCCTGAGGCGTGGCCAAGTTCCTGAGTAATGAATGGCTTATTAGATGAAAAATCCAGTCAGGAACGCTGCAGCACCCTGTGGTATGAGGACTATATGTAGTTGCTGTAGGGCTTATATGCTGACAATTCACGCTTTACACATATGTTATGCATGTGCACTCAACTGTTAATCAGTTTTGCAATGTTGCTGCCGTAAGGAGGGTTGGAAATGTCAAAAAGGCTTGCTGGGAGCTGCAAATCGGGCCTAATTGATGATGCACCAGACCAGGAAGCATAGTTATGCCTCTTCCTTCCCAACTGTTTTTAGTATGCTTTTATTGTTATGTTTTATTAATAGCTTTATTGCCGATCTTTCGATCCGTGTATTGTATCCTGGTTGCAGTCGAATATTTGGTTGGATTGCTTATGCATATTTACCCGAAATGTGCTGCTGTATGTATTGTCTACTTTTATCCTTTTTATTCAATGTAATGTTTTTATAGCTTTTATGACATGAGTTGTCGAAATAAAGCTTATACAACAACAACAATAATAAGGCGCTAAAACTCCCTATGGTTTGAACTCTGACAAGGAGTTATATGTCAATTTGGAATTATGTTATTTAGATTTAAGTGGTTCTGATATGTTTGCATAGGTATTGCAATCCACGTGTCCATTTGAGATATTGGTATTCCTAGTGTGAAATACTGTGGTGAGTGTTAGCAAAGGTGTGTCAAGATGATTGTGTTACTTTAGAAACTGTTATAGAAGCAGAGTTTATGTCATGTTATGATTTAATTGCAAAAACATGAAAATAGACTGTTTGAGAGTGTGGTATATTTCAGAAGAAAGTAATAAGAAGTTACTGATGATCAAGATATAAATATGATTCTTGGGGAAAAATGTAATAACGGTTAGACAATATATTGATGTATCACTGTTATGAATTATTGATCAAATTATAACTTTTATCTTTTTTGTTTATGGAAACTTGTCTCTGAGGAAACTATTATCTGCTTATATAAGCAGCAAAAAAGTGCTTTGTTAACACAAGTAGAATTATTGTGCTGCTCAGTAATAAATACCATTGAAGCTCAGTGTTCTTTTACGTTGAAAGAATGTGGAAGTGACTGAACAGTTGTGCAGTTCAGCAGCACAACCTAACTCTCCTATGCTAGGCTTTGTGAACTGTAATTTATGCGTATGTTGCTTTGATGAAACTTTCTTGCCACCTCACCTGCTAATATATACCAGGAAAATGAAGACTGTTTGGCACGCTAAGGTGGCTAAAAGACTGGAAAAGAAGTGCTACGTAAATCAAAATCTAGTAGGCAAATAAAGCAAAAGGGCAGGGTGCCTGCTGATGGGTTTTAAAAAATATTATAATTATATTGTTGTTTGTTTTGTTTGCTTAATAGTTGTTCATTAGTTTGTTAATATAATTGTTGTAGTTTTGGTTTGTTAGATTGTTTTGTGGTAATAAAACAGTTTAAAGTTACTTTATATTTCTTTGCCTAATACTTATTATAAATTTCAGTTTTATTATAGTATTGCAATATTTACCAAAACTGATAGTTCCATCTTCAGGAACTGTCAATATGCTGCTGTATGTATATGTATCTCTAAGATAGTTTGCACATCTTTTATTGTACAGACACTTAGGGGCCGATTACGATCCCGTTCAGAAAGTATTCCGACCGAATCGGTTCCGGAATGCTTTTCGGACGACTCGGATCGGGGGAGTCCGACTGAGCGATTTGGATGCATCCGGATGCTTCCGGATACGAGTTGGTCAGACTCCCATTGACTTCAATGGGAGCCTGTGTTCCGAACGAGAACACAGGCTCCCATTGAAGAAAGGGGTGGCTGGGGAAAATCGTGCACCCTGTGGCGGGCACCCCTTGGTGCCTGCCACACTGTGCATAGTAGGAAATGGAGGTCCCTTGGGTACCCCCACTGGCCCAATTCGGAGGGCCCCAGGTGAAGGGGGGGCCTGCTACAGGCCCCCAAAGACCGATTCTGACAGCCGTTTTGTTCCGGCAGAGCAGGATGTAAAGAGACACTGTCTCTCCACGCACACCTTTCCCCAGTCTCAGCAGTATGCATTGTAGGGTCAGAAAGGTACACACCTCCCATGTAAGACCTTACTCTACCATAGTAAGTATATCAAGTACTGGCCTCTCCACTGAGACTTCTCCCCAGGAAAATAACAATACATGTTAGGGTGCAAGAATGGATTTCACTGTCCAGTCACAACTCTCCCCAGGATGACAGACATATACAGTAGTGTGTTGGGAAACATTCTCCTCTCCAGTAGCACCTATCTCCAAGACAACATGGATGTACAGTATGGTGTTGGCAAAGAGTGGCCTCTCTTCTGATATCTCTCGCTAGACCAACAGGGCTACACAGTAGTATCTGGGAAGGAGGTGACCTGTCCGCTAATACATCTTGTCAGGGTGAGAGGTGTCTGCAGTAGGGTTTCAGAAAAATGTACCTCTCTGCTCATACCCCTTCCCATGCTGTCAGGTATGCATAGTAGGCTGTTGTGAGGAATTGCCCTGTTTGTTGACCGATCTCTCTTGCATGATAAGTCTGCACAGTACATTGTGGAAAGAGACTGGCTCCCCTCCTGTGACCTGTGTCTTGGATGATTGATGTGCAAATTAGAGTGAGAAAAGGGACTTACCTCTCGTGTCACAGCTATCCCAAAGATGCCAGATGTACAAGTAAGGTGTAGGGATGAAATTACCTCTATGCTGAGAAGTCTGCCTTCCAAAATAACTATAGACTGTGGTATGGAAACACACTGCCCTGTCAGCCGAGACATCTTTCCAGAGTAACATATGTGCAAAGAAGACTGAGGGTATAGACTATTCTCTCTGTGCATACCTCTCTTCATAATGATGAATGTCCAAAGTAGAGTATAAAATGGAGTATCTTCTCTGTTGAAAACTGTGTCTTGCACAACTAGTGTCCATAATTGATTGTGGGGACATACTCATTTCTCTTTCAGACATCTCCCAATGGTGACAATCATACGTAACACTGTGGGCATAGCAGCTGATAGGAGTGTGTATTAAAATATGAAGATGCACTGCTCTCTGTGCCAATAACTCTCTCTTCTATTGGATGTCCCCGTACTACAGCGTGGTCAAGGACTGATCTCTTTCTTGACACCTCACTGTTGCATGATGTTGGAAAGTGGATTATTAGTAATGGTAACTAGGCATCTACCACTGGCAATGAGGCCACTAATACAGTCTAGGGCTCAGTACAGGTCTCAATAAATTATTCCCATGCTCAACCCTAGGTAGCTTTGCTGCGAGCAGGCAGGCTTAACTTAGAAGACAGGTTTGTAAAGCATTTAAAAACACCAAATCCGTAAATAACCAAGACACAGCACACCAAAAAAATCCAACACCAATTTATAAAAATAGGAAATATGTTTATCTTTAAAATGACACCAAAACGACCAAATACAATATAGGGAACCGGAGATATTCATTTTTATAGAATAAACACTTTCTACCACTTAGTCACCTTATGGAGCTTTTTTTACAAAGTTGCTCCAAACTTCTCTAGACCTTCTTCCTGAAGGTCCTCTCGAGGGTCCAAAGGGTTCAAAACACAACCCAGGGTCTGGAAACTCCAAGATTGCCCTTGAAAGTTTGGGACCACAATTCCCACAATGCACCTCGCTAAACCCTTAAAAGTCCATTTGATGCAATCCAGGCAGAGGACTCTTGGTGAAGTTGATGCAGGTGAGCTCTGTTAACCTGTAGCTTGCTGGGGGCCCACTATTTATTCCTCTTGAAGCAAGATACATCCAAAGGGCTGAAGTTCCAGATAATTTCCAGGCGCAGTTAGTCAGAATGCAGGACCTAATGGTGCAAATCAAGTTTCCAGCTTGGCAATCCTTCTTCTTCTCTTAGTTTCAAGCAGCAGAACTGAAAGGCTCTGTACCTCTCACATATTTATTCAGTGTTTCGGGGGTCAAGCAGGAGAGCACTCCGGTCCAATTAGGTCCAGGGCAACAACCCAGAGCATGACCAACACTTCCTCCAAAATGTGGCATAATCTTCTCCCAGTACGCACTATTCCTCCAAAATTCAGTATGGCTGAGGTCTCAGCAGAGAAGCAAGAACTAAACCAACCTACAGTATGGCTCATTTACATAGCTCTCCCCCCCTACCATCTGCAAATTCCTGCCTTAAGCCTGCCATCTGGCTGGGTCAGAGGGCTGGGGGTAGATGAACCTGGTCTATCTCTGCCTGTCCTATTCCCCTTTGAAGCTCCATGCTTTACAACCCCTCCCCCCGTCCTTGGCTTTCCTGTGTAGCAAAGCTCTCTCTACCAGATAGCCTCTCTCAGGGTGAGCCACTTATCACTTCAACAAAGCAGCAGGCGAATCCTGTTAACTCTGACCAATCAGGGGAGACCACAGGAAGGCTGAATTTTGGCTTACACACAAGAAAGTCTCATAACTTTTTTTCTGTATTCTTTAGGATAAATTCAACAACAGCATATTGTTGGATTTATCAATCCCATTCTCCTAAGTCCTTGAATGATATTTGTTGTTGATTCCTAGCGATAGTTATAAGTTTATAAACCATTGCAATGTTATCCTATGTGGCTGGGGATCTACAATAGGGAAAATGAAATGTGAAATTTCTCCAACACCAGGGCATATAAAATATTTTTTATGAAGGCCTGTGTATAGTTACATGATCCTCCACCCCTAGGACACAGAGGCAAAACTTTATGGGTCCAGAATAACCAAACATAGGGCGTGATTACGATGGTGGTGGGACTGCCCCCGACAGCCCGTCAGTGGCGGTCCCACCTCCATCGCAATATTGTTTTCCACCTGCCACATTAGGATGGGTGGCGGTCAGAGAGACCGACCACCGCGGATCCGATGGGCTCAAGGAGCCCGTCGGACCATTGGATGGAACATCGATCCCTACAATGGTGGCAGTGTCTGCCAGGCACCGCTGTAGGGATGATGATGTTCCTCCCTGCTGGCTGTTTCATGGTGGTTTACCCACCATGAAAAGGCTGGCGGAAAGGGACATTGTGGGTCCGTAGTGGGCCCCCCTTCTCCCTGGCCCTCAGTTTTGGGTTTAGAGGGCACCATAGGTGCCCCCCTACATATCCCTGCACCATGTGGCAGGCACCGCATGGTGCCTGCCACATGGTGCAGGGATATGTGTAATGTCCAATTTTTGTACTGCGGCATGTGCTACAGACTGCAGCACCCGCCTCAAATCAAAATATAGATATTGCGACAGCCGTGGTGGTGTTCGCATCCTGATTCCACTGGCGGGACTGCCGAGTTGTAGTCGGGTGGTCCCGTTTCCGAATGGATGGCGGTCGGACGTAACAACGTAAAAAAAAATGATCTGCTTGCACAACCAGCAAAATAGCACTATATTTAAAAAGCAGGGTTATGGTCCGCCTGTGCACTTAGAACCTTTGCAGGCACTTTATCTCCTAGAGCAAATGAAGTTGAAGCCCCTGTAGACTTATCTAGCTCTGCAGCACGAGCCAATTCTACCCGTGCAAGACTTTGTGGTTGCATAGACCTCAGGTGTCTCCACAACCCTGTGGTACTCATACTATAGTGTTGATTTCTGCCCCCCCGGCTGAACTCTTTGCTGCAAAGTTTACAGGTCACGTACCTTATTGGCACCTTGCCTCATTTCAAAATGCAAGTGCAAACGCCCCTGGCTGTTCATCTGAATCAGAAGAAGACATCTTTCTGTTCAAAGGGAAAGAGCATAAGAGAGCAAGCCAAATATGTCTACTCTCACCAAAGTCAAATAGTCAAATAGTGAAATAAAGCAAAAAGGATGGAATCTTCTTCTAAATAAAGGCATCCATATGATCCAATCAGAATTCTTCTTTAGGGTGTGAGGCTTCTGAAGGACCTCTTGCGACTGTCTCACGGGCGTCTTGTGAGACTGTAAAAAAATATTTCCTTCATATCTTTTATAGAACACTACACAGTTCATTTTCCTACCTTAAAAAATATGTCTAATGTTCTATTTTGTTCAAAATTACAGTAAAACGCTGTGATTAATTTAATTCTAAATGTAGGATCTTGCGAGAGCCGAACAGGAAGTACAGCCCCCCTCGGTGTCCAAGCAGGGGATTGTGCTTCTACCTACTGCATGTGTCTCACTAGAGCAATCACTTTAGAAAAAAAAATATATATATATATCCAACCATCTTCTATTCACTATTGTATTATTGATAATCATTAATTAGTAACTGAAAACATGATAATGAACCATATACAATAGATGACAATGAAATCTAGAACTTTACGATCTCGCGAGTGTCCAGCGAGCATCTCGCGATCCTCTTGCAAGAGTCCTGACATCTCAAAAAAGATTGCTGGTGACGTCTCGATATCAGAGTTCAAATAACTGAGCAAATAAACAATTTCTATTGAAATATTTATCTTTTTAATTCTTACACAGATTTTACAATGATACAATGATTTAAAAATACATTAGTTTACTTAAATAATGTATGAACACAACATATATTATACAGTCATGCCATCATACAAATTCTCACAAAAAATAATAAATTCACTTTAAAAAAAGCCTAGAAATTCATTGCAAAAAACAAAGGTTAAAGTGATGTTATAGTTAGGTGTAATAAAAATTTCTCTTTTCCTTTAAAAAATACCTTAGAAATTTACTGGAAAAAACAAAAGTTAAAGTAACGTTATAGTTAAATGAATTTCTCAGTGACAACGTTAATGATTTATACTAAGAAAAACACAGAAATTCAGCAGTTATTGTTAGCAGCGCTAACTATACATATCGCTCCTCCATGCACTGCTTATGACCTCACACATGACATTAAATCATGGCATGTTCTATGACATTATTTATTTAGGAAATTATATATTGCCCATTCGCTATATGCTGAAAAGACTTTTGAAAACCTTTGAAAAGACTTTTGAGAAAATAAAATTGCTTTAAGAATGTGAAAAAGAGATAGCCTGGGACCACACTTTATATAGAAAATGCAATGGCTCAATCAATCTCCGACTGAATCTGTGTAGCGTAATGGTTTCTCATCAGAAAATTCCATCTTGGCAGTGGTACATTCAAGAGTTGCCACTCTTACCTCTCTTACTCCTACTGGTGCCAATACTGCTGGGAGCAGCAATTTGTCATTCGCCCGGTATCAAGGGCATTCTGTCACTGAGAGGTGAGATTAAGCTACTACCACATGCAGGCGATATTGTATTGACATTGTCTGGTCCAAAGACCTTCATACTTGCCTTGCTTCAATTGGTGTTGGACTTTTCGTCATTCTGTGTCTAAAAAATTAATTGGGCTAAAAGTGAATAAATACCCATGATGCCTTCCATCAGTTTTTGGGGATGCACCCTTCAGGTGACTCCCAGTGAAATGAAATATCTGGGTATCTTGCTGAACCCAAACATCTGTGAAGTTACGCATGACAAAATTTCAACATTACTGAATCACTGGTTCATGACTATGTTATGTGGAAGTTACAGTTATCAAGGTGGGGGAAAGTACAAATGACCACAACAGTGATCAACCCCAGGTTCAATTGGGGTTTCCTATCCTGGTTCTATTGCAAAACTGTTGCTGGCAAAAATTAATAGTGAGCTATAGCTAGTATGGCTAGATGAAATGAGGCAGTGTACATCTCCAATACATGGCAATCTATTAAAGAGCACAGCAACTCTTACTGCTACTTTTCCACCTCTCTTAGTGCCTGGATACTAAGACTGGGTTCCCATTAAGCAACACCTGATGAACTCTCCAACAGGCTACAGCAGTTCTATATGAAGGGAGGGCTCTTTCTAAAGAACCAAACAACCTAAATCTTGTTGTACTGGACAAGGTGTAGATATCAACACACAACCCCATGAAGATGAATGGTTTTCTGCACGTGGAAGCACCAATTACGAATTATGCAGAAATTTAGATTGGAGTCCACCCGTGTCACTAGAGAAAATGGCCTGACAGGGGCATTGAGAAAATGGATCATATTTTTGCGGAGTGATCTTTCAAAATATATGATCAATTGAGAGAAATATTTTGCATATACAAGAACCAATGATGCCACTACTTATAACTGTAATATTACACAATGAGTAAGGACTGTGGAGCACTTCAAACTTCCTGAACCTCCCCAATCCATTCTTCCTAGAAATAGTGCTGTGACTTCAAAGGCCTAGTCTCAGGATTTTTTGAGATCCTGATCATAGAATCACAATTTGAAGATTACCTTACAGGATAGGAGGCAACCCAGGATGGCTCTAAAGGACTATTTAGATGTTGTTGACTATTTTGTGAAACCTATCCAGCTCCATGAGTTCTTGCAAAACCTTAGCAGAAGGGGCTACTTCCAGTGTAGCTCTCAGCCTCCTCTAAAACGAGACAGGTCTAATTCTTGCTTTGTCTAGTACTGACCTCCTCCCCATGTCAAGGTTCAATGGGTGTAACGGGATGATGACTGGCACCTTAACTAGATTTCTCTGGAACTTATTATCAGTTTTGGTTCGACCAGCGATGTTTTGAAAACCCCAGAGCCCCCACTGCCTTTAAATCATAGAGTTGCAGCACAGGGGTTACTGGCTTAGTGAATGATGCACACTGTTCTTTCAGGATAACACCCACAATTTGCTTATGTTTGAGTGAGGCTTTATCTATGTGTGGTTTCCATGACAGTTTAGGGGACAACAGAATTCCTAGAGAGTCAAATGTCTCTATTTTCTCTATTTCACAGCCCCCAGGAGCATCTTACCTCTAAACAGCTTGTGCTGGTTGATGGTCATATACTGTGTTTTGATGGAATTTACTACCAGTCCCCACAAAAAGTATAATTCATCAAATTGATTTAGCAAACACTGAGACCACTTGGAGTCTGTGACACTAAGAGAGTGTCATCAGCAAAAAGTAATGTAGGTGTTCTCAGGCCAGCAATGGAGGGAGCTTCATTGGAGCATGTTCATAGAAACCGGACAATGTCATTTAAATATAGCGCAAACAGGGTGGAGGCTAGGACACACCCCTCTCGAACACCCTTGTTGAGCGGAATAGGGTCTGTCAGCTGACCCCGGTCACCCCACCTTACACTAGCATGGTTGTCCTTGTGAAGACGAACAAGAATAGAAAGAATGTTCACAGCCAGCCCCATGCCTTTCAACACCTGCCCCAGCTTGCCGTGAGGTACTAGTTGGAAAGCAGATTTCCAATTGACAAAGGCCACGTATAAGTGGCACCTGCCCATTTGGGCCATATTCCAGCACATGGTCAAGATCCGAAAAACCTGGTCTATGGTTTTTCTTTTCTTCCTAAAGCCAGCCTGTAATGTAGAGAGTGTGTTGTTTTCATCAATTCAGTCATGAATTGCTCCCTGAATCACCCGACAGAAAACCTTTAGAATGGTGTCTATTAAACTTATAGGTCTGTGATTTGAGGGCAGACTTCTATCACCCTTTTTGTAGATGGGCACAATCTCAGTCCTTTCCAAGAATTCAGAATTGGCGCACCCCTCGCAATTGCATTGGATTTGTATTTACATTTGTATTTAGACCAATTGGCCCTTTCACTAATAAAGATGTTGCTAGAAATGCCATCTGGTCCAGGGGCTTTTCCACGTACGATGATATCAAGGGCAGATCTAATGTCACTTAGGGTAAATACAAGAGTGGTGCTGAATTCCATTAGATCTAAACTAGTGGGGTCCCGGGAGCTATCAGAGTGTAGATTTTTGAAGTGATTAAACCAGGCAAGCGGGGTTTTATGATTCGATGGTTGACGCACAGCCCCTATGCCCCCCCCAATTCCCACTTTTGCACACTTTGTGATTTGGCAGCAATTCACAAATTACACGGAGGACATGTTTGACAACATGCTTAGAAATGAGACATACAATTCTTCACATTCCAATCCAGAGGGATGGTTGGTGTGGCCGTTAGATACTAACGGATGTCATGTGCATTTTCTTGACAACACAAAAGGATTCCAGATAAATTGGCCGGACCCACATTATGTGCAGTCACAACACGGAGGAGTGGTCAAAACATACAGCGTTGGACAGTTGTGCCTAGAGTGGCTAAAACATTCAACGTTGTTTGAGGTGAAACAACACTTGTGTCTTCTTACTGATGCCATGGTTCTACAGGACTTTTTGTTAGTTTCTCGGCACAGCAAAAGTGCTTTCTGTTTGCAATATAGAACAAAGGGTGGAAAGTTTGATTAGCAGGAAGCCGCTGAGAGGATACGTGAAATAGACACAGCAAAATTAGAAAAGGCTCTAGCAGTAGTTGACAATGGTTCTACACTCCCAATCGAAGATGTTCTCTGGGTAATATTGTGTCATCTGTTAATGTTATCATACATAGTGATATGCCCTTTTTGCAACATGAGCAATCTCAGATTAAGTCTATCATGCTACCAAACTGGACTCTACAGACTTTACGCACTGGTCACAATCCATGGGAGCACATAAATGCCACTAGTTTGTTTGTTACCATACAATCTAACAAAAGAAAAGACTACCATGGCCACAAAAAATGTAATATACACTATGTTGCACATACAAAAGTTAGAACAATTACCATTTACTGTTGCAAATATACCATCAGCAGATTGGATAATACACAGGTTTATTTCTCTTTCGCTTTCGACTTTTCACTTTAAATACTACAGATATGAAGCACCAGGAGAAGGGTTTTTACATGAGGCATGGATCAAACTTTTCACTTTTTGTTGTAGGAATGTCGCAACTGAGGTTTTACTTAGCAGTTCTGACTGTGAGAATACTTTAGGCCATTCTCTGATTTACAGGGAGGTCACTCTCCATGGTGCATGTAATGCATCCAAGGCAAACTTGTCATGCTCTCTAGCTGCTGTAATTCATCCAGGGCTCAGATTTTCAAATGGGAGCTATTTGATGTTGAATGATGAAGGTTGCTGCAGGATGAAACCGGGAATACCATATCTGGTGAAAGTTTCTGCGGTTGTGCTTTTTCCGCCTGCCCGTACAGTTATGGATGTGACAATTTGGCCTTTGATTAAGTTTTCTAATGTGAACTTTGATGCTTTGAGCAGTCTGAAAGCCTTATTGTTTCAAAAGGGAGTGGCCTTAACATCTGCACAAGAGATGTTTGATCTTCAATTTGCAAGGTCTTCCTCTGAGATACAGTCTCTACTTTGCACCAATTCCCACACCATTTTGGGGAGTTAGTGCACCACATTTTTAATATCTCAGATATTGTGGGGGTAGCACACTTTTTTAGGAACAATTGGCTTTGCGTTGGTTAGTACCTTCCAGATGACCTACAGAGTTATTCCATCTTTTATACACTCCGTGCTGGGAAGGCTTTTTGTAGGCTTACCGCTGGTCCTATTGCTGTTGTCGGGACACTGGTTGTATATTATTTGCTACGCAATAGATGCTCCGTCACCCAGCCAAATGGGGATGGCACTACCACATGTGCTACTGTGTCGTGCGAGAATGATGCAGTCCTTGGGCGCACCCTTGCATCCTTTTGGCCTGTCTGCCTACACTGCGTGCAGCCCGTTTTCCGCTGTCAGCTGTGCACTTTTGAGTTTGCCCTGGATATGTGCCTGGGAATGCGATCGGTCCAATCTACCAACATAGAGCTGCTGGTGGGTCCCTTAAAAGCTCACTTGCACAGATGCCCTACGTGATTGCCGTTGCTTCAAAACGCATATTATGAGCCCTGCTGGGATGCTTCAGCTCCTGGTATTTTGGATTCTGGATCATCCTCTGGAGATGCACTACTGCCTGTCACACCTTGACCTGCTGCTGAGGGGGTTGGAGTTGAACATGTTTGTTCCTTGGAATTGATGAGAGGCGTGCCAATTGAAACAGAGTCTGCGGTAGCTGGGTACAGCAATGTTTTGTCTACTCCTCGGAACATTTAAACAATCTGGCATCTTCGAGTGGCAGAGATTTTTTTATTCGCCCATGTTTTTTACTCGCTATTATTGCTTTTAAGTTAAAGTCTTTTTTATTCGCCTTTTTCTATTTGACCTTTGTTACAATTTGACTTTCTCTATGCTTTTATTATTAAAGAAGCACAATGCTTTTATGATTTTAGGTTTTAAAACATGATTAAATCTATCTTTTCAGAATAGTTTTTAGGAAGCTTTTTTGTCACCACACGTCCAAGGACTGGGTGTTATGTGGTCACATTAGACTTGGGTGAGAACACCACCATTTTACATGCTCACGTTTAAAGTTGACATCTTTTCTTGAACGTTGACATTTGACACGCATGTGATAGCGTGCTTGTAGAGAAATAATGTTCCATGAAATAACTTTGCTTACATTTACACATCTTCGTAGGCATATTATCAGAACCTTGAAAATTTTGTACGAAAGCTAAAGTTCACTGTGCAAAATGTTGTTTTTTGTTAATGTTCACTCGGCGACAGCTCTGTCATGATAGAATCAATAATGGCAGCCTGACTGGGACTTTGGCATGGCAGCATGGGTGAAGTTTATTTTATAAATGAAATCAGTCCTTTGTTTAATTAGAAAAGCACTTCGCTGACACTGTCGAGGTCGCCCCATGCTAGAATTCCAGCCCAGCTGAATCCTATTTACCTCTTTAGAAGGATGGTGCCCAGCTCTACACCAAGACCGGCTCCCAGATGACACATACCCATAGGTAACTGGGGAGTTAGATCACCCTCAGGGATTCTGGCAGATTCACCCACCCTTGGCACACTAGGTTAGGGAGCACTAGGTAGGAGTATAACTATAACTATACTCATATGCAAGCATATATTCTAAGTAACAGCAGAATGGTTGAACTGTTTATTTTCTTTACCATTCTTGTGATGCTGATGGTGTGTATGGACTCAGTCTCACACAGTTTTAATGTTTATGTTGTCCAGCAAATGCATAATTTTACTGAGAAAGTATGAACTGTACAACACCACAAGAACCCAAAACTTACAATGATTTTATCAGTGCATGATTTAGGCAAATCATACCATCTATTCTCATCCTATTCCCTTTTTGCCTGTTGTTGAGTATGTTTGTAAGTTTTCAGTGTGTCTTTTATCAGCTCCAGGGTTTTAGATCTGATAGCTAGTGCTAGCTGCCTTCTTGCCTGTCTACAAGCCTTATTGAACCAACTATTGGCTTTATTGCTCTTACAGGTTTTACCAGAAACTTGGGGAGAAGGATCTAGAAAAAGAACCGCTAGGCGATCGAAGAAGCGTATATGGGTACTGATAGCTTCTTCAATATTTCTGTCTTTGGCTAATGATACATCAAGGTTTAGGGTGGCAGTTACAAGATCTGGAGTGATGAGGCACAAGCTATTGTGCCGGGGTGCAACATGATGCCACTTAAGTTTCTGCATGTTATTTGTTTGCTGGAGATCCCTAATTTGCATATGTGACAGAGGGACCGGGGGCATATTCTCCCAAAAAAGGGTAATTGGAGACAGAGGGAATTATAGTTGTTCTCAATCCTTTGGGTAACTAGCATGTCATTCACCTTATGCCAGAGTCTTAGATCAATCATTATAAATTCAATGTGACTCATGAATAGGATTGATATATGTAAAGGCCCCTCTGCTATTCGATTTTGTACTCTCGTTTGCGGCCCTAAGTCCCTGTTCCAGGGTCAGGGCCTTCAGCTGCAGTGCGGCTTGAGTCTACCTTTTTTATAGGAGGTAATTTAAGTTGAGGTATACCCCAACACTCATCCTCCTCGAAAGACAATTCAATATCATCGCAATCTAAGGGCTTAAGTGTGGTATTGAAGTCCCTGACTAGTGTTGCATAGTGTGCATTTGTCACCTTCCCCCAGTGTCTCTCTAGTGTATGGAGCGTTTCAGACATTTTGCCAAACCTTACCCCTCTGGCATAGATATTGTTGATGTCAACAATGGGACCCCTGTTGGACCTGATTCTAATTCCCAGAACGTCTGGAGAATCAATTGCCAACTCATGTGTCGTGCAATGTAGTGAGGTTCTAAGCCATACTAGCAGGCAGCCAAACGGTCTGCCAAGATGGTTAGTTTTGGTCGGGAACCAACGACTGGTGTAACCAACCCTAAACACAGTCTCTGTACTCCAGGTTCCCTGGAATAAGCAGATGTCAAATGTTTTAATAAAATCAATCCAATCGGGATGTTGTAATTTGGATTTGAAACCTATCACATTCCAGGAAACTGCTGCTGTAGTGTGAATTGTATAATTTTTCAATGAGTTGGTTCTCGTGACAGTTTCTCCGGATGGAACTGGACTGTTGATAAAAGAATATGAAGCCTTCGTCATCAGGGGCCAATTGGTTGAGGACTGAAGTTTGTCCCTACTAGTTGGAGTTTGAGGAGGAATGAGCAGCGCCATAGGTGTTGTTAGTCCTGGGATGTTAGGTAGCGGCTAGCCTCAGGAAATGCATGCTGTGTCACAAGGAGTGGGGGATTTTCATTAGGTAGTCAATCCAGGCCACCCAAAACAGGTCAATTAAATGGTGTGGTCTTCGGTTTAATTTGGCCATACATGGATCTGCCCGAAGATATTTAAATTGAATGGATGAGCCATTTGGCGGGCATGTCCTAGCATCAAGGGCCACCAAATTATCTGCTACTTTTCTGTTAGCGAATATCAATTCAACTGAATCGAATTCAGAGCCATGGACAGGATGTCTTCTAGCATGGGAGATGTCTTCCCTGATCACAGATCTACAACCTCTTACGTGGAGAATCCAGTGAGTTACCTTGTTAATCAAGGAGTCCTCATCCTTGTGTCTCAGTGTAAAAGGATGTTTTGGCACATTGGTCATGTAGATCTGGCTTGATGGAGGTGAGTTGGTTTTTGATTTGTTGGGAGCAGAGCGCTCACTATCTTGAGGCACATGTTTAGCTACGAAAGGCCATACCTTTTCAAAGGTCCTACAGCTACTATTTGAATAGCTTAAGTGAGGCTGGATGGTATCTCTAGCTAGATCTCCCCTAAAATCTTGTGGGCCACAGCGAGTCCGGGGGCGGGGTAACTTCTGATTCTGGCCTAAGGGCCACATATCGTTGTTAATTTCAATATTCATGGCGCCCTGGGCTGACCTGACAGCTGGTCTTCTACACGATTCCTCTTGCACGTCAGAGTGATTTAAAAGAATATTTGTGTTTGAGGAGTTCTCCAGGAATTTCACTTCACAGAATATTTAGAGGCGGAATGGTCAGAGATTCTAGAACTAAATGGGTGGTGACTGAGATGGCCAAGCTTGACGTTCAGCTTCTTAAAAATCTTTCAGGACTGGTATTGTACCCCTGCAAGTTTCTTGGATTGATCTTGTTCCAAAGCTCATGCTGTTGGAGAAATGGGAACCTGATAGTGATAAAATACCTATCCTAGAAATATTTGGGACAGGAGTGTGGTTCACCATGCAGAATGTGAGTGATATGACCCTGGCATTCTGTGGCATGTTTGCATGATACCGTGGATGTGGTTGGAATTACTAATCCTCAAGGAGATGGACTGGCATGTGTCTTGCACTGATAAAACTAGGCATTTTACAAAAATGGCAGGCACAGACATCACCCACATATGACGACTGGT
The DNA here is from genome assembly GCA_963921515.1 of Calotriton arnoldi. Lineage (NCBI taxonomy): Eukaryota > Metazoa > Chordata > Amphibia > Caudata > Salamandridae > Calotriton > Calotriton arnoldi. The sequence goes on along the minus strand of CAWUFW010015373.1, from coordinate 278,826 downwards.
ATGGTGAGTTGATGACCATGGCTTCCTATGAAAGAACTGTATAAAAATGAAATGACTAATTTCACATCTTCGAGGGGACTCGGGCCTCCATTATCCTGAACGAGGGGTGTGAACGGTTGAAGATTTCTTTTCCCAGCCTTTGAGAGGGTGGGTTTCACTCTCACCATCAAATGTGCACTGAGTGGCCAGGATTCATACCATGTTCAGTTTAGTGGGTGGCGAGACTTCTTTCCTGTAACCCTCTTTAGGCTGATTTTACACTTACGCTAGTGCTTGTTTGACGTTAAGTGATCAGCATAAAAGATGTAAAGCATCTTCTTAATGCAGAGCATATTTTTCATTCTGTTTTCTGTTATTTCGCCTGCACTCAGTTATACAGCTTTGATGACATTTTGTTCAACAATGATTAGGGTGACTGTTGTTGCAGGGATTCTGCACATACACAGAACTATGCGCAGGATTATGGGACCTTGGTGTAAAGGGGCTGTGCCTTACTACCGCCTTAGTACCCACGAGCCCATGACCGACTAGCTATAGTGTCTCACTCACTCTCCTACACAAACACGGAGAAGCAAATGATTAGACAACCCAGAACACAACACTCCCGGATCTCTCAGGAATCGTGGTAACAAGACACACCTTTTTGCTTACACTCTCGCTCCTGTCCACAATAAGATCTGAACGAGACAGGAATATAGTTTAAAAAGTTTATTTTAACTAACGTGCTCTAAAATGCAGTATACGAGCCACAACAAGCAGAAAAATGCATAACAGTAATACAGTTAGCATCGCAGCCAGTCCATACATTATGAAGGGAGATGAAGGGAGATGTCATCGTAAAAAGACAATGGAGAAAGGACTATAGAGCCTAACCTCCCTCTCCTCGGCAGGAATGAGTATTATTATATAATAGAAGATCTCTGGGTTTTATCAGCAGACCCCATATCTAAAAGCATAGATGGGATTTCTACATCGAAGCTGGGTGTTGCTCTTCTACCTGAAAAAAGGTCCCTCTACAAGTGTCTGTCACCTAATCATACATTCCCGTAATATCAAAGTACGAGCTTCCAGCAGCAGCTGCGTTAGTGTGTTTTGTCTAGGTGCTAGGGCCTGTCTAGAACAGAATAACAAGGGGCATTGTTTATCGACCTTGCTCACAATGTTCAGACTAAACTCCAGGAACAAGCAGAGAACGAACACAGCAAACAGTTCTCATGTGAAAGGCATAAACAGAGTCTTGCAAAAATAAAGTTATGTAGTAACGTGTGCAAAAGCAGCATCATGGCTGCAGGGCTCATGCTAACTTAGTGATGTCGACAATGTCCCTATCCACCACGTGACACCCTCTCCTTGGCCAGGTCGTAGCATATAGCCAAGCAGAATGCAACGATAAGCAGAAACAAACACGCCAGTGAGAAAAGGCCAAATCGGAGTAAAAATGTTTACATTTGAATGTACCCAACTAAATAATTAAAAAAAATAGTTTTTAAGGTTGGTCCGGAAGAGGTAACCAACTACGTGCACCGTGGAATGCAATTCGTTCCAAAAGGTCATCATCATCGTTCAAAGTGAAGAGGGATGCCATCCAGTTGAGCAGGTCAAAGGAGCAGACGTGCTCTTCATAATCCAGTGTCTCCAGAAGCATAATCGGACAACTTGCGTGATATTCGATGAAACTTTGTTGCAGGAGTCATTGCGCAGCCTCACAGGTATTCCAGCGCGCCAATACGCCAAGTGTAGACGCACATATCAAACTGCCGTTCCCAGGACAGGCCTGATCATGGGCCAGCAAGGGACCCACCAAGAGATCATAATCTAGGTTGGCACGTGACATATTGGAGAGAACCTGCGGGCCAATATCGCCCCCAGTGGACTCATTGTCAACATTCTACCTAGAATATTCCTGGAAGATCCGGGATTTAAGAAAGATTGGTGTCTGGTCTCCTGGAAATGCACCAGAGTTCTTCTGGTGCTGATCATCAATACTGCTAAAAGACTGGCAGATGCCTTACTGGCCAGGATCCAGGCAGCAGAGGCAGTTTTAAAATCAGCCGTACAATCCACCACGTTTAAATCCAAACTGGCTGAAATCAACAGTGAAATAGCTGAGAACAAGGAATATCTGTTGAAACAGAAGATTGCCAAACTACAGAAGGACATCAACAAGTTTAATAAGGAGACAGTTTATCCCTATCTTAGGGATGACTATGCCGCATCAAGAAATGGATATTCATCCGATGAGGGCACTGACACGAGTAGGAGGGGATCCTCCAACAGTGACTCAAGTACTGATAGCAGGGGGAGTAACACCCAGAGAAGGGGTAATTATCCTCCTTACTCTAACTACAACAATGCACCCCCGTACCAGGGGCCACCACCACCTCCCCCCTTTTGGCAGTTCTCTATGTACCCTCAGGGCCAACCCCAATACTATCCGATGGGCAACCCCCCTTTTTTAGGCAGAGGCTGGGGCAGAGGAAGAGGGCGAAAAAGAGGGATGCAAAAGGGAGTGCATTGGCAAGACCAAACAACACACACTGTAGAGACCAGGAGCCGTACAAGGGGGAAAAGGAACTAGTGGTCAACCTGTCCCACAGGACCTTGACCAAAACCGAGAAAAGAGTACTCGAGAAAGGACTAGGATATGTACCAACTCCTAGATCAGACAGGTTCAGGAACACCTGTGAGATCCAGGAATTTTTCCGCAAAATCCGTTTGAAAGCCTTTTTCCTTGACACACCCCAAGTTGACATTGACGATTCAGGTTTGAGGAACTCCTCAACCTTTACACCCAGCAACGGGATGGTGCCCCCTGAAGTACTGATGTTTGAAAAGGCAGTACTGAAAGATCTGGAAGGGATCCCGACGAGTAAACCTTTTCATAATTTATCTAATGCTGAAGAAACAGCAGCACGATCATTGGCAGAAGACCTCAGTATAACCATAAAGCAAGCCGACAAGGGAGGGGCCACTGTGATCCAATCCACAGCTGATTACGATTGTGAGTGCAGACGCCAACTAGGTAACACTAGGTACTATACCCCGATCTCTGAAGATCCCACTACCAGACTCAAAACGGAGATCAGCAGCATGGTCTTTGAGGCTGAGGCCAATGGGTGGATTTCCAAAAAAGAAGCGGATTTCCTGATAACAAAGGACCCAACAGTACCCTATTTCTATACGCTCCCAAAAATCCACAAGGGCACAACACCGGTGCCAGGGAGGGCCATAGTCTCAGGAATAGGGTCACTGTTGGAGCCCCTTTCGAGATTTTGTGATCACTTCTTACAGCCCATAGTGAAAAAAAACCCTTCGTATGTACGTGACACAACTGACATCCTATGCATCATAGATGAAATACATGAGACAAACGAAATCAACCTTCTGGTCACCCTTGACGTAGAAGCGTTATACACAAACATTCCCCAACGTGCTACTCTGACGGCCATTGAGTCACTGCTCATGAAGGAGAACTGGACTTCTTCTACCCCGATCTCCTTCATCATGGGGTGTGCCACATTGGCATTGACTGAGAATTACTTTGAATATCAGAAACAACTGTTCCATCAGTCACAAGGTACTTCCATGGGAAGTACCTTCGCTCCCAGTGTAGCTTGTCTATACATGGCCACTTTTGAAGAAAATGTCATCATGAATACGAACAACCCCTACATCAGTAACCTAACCTTGTGGAAAAGGTGTATTGATGACATTTTAATCTTCTGGAAAGGCGACCGTTTGACCTGTGAGGAGTTTTGCGTATGGGTTTACACACAGAATGAATTCTTGAGATTTACTCATACCATCCCAGAGACGGGTATACCATTCCTGGATCTGAACCTTAGACTCGATCACACAGGACTGAGCACTACCCTATATAAAAAACCCACAGATAGGAACAGCCTTTTACTGTACAAGAGTCATCACCCTAGGGCCCTCAAAGACAACCTCCCCTTTGGACAGTTCCTTCGCATCAGGAGGAACTGTAGCACCACCACAGACTACAGGACTGAAGCAAAGGCACTGGAACACAATCTAAAACAAAGAGGCTATCCAGAACGTCTTGTTAGGAACTCCTTCAAAAGAGCCCTGAATAATCCCAGGGATGCACTGTTACACACCACCCCAACAGAACCCACTGAGACCCTGACATACGTCACATCATACACACCAGACTCCACACGCATTAAGGGGATCATCAAGAAACATTGGGGCATTCTGAATACTGGAGACATGGAGATTCCTACACCCAGATGCGCCTTTAAGAGGACTAGAAACTTGAAGGATATTATTATACACACAAGACCCATGACTGTGAACAACAACACACAGAGAACACTCTGGGACCTTCCCCCTGTCACAGGGCATTAACCTTGTGGCACCTGTGTGGTCTGTGAACAGACGAAAGTCAATAAGACAATAACAATGTCAGACACATTCACCTGGACTCTAAGAAGTCATACGAACTGCAATACATCGAAATGCATATACCTGGTGATATGCCCCTGTGGAATGAGATATGTAGGAATGACCATGAGGGCAGTCAGGATGCGCATTACAGAACATAAGAGCAACATAAGATGCCAGAGAGTCACTACTAAGATGTACACTCACTACAAAGAACAGCGACATAGCCCAGAATCGCTACAGTGGCTTGTTCTTGAAGCCCATCCCAAAATTACCCAACAAGCACTATTCAGAATAGAACAATGATGGATACACCGCCTATCCACAGCCCACCATGGCTTGAATGATGACATTCCTTGGGCCACTTTAAACAACAGATGACTTGGAGAGGTGTGGTGCAGCGGCCAGGGCAGCTGACTTCAGAGCACAGGGCTCACGGTTCGATCCCCGGCTCCGGCGGCAGCTCAGCTCAGCACCATGTGACTCTGGGCAATAGCTCACTTAATTTCCACGACGGCCCCCAGCGCCTTGAGACCCGTAAGGGTGAGTAGTTCGCGCTTTACAAATACGGATTTCGATTTTTTAGACTTCATACTGGTCAGATTCATCTGTGCTAATTCTAGGGTCTCCCCATGTATGCATGACCCGGGTAGTCACCCCACGAAGGACACCTGTTGTACACCCCCACGCTGTGCAAAGTGGCAGGCTACTGACGTGGAGAATGAGGAGAATGTATGGATCTGGGTTGACGGAATGACATAATTACATGTCTCCGCACGCATGCACGCACCGGTTAGTCACCTTGTGTATGACACCTGGTGCACACCACCATACTATGCTAAATGATGAAAAGCCGATTTGGGGAACAAGGAGAATGGATGGATGTGGGCGAGCTAATTGTACGCCATTATTTTATGCCCGCTATTATAATCGTTTACAACACGATAGAACGAACATGATGTAGGACAATTGAGCCTTTACACAATCACACGGGTTCCCTACTTTTAGTGATGAGGGGTGGACCAGAATACACCACAGTGGGTTAACTTCGGTCGGAACACCACACAGTGAACCACATCCTAAGATGGCCGCCGCCGCTAGGAACACTACTGTCGAAGTTCCTAAACCGAATAAGGTATGACGTCATCCAGGCTCCACCCCCTCCTCGCACGTAACCAGGAACAGTATTTCAGCACCCACAGGAACTGACACACACTGATCCGGTGCCGGCGAGGAGGGGTAGGTGATTCGGCCTCGTTTCCCCAACGGAAGGGTGAGTACTAACAGTCCACTTGGGAAGGGCTCGAGATCTTACCTGACCGGACCCGCTCTGTTTGTGGTTGAGCAGGTGAACATGAAATTTAGTATACCGCTACTCCGATTAACCTGACTACACGCTGGCGGGCGGACTAGGAGGAGTGTGGCTGGGACATTGATCCCGGTCAGTTGTTGGGTGCAACTCAATTTTGAGAGTGCCGGATGCTGCAACGGTTGGTACATCATCCATGCTCCTTTGAGATCCTCCCACAGGGGTGACCATTGGGTACTATTGGGAGCCGTTGATGAATGGACGTGCTCCCTGTTTTATCCACATAAGGGCAGGCAATGTGAGCAGGAATGGGATTTGAACCACCACCTAACGACTCGTGACCTTTTCACCTTCCTTACCTCACATGTTTTACAGGACACCATGTTCCAGGTGTCTTCTTGATCCGCCGTGCACCGACTGAGGTGACACTTTCAATCTAGGGAGGTGAGTTGTGCAACAACTGGTTCCAATGTCACCAATTAGTCACTATGAATGGAGCATTCTACTGTCACTAGCTACATGCTCATTGTTTATGAGTGACTCACTTTTCCCTTGAGTGAAGCCCCCATGGGAGGGACAGACCTTTGATTGTTTGCATATTGTTTTAATTGGGTATCAAAGATATGCCCCCTTTTTACTCACATCACATGCCTAGATTTTTAAACCCACTTTAATGATTGCATTAAATTAAAGGAGGTGATTGGAGAGAGAGTGAGAGATACTGTGTGACCCGAATACCGGTGTTACAGTTGTGTTTCCATTTCTATATCCCTTTCTTTAGGTTACTGAACAACACTACAGAGAATTTTACCCGTAGTGTTTACACGTGGTAGGTAGCAAGAAGCCCCACCACGAGGTGTAGATAGATTCACTGATAAGGTCCTGAAGAATTGCCACGGATCAAACTGACCTTTAGGTATGAAACATGTTGACCTGGAGAGATGAGCATAGCTTTAACTGAACCCTTGGTTCAGACAAGCTGCCACTCTGTTTGTTTTATTGAGGTGGATAGCCAGCCTGAATAAAAGTTTTTATTTGGACTATCTTACTTCTTTTAATTCACCTTTCCACTATATCTACACATTACAGGCCACACCCCCCCACTTCATCATACGGCAAGGAACAAAAGATCTCCGTTAAAGAGCCCCTTTACGGGTGTCCGTTGGGTATTGCAGCGCCGACCCAACAAGGAGCAGGTCCATTGCATGACACCTAGCCTGCTGGGTGTGTGAGGACCCTAGTTCCGAATGAAGGAATTCCTCCACTCTCCTTCTCACGTCAGACACGACCAAGCTGGTCATTACAAACGACGCTGGTTGGTCTACTGACTATCATTTTCTAGGCACCACTATAAGAGGAACAGCATACCTTTATATAGTAGTATTGGAGAGGCAGACATCCAGGACCCAGTAGAACAGGCATGTCTGCAATAGAACACAGGTTTTACGCAAGTAAAATAGATGAAGTGGTAGGAAAGTCCATAACTCACTCCCAGCGTCGCCAATGGCAAGCATCCAAAAAGTTGTTGCATTCGCTCACGGTACAGATGCACTTGGTCGGGTCTGGGCAGAACCACAGGAAGGGCAGCCATAGCATAACAGGAGTAGAAGTACCAGCACACCGCACACCAGTAAGAGGATCAATGGAAACCCTCTGAAGGCGCTGGAAAAAATAGAATGAATAAAGGCCAGTACTACTCCAAAAATCTTCTGAAAAGAGGAAACAAGGCCGGATCCCTCAAGTTAAAAAAAATGTGCAAGGCCTTCAGTTTCAGATGCATTCAATATCTGATTAATTAATTCCCCAAAATGCAGTGGGAGATTCGTATTCAAGAGTGACTGAATCTCACTTGATGTTCTAGCCACCTGCAATTCGAAGGTCTCTCGAGCTGAAGTTAGAGCGACTTCTTGTTGAAACAATAGCGCTTTGAGTCTGCTTAGTTTAATGAGGTGTGTTTTCAAAGTGGGAATGGAAGGCCACAGTGAACTATCTACACTCCTGTGTGGGGGCGGAAAAAGCACATTGCTGCAACAAGTAACATAATGGGGAAACCATTACTATATATGGAATGCCGCTCGTAATCCGCTGCAATTGTGGTTATTTAGGATAAGATAACTCCCATTAGAAAACAAAGTTAATGTGGGAACAATTGAAGGGACTGGTGTTCCTTTAAGAAAACAGGCCAAATTGGGCGCAGATACGTTGCAAGCGCCATGAAGTTGAACTTGTGTACAAACTAAAGCATGTCCCACAGTAGAATCACAGTCCTACCCTCTCAGGAAAACTTCCTTATCGTCATGTAGACAGCAGAATGTAAATGGTAAGGACCATAATTCGTGCAGGAAAGTACTACCAAGGGGTTTGAATCTACTGATTGGAAAATGTTTCATACATGCAGTAAATTGAAAGAGGGAAATGGGCAAAGAAATAACCCTGTGTATTAACCATACCGAAGAATCAGTCTCTGCTATTGAGAACGGTAGCTGGTCTAGCTTCTCAATATGTAATGGTGTGTATGTTGAATCTTTCATGGACATAAGCTTTTGTTTATCCGCCAAATTAAAGGGCAAAAACAGGGCCTTAGTGTTTACATAATCCCAAGGCACTTTCCCATTTTTCAATGTTTCCAAAGTCCAGCCGAATTGCATTACAGAGCGCAATTGATTTTGACTATGATACAATACAGATACATCATTCTGCACAATGTCAATTACAGATGAAACAATATTGTCCAAAGTGTAAATATGAGAAGACAAAGTATTAATGCAGTTGTCGACCACATCTAAAACCTTACGCAAGTTGTCCTGATCAAGTTGTCATAATCTGAAAGCTAATAAACAACAAAGAATTGAACTGGCAGATTTACTTTTAGGTCCAAAATCACCACGCCCAAAACGTTTTGCATATGCGGCTTATAATGAATTCTGGAAACTGTCCCAAATGGAGGCAGCTTTCAGATTAGGCTTCACGAAAAAAGGGATAGAGGAGGGTCCAAGTGAGAGTTTATAGACCTGCAAAGGATTATATCCCCAATTCAATACTAATAAACAACAAAGAAATCCTTGGGTCTGGAATAGTGAGATAAACAGTCAGAGACACTAGAAAAAATCACACAGAAAAAATTGTGGGATAATCCCTTTCAGGACGTAATCCCTCACTCACCAAAGGTGGCATGCTTCATTATCTGGGATTCTCCTCCTGGCGGAAAACCCTAGTTCCACCAGGGGCTACAACCCCCTCTCTGAGAGGGAGGAGCTCAAGGATGTTTTGTATATCTACTCTACAGAGGATATTCTAAATCCAACAGATGAGAGGAACAAGATGTGGTGAGGGCGCAGCGCAACAAAATATTAATTGTGTGGGGAATGATGTTAAAACTAACTAGCGGGAACCAAATATTTGCTTTATTGACAAGTTTTTGCTGTCAGGGTTAAAAACAGTGCACCTGCAGTATAGACTTAAAACTGCCTGTGTCAGACGAAAAAGAGGGGTCCACATGTTTCAGCCATTTCGACCCAGACGGTATCAAGGCTTTCATCAGGACCTAAAGAGATGCTGCTGCACAGAAAGTAAGTGAATTGTGAAAAATGAATAAACAAAAGTGATACTGAAATACAAAACCAGAGGTACATCTGTTTTCAGTTCAAGGTATAGTGATCGTACCTATTAGAGAAAAGATACAAAAACATATAACACAAGTATGTAAGTGTCTCTGAACATGTGTATACAAAAAACTACAATCTTGATGTGGAGTGTTTTTGCCCCATACCACAAATGCCACTAGCATGTATCATTGTAATAAAGACTTTGGCTTACCCGTAGTGCACGGATAAGGAACCTCACCTCTACCTGGCGACAGCTCAGGGAAGGGGACACCGCTCTATAAAGGAGGTGAATGTACAGGTATCAGACTCACGTGATCGCGGATTGTGACTCCAAGACCAAGTGACAAAGCTGTCACAGTGTCCGTATAATCCATATCCCTTACCAATAGACAACTTAGTATAGTAAATGTTGTCTGCTAGTTGTTAGAAAATAACATAAATGATAGGTCTAACATGCGACATTAGCCGCAGTATTCTTTACTCTGACCGGAAAATAAAATGAACTTAAAAGGGTGTCATGTACCATCACTACTATGGATATACACAACGAGTCTGATTAACACCCGCTCGAAAAACGGTGCTTAATCTAACCGGTGTGGCCAACATACACCCATGCCTCAGTGAAGCTCCATGCCACTAGTAAAGAAAGACCAGAAAGGGAGCAAATAAAGATCCTCCCAGAGTACTGTCGATCAAATGAGCAAAGGACAGATAACAATGTGGGCGAAGTGCTCCTACCAACGTTAAAGGCAGAGAAGGTGCCCATTAGAATGGAACAGTCTTATGCAAACATTGGGAAATATAGGGACACTAACATGCAATGGCTCTCTAATGGCCAAAACCTGTAACCCAGTGTCCCATCTACCACAAATTCGTTCCATCAATAAGAAACGGAAATAAGTGATAACATTGTGTGCAATCCTTACTGTTCTATACGGCAGAGTAACACCCATGGACAAAGCCAATGTAAGGCACACATGCAAGCCGTAACACATGCCGCAAAATGACTCCCCACTCACCTCTCCTTCGGTACCCCTGGCGGTACAAAAGCTGTGACCGGAGGTGAGTGTGGTAGTCAGACCACCCTCCTTAAATACCGTACAAGACAGATAATTAAGGCGGTTAATCACATCCCGGTGTATGCGTCAACATGCACGTAAGGAGTTGTAGTTCATCCGAGTCTGAGGGCGCGCTCAACTGCGCATGCCCAGATCATAGACAGTGATTCCTCATGGATCACAGGCTTGAATAACTTTATTGGTATCCCACTCATGTTAATGCCAAACAATGAAATGGTTAAAAGGGATCGATTCTTCAAAATACAGACAGCCTAATAGCATGCTCACTTACGTTCTGTGTCTCGGGCCAATCAGTGAACGTTAGTGATGCTGTTGTAAGCATGAAACACTCGTGTGTGGTTGTGATCATTATAGTATAGAGTATGTAGTGATAGCATCAATTGGGGTTTGCTTTGGTTTATAAATCGATTCATGCCCCATGTTGGACCACTGCTGTCCAGGTGTAAAGCAAATTGTGCCTAGTAGTCCCTACTTTGGAGTCATCATTAATACTCCCACCCATCAGTGATATTGTAGGAGAATTCAATTAACCACAGCATGTGGGCGCATTTATATGGGTATTTGATACATTTGGACCCCAACACCCAATGACCGATTAGCTCGCTTCCTACTCTGGGCAGTTGTATAATTGATGTTAGCAGTAGTACTAAATTAAAATAACCATTTGAACGTAGCCAATATGTATATAGAATCTGTTTAGAGAGTAGACTGCAGTGGCAACTAAATCTAGTAAATCTAGTGAGAGAGATTGGAAACCAACACAGGTGTAGAAAGTCAGAGCTGGATCCATCTAAAGTCAACATCATAGGGCTACCCACGGAATGTCGTCGTTAAGAACTGTGGTGTCACTCTGTAGTCTATGGACCCATCGCTGTTCCCGTCTAAACAGATATTTTGAGATATCTGTAACATGGGAAGGGATGAAGGGTTGTTCTAGAAAAGTCCAGTTCAGATTGTCTGGTGAATGGTCCTGCTCAAGAAAATAATTTGTTAACTTGGTGGAAAGTTTCTTGCAGAGAGTGGTGCTTTTGTGGTCCATAATTCGTGTTTTAATCTTACGCGTAGTCATCCCCACATATCGTAATCTGCATGGGCAAGAGACCAGATAGATAAGTCTGTCACTATTACAGTTCGTGTGACGAGAAAGTGTCCATGGTTTATTAGTGCCAATGTCGATCGTTACAGTATGTTTGGTCTGGGGACACACGGCACATGAACCACAGGGGAAATGTCCTTTTATGGTTGGTAAACCCCAAAGAGTTTCTTGATTGCGGGGTCGCTCCTCTCTTGGACGTGTATGAACAATCTGATCTTTGATGTTCATGCTTCTCTTGCAAGCAAACAGTGGTTGGGGGATAGAGGTATTCCCAATATTAAGAATGTTCCAATTTCTCAAAATGCTTCTCTTGATCTTGTTAGAGAAGCTACAGAAGGTATTGACACATGTGATTCTTGATGAGCTTTCTTTGGGCGTAGCAATCTCTATCAGAGACTCCCTGTTGTTGTTAGCCACCCTCTTTTTAGATCTGCGTATGAGTTTAGCTGGATAGTGTCTTTCTTTCAATTGGGAGGACAATGTCCTTGCATGTTCTTCATATTTCTCCCTCGTGGAGCAGTTCCTCCTTATCTGTAGAAATTGCCCATACGGCAAGTTGTCCCGAAGGGACTTCGGATGGTAACTGTTGTAAGATAATAACAAATTTCTGGCCATAGGTTTCCTGAAAAAGTTCAGTTCCCAGACCATCACCTTCTGGGAAAACTCGGATGTCAAGGAACGGTAAGCTGGTATTGCTGTATTCATATGTGAAATTCAAGAACTCAATCCTGGTATTCAGCCATTGGTGGAATTCCATAATCGTGTCCGGTGTTCCGAGCCAGATGACGAACACGTCGTCAATATAGCGTTTCCATACCAGGATGTGCATCTTGTAGGGATTCGATTCTGATAGGATGTGTTCTTGCTCGAAAAGATGGAAGTAGAAATTTGCCAAGCTGGGAGCAAAAACACTTCCCATAGATGTTCCAGATATTTGCAGGAATAGTCTATCTTCAAACTTGAAGAAGTTCTATTTCATTACAAGACGCGCACATGCCATGATGAAGTGTACCGGGGAAATCGTATCCATCACTCTATTGTTGAGTAAGGTTTGTATCGCTGCCAGTGTTTCATCTTGGGGGATACAAGTGTATAAAGACTCAACGTCGAAAGAGACAAGATAGTCTCTGGAGGCGTCAAACGTAGTTACTTCAAGAAGTCTGAGGATGTCTTTGGTATCCTGAAAGTACGTCGGCATTTCAATCGTAAAAAATGATCCACGAAAGTAGAAAGAGGTTCGAGTAAAGACCCTATCCCTGAAATTATGGGTCGGCCAGGAGGTGGTCTTTGCTCCTTATGTATCTTGGGCAATACATAAAAATATGGAATGACTGGATGTGATGTGGTGAGAAACGATGCTTCTTGGACAGTAATCCAGCCATTTTCTTTGGCTTCATCAACCAACATCTTAATCTCTGATGTCAATCTCTTCGTAGAATCCATTTTGAGGGGTTTGTAAAACCGTCTGTTCTCAAGTTGACGTAAGCATTCGGTCCGGTAGGAAGACGCATTCATGAGGACGATTGCGCCCCCTTTGTCGGCTGACTTGATTATAATTGACACGTCTTCGGCAAGCGTACGTATCGCCAGTTGTTCACGTTTGGAAAGATTCTGATATTGCCTCTTGTTGTTTGTACACAGGGTAGTTATTTCATCTGAAACTGCTCTTTCAAAAGTTAATACCTGTGGAGGCACCGTACGGGAACCAAAATCCACCATTTCAGCCATCAATGTTTCCCTACCAGCCTCCACTGCAGTTCTTCTCGAACCAGCCTTTTTTAGGGTCTGGCCAGGGACGATCAAGGGGAAGAAGACAAAATCAACAAGCTCACATGCATTAGACGGGAACAGCGATGGGTCCATAGACTACAGAGTGACACCACGGGTCTGAACGACGACATTCCGTGGGTAGCCCTATGATGTTGGCTTTAGATGGATCCTGCTCTGACTTTCTACACCTGTGTTGGTTTCCAATCTCTCTCACTAGATTTACTAGATTTAGTTGCCACTGCAGTCTACTCTCTGAACAGATTCTATATACATATTGGCTACGTTCAAATGGTTATTTTAATTTAGTACTACTGCTAACATCAATTATACAACTGCCCAGAGTAGGAAGTGAGCTAATCGGTCATTGGGTGTTGGGGTCCAAATGTATCAAATACCCATATAAATGCGCCCACATGCTGTGGTTAATTGAATTCTCCTACAATATCACTGATGGGTGGGAGTATTAATGATGATTCCAAAGTAGGGACTACTAGGCACAATTTGCTTTACACCTGGACAGCAGTGGTCCAACATGGGGCATGAATCGATTTATAAAGCAAAGCGAACCCCAATTGATGGTATCACTACATACTCTATACTATAATGATCACGACCACACATGAGTGTTTCATGCTTACAACAGCATCACTAACGTTCACTGGTTGTCCCGAGACACAGAACGTAAGTGAGCGTGTTATTAGGCTGTCTGTATTTTGAAGAATCGATCCCTTTTAACTGTTTCATTGTTTGGCATTGACATGAGTGGGATACCAATAAAGTTATTCAAGCCTGTGATCCATGAGGGATCACTGTCTATGATCTGGGCATGCGCAGTTGAGCACGCCCTCAGACTTGGATGAACTAAAACTCCCTACGTGCATGCTGACGCATACACCGGGATGTGATTAACCGTCTTAATTATCTGTCTTGTACGGTATTTAAGGAGGGTGGTCTGACTACCACACTCACCTCCGGTCACAGCTTTTGTACCACCAGGGGTACCGACGGAGAGGTGAGTGGGGAGTCATTTTGCGGCATGTGTTATGGCTTGCATGTGTGCCTTACTTTGGCTTTGTCCATGGGTGTTACTTTGCCGTATAGAACAGTAAGGATTGCACACAATGTTATCACTTATTTCCGTTTCTTATTGACGGAACAAATTTGTGGTAGATGGGACCACTGCAAACACTTTCCCCCAAGTTGTGCAATCAGCTAAATTGGGAATTCAGCCTTTTGATAAACTCATGGTAAGTATCCTGTGTTTATCCACAGGAGACGTGTGAGGAAAAACAGCTTTGAGTTGCTCAAACTTCTCGGCTAACCAAAAAGGGAATTCATCTTTATTCTGAGGTCGCTCCCCCATCACCGAATTAATCATGATAGGACTTATCACCATGCCACCTTGCCCATATTTTGTGGTACCGCACCTAGTATATATTCATAAAAGAAATTATAATTTCCATCAACTGCAGGAAACTTAACCCAGGAGTAAAAATCCTCGAAGCGGTAAGCTGCATTTGCCGCTACAACAAATATGAAATCCGCTCCCGCAACTGGGACGCCATTTGCGATCAAATGCGCAGTAACCACAGCACGGTTAGGTGCAGCTATGACTATCGTTTGTGCCATTATAGCATGCAGCGCAATAATGGGCTAAGAATAAAGAGAACCTTTTAGAATTCAAGCTTGAAATACCTATAAAATCTTCTATATAGGAGGTAAACTCCCCCACACCACGGACGTCTCCGTAACTAGTGCGAGGGTATCGTGGACAAGTGCAAGCGCTACTCAGGGGTCCCGTGAATAAGTACCAGACCAAATGTTGGTGACGCCATGTTGCAGGGATTCTGAACATACACAGAACTATGCGCAGGATTATGGGACCTTGGTGTGTAGGGGCTGTGCCTTCCTACCGCCTTAGTACCCACGAGCCCAGGACTGACTAGCTATAATGTCTCACTCACTCTCCTACACAAACACAGAAAAGCAAATGATTAGACAACCCAGAACACAACACTCTCAAATCTCTCAGGAATCGTGGTAAAAAGACACACCTTTTTGCTTACACTCTCGCTCTTGTCCACAATAAGATCTGACCGAGACACAAATATAGTTTAAAATGTTTATTTTAACTAACGTGCTCTAACATGCAGTATACAAGCCACAACAAGCAGAGAAATGTATAACAGTAATACAGTTAGCATCGCAGCCAGTCCATACATTATGAAGGGAGATGTCATCGTATAAAGACAATGGAGAAAGGACTATAGAGCCTAACCTCCCTCCCCTTATCAGGAATAAGTATTATTATATGATAGAAGATCTCTGGGTTTTGTCAGCAGACCCCATACCTTAAAGCATAGATGGGATTTCATCATCGAAGCTGGGTGTTGCTCTTCTCCCTGGAAAGGTCCCTCTCCAAGTGTCTGTCACCTAAATATGCATTCCCATAATATCAAAGTATGAGCTTCCAGCAGCAGCTGTGTTAGTGTGTTTTCTCTAGGTGCTAGGGCCTGTCCAGAACAGAATAACAAGGGGCATTGTTTATCGACCTTGCTCACAGTGTTCAGACTAAACTCCAGAAACAAGCAGAGAACGAACACAGCAAACAGTTCTCATGTGAAAGGCATGAACAGAGTCTTGCAAAAATAAAGTTATGTAGTAACGCGTGCAAAAGCAGCATCATGTCTGCAGGGCTCATGCTAACTTAGTGATGTTGACACTGTCCCTATCCGCCACGTGACACTATTTCTGGTCATACTTGTCCTATTATGGACACGTTACTGTAATTGCATGCATTCTTGTTTGTTCTTGGGTGGCAGCAATGCTTACATGTATACTAGCTTACCTTTGTATACTTTACAGTCATTGAGCAATTTGTAATGTGCAATGTGACTATATTAATGTTTGGTTGAAATTTCCCAAAAATATTTACGGGGAGTGTGGTTGCTTTTGCTAAGTTCCTCTAGCCTTGTTTTGCACTTAGAGTTGGTGTGCAACTTGGATGTTGATGCCCACAAAGTTACCACTTTTTGGGTATTTTCTACCATCCCAACTTTCTCTTCACTACCTTCCCCCTGAGTACATCCCTGTTCCAATTACTAGCTCTAAACTTGTGATTGTGGAAAACTCTGGGGAATATTCTCAAGAACGTGCGATAATCATCGCCAAAGAAGGCTAACGCACGTTTTCATATCGCCGTCTATCGCATGAAAATAACTCTGTGTTAACGTCGTATTCTCAACACGGCGGTAACATGCAATAGTCTCCCGATAACGCGTCAAATGGCCACGATAACATCACCAGGACGGCTATAAAAATCCAAACCCGAACGCGGAAAAAGTCGCGATGTGCCCAACCGCGATACCAAACCTGTGATAAGCTGCGCCAGCCTGCAAGTCCCACAAGTCAGGCGGCCAAAATCACTATAAAAGCGGCAACCAAAAACACAAACAAGACCCAAACAACTGCGAAGCACCATGGAGGTAGCCGGAGCAAGAACAGAGGTCAACCAGAACCCCACAAGCCCCACGGAGGACCAGCCTGGGACCATCATTGGGGAGACGGTGGCAGGAGTCGGGGGACCAGACACTGCACAACATGACCTGAGCCAACAGCAACAGGGTGAGTAACGACCAGGGACTGGGGGGACGGGGAAGAAGGACACAATGGCACACATGCACAAGTAAGTATAGCACATCTGCGGACAAACCATGCCCAAGAGTCACAACTCTGACCAAGGGCCCAATTTACCCAAGTCTGCAACAGCTCAGCACTGCATAAGCACAGAAGTGAAAGGCGCACCGCCTGAAAGTGATAAGGGCCAGCAAAATCAAACCCGAAGGGGCAAATCACCCACAATGCAGCACACACACAAGATGCAGAGCACCCCAACATTGACAACAATGTGGTACAAACTGCAACACTTTCACAACAGAACAGAGGACACAACTGCTGCCGCCTGTGTTTAGAAAATGGCCATTCGCAATTGGCATAGCAGGAAACTGTGAGATGACAATGTACAAGTACAACCTCACATCCCTGATGGTGTAGAAATGCCAAGTGTCCCGCTTCAAATAGGCGTCTCCTCATACATAGTCACAATGTACATTGCCATGCAATCTGACAGTAAACTTGCACAATGCGTGAACATACATGTGAACACAATGTCAATCTGCATTTCCCTTCACATTGCAGAGGGAGAATCAACACCTCCTGCAGTGCAGACCCAACAACACAGCACTGATGATGAAGAGGACCTCCCCAACATCTACACCGATGCACTCCAACAGCTCAGGGACAGCTCCGGCACACCACCTCCAGGAGCAGGGCAGCCCAGCTGCATCCATGAGACCCCACCCCCTGCACAGGCCACACAGCAGGAAGCACCCACCACCACGGCTGTCTCCCAGGACCCCCACGACCAACATATGGCCTCCCAACGCCGTGTGTTAGGGTGCCAGGAGGAGATGTCTGACCAGCTGCGGGTGGGTTTCGACCTCATGGCAGCCAAACTGGATGCCATACGTGGGTGTCTATGTCCCATCAGGGACCACTCACAGTCCCTAACGGACACCCACTGTCCGCTCCTTGCTCTACAACAAGCTATGGCTGACATCGCTGGAGTCATGACTCTGAGACAAGAACAACTGTCCAGTCAGAGTGGCCCCAGTGATGTCATCCGTGAGTTGGGACACATAAGGAGAATGATGGAGAGCTTGGAGCGGATGTAGGCGGAAAGAATGTGTGCCACGGTTGCACACCAGCGAGATGTAGCTGTGATCTTCCATGCCCTGCAGATCCTCGTCATGGCATTACCACCACAAGGCCTGGCGCGGATAGATGCTGGTGCCACTACTACATCCACATCTCCTCTCCCTGAAGTGTCAGTGCCACACAGTGTGGCAGATTTCCCACCTCCTTCCCCTGATGTGTCACTGCCACACAGTGATGCAGACAGAACACCACCACCCGCATGTGAGGCACCTGACACATCAGAGGACGAAGATGATGATGAATCTGGCTTTGTGGCTAGAATCAAGTGTTAGCATTCATCTCCGCCATATGGCTGTGTTCAGCTTGGTTCAGCCCTCTGCATCATGCCCTGGAATAACACCTCCCACTGTCCCCCCCCCATACACCGAGCGACACTCACCTTGGACCTCGACATGGACTGCCATATTTGGTGTGGTTACCAATGACACAGCAATCACACTGCAGACTGTAGTCTTCCACTCCCTATGAACTTGTCAATCCCGAAAGGACTCTGGCTGGCCCTCCACCGGGCAACAATGTAAAGTGGGGTTTGCATGGCCCTGTACTGGCCCAGCTTCAACACTCCACTGAATGTGAATAAAACATCCCAATTCACACTGATGTGCCATGGCCATGACCATTTAAGAATGAAAGTATGGATGAATGTAGGGACAGTGGTTCCACAAAAGAGGCACTCCCTGGGTAATGCTATCAATGCGCATGTATGGCCGTGACCCAGATAGGCATTGAGACACACATTGTCATTCAAATCAACACTCATCACAGTTGAATACAAGTGAAGCTGCGTAGACTTCATTAGCATATGCGTGTCAGTACGGGCAAGATAAGTGCCACAACATGCAGACCAATGCAGCAGTATGTCAGAATGAGGAACCTTGCCAAGCGCCGCTGTCCACTCCGGGGGAGTGCCTCACCTTTCACAGGTGTGTGTTAACACGCATTGTTGTCCGCTCATGTTTTCGGAGTCCAGGCGAGTGCAGCCATGTCCACTGTTGTCGTGAGATATGTGACCAGATCTCCAAGATGCAACAAGGTGTCGGGACATGTGCAATGTGTTCCAATCAGTTGTGGCTGCAGTACGTAGTTACTCGTCCATGAAAGCGATTGCAGCTTCGTAGGCTAACATTTCCAACATGAGGTCGGTGTCGACTTCATCAAACAGGACGGCGAGGCGATCCATTAGCAGGTCCGGACAGATGTGCTGCGTCCACCCCCTTTCACCAATTAGCACTACAGCCCAATATGGGAGCGGTTCAATGTGGTCACTGCACACGAGGATTTGTGCAATCTCCCAGGTCCAGCTGCCAGCATGTATGCCACGTATCAAGGCATCCCATAAACGGGTATTATGGTGACACTCCTGGTCGTGGGCAAACAGGGGGCGCACACACATGTCAAAATCCAGTTCAGCTACCGTCCTGTTGGATAGGCAGACATCCATGGACCACTCGAAAATGCACGATCGACAATGCAACACAGGCTGAACGCAGGTGACGTTGGCAAGGCGGAAGCTTAGCCGGTAACTGATCCGCAGCAGTGCCAATGGCAGTGCCCCCAGTGAATGCAGCATTCGTGCATGGTACAGTTCCACGTGACAGGGGTTGTGCATGTGTCCGGGATGTTCGGCCATTGCGTTAGTGGCCCTTGTGGAAGTGGCACTGTTCTGACCTGTGCCAGTTCTGTGGATGAAATGCCACATCTCGTATCAATGAGTTGTTACAGTGTGCACCGGTTGTACGCCTGGGATGTTGTGGGAGTAAGTGTGAAGGCCATTCCATGCAAGATAACTTCGAGCAAGGACTTCTGTGTGTGGGGTGTGTATACGTTGGTCTTTCGTCTTGCTGTGCGTAGTGTGGGAGTCGTCATCAGCTGCTATAGTATCTGTCAGGGGGTGCCGGGCACATGCAATTCCGAGGTCAGAGGTGCAGATGTGCTTCCGCCTGATAGTTCAGACAAAGGAGCTTTCATCCCTAGTGTAAGTTTGTTATCTGCTTGCATTCATGGGATGTGAAGTGGCTTGTTGGGGGTGGGGTGGGATGAGTGGGACTTTGTGATTCATTATTGACATGACTTGCATGTGGCATATGAGCGGCATCACTGTGTGTTACGTTGCCTCACAGGTGCTCCTCCCTCCCCCATACCCATTTACTTATGTGCACTGCGCGATTGCATTACTTGCACTCCTACGGCACAGTATTGTCATGCCTGTCTGCGCATGTCCACAAGCCTGACAACGACACTGTGATGTTGGCCGTTGAAGGTGGTGGGCCACATGAGTGTAGGCCTATGTAAAGGATATGGCGGACACAGATGTAGAGTACATGCCTGGCTGAACTGGCGCTGCTGATGTGGCTGGGCACTTTGCTCATGCTGCGGCAATACAGTTACACACAACACTTGGCATGTATGATCCTGGACCCGAGCGGGCTTGCGCTCCTTCATTACTCCGTTCGTGCGAGCCCACCCTCCTGGTGCATGCTACATTGCAACAT
This sequence comes from Calotriton arnoldi, assembly GCA_963921515.1. Taxonomy (NCBI): domain Eukaryota; kingdom Metazoa; phylum Chordata; class Amphibia; order Caudata; family Salamandridae; genus Calotriton; species Calotriton arnoldi. Next base: position 258,292 of record CAWUFW010015373.1, on the reverse strand, counting down.
TGTCGCTTACAGGGGGGGGGGGACTTAGCTACATGTCCAGGCTATTACCCACTGCCTGGGGTGACATGGTTGCTTCCGCTGTCCACAGCACAATGTAATGTGGTAGGGCCCGGGGCCATCATTCATTCATAATGACCACACGGACACACTTGGATAGATAGTGGAACTGGCTACGGGCACGTGCGCCCGGCCACTTTTTATTACCAGGATCACATATCCAGTGACGCCTGTGCTGGATGGGTGTGGGGTGAGTGTGAGCCAGCCCTCAGTGAGTGGTTGGTGCTGGCAACAACTTGAACAGTGATCACTATTAAAACGGAAACAGAAAACACCAACATAACACTAACAACTGCGAAGCACCATGGAGGTAGCCGGAGCAAGTACAGAGGTCACCCAATATTCAATCAGAAGGGGCCATGACTTGTGGTGCACTGAGATAGTGGCACCAGAGCTGGGCGTGCTCATGTGAAGAAATTGTTAATGATTGTGTCCCTTCGGGGTATTCCTGCCGCAGCTGCAGTGGGGTGTGTTACACCTGCCTCATCTTCATCATCATCGTCCCAGGTCTTCCACATTGCCTGAGGTGACATTGTTGCGTCCGCAGTCCACATCACGTGACTCAATCATAAAGGGTCCATGAGCTGTGGTGCACAGTTAGTGGTACATGTGGCGCTCAGGGGGTGCGCAGCCAGCGATGATGCGTGGTCCAGGCGGGCCGCACTGGGAGCAATGTCTTTTGCCTAATGAATTCTGCCTCAATATGGCCATGTGGCGTTGATTTGTGGTGCACAGAGTTAGTGGCACCTGTGGCGCTCAGGGGGTGCGCAGCCAGCGATGATGCGTGGTCCGGGCGGGCCGCACTGGGGTCACTGTCTGTTGCCTACTGGACTGCATCATCTGCAATCGTGACTCGATCTGAATTGTGAGCCCTGCTGACCGCAGTGTAGGCTGGAGGCAGTATCCAGCACACACATAACTCCGTGGTGCTGTGCGGCTGGGTGCGCTGGGGGCCTGTGTCGCGGAAGCCAGCGTTCGGCTGAGGAGGCTGGCGGTCACGGCGGCGGACTCGTGGCAGGGTGAGGGGCGCCGCCCTGGCAGACGCGTTGGCCATCCCGGAAGTGAACCATGCCCAAAGCCCCGGCCTATTTATTCACACTCCTACGCTGGGCTGGCGTACGCCGGACAAGCCCACTCCGCTTACGCTTACAGGGGGGGACGGCACAGCTACATGACCGAGGTTTTCCCCACTGCCTGAGGTAACATGGTTGCGTCCACTGTCCATGACACTGCAAACACCTGCAGTATATGTCCATATGGATAGGTCGTGCTCTGCATACTGAGGTCTGTCCAGCACATCACCGCCACACTTGGCATTGTGTGCATTCTTATTCATGGGTGACTTGCCTCCTTCACAAATACTTGGTTCCCACCTCTCCCCACATTCTGCTATTGTGTGGCTGAGGGGCCATGCCATTTTCGGAACGTCCACTGTCCTGTTCTGCGCTGCCTCAGTGGTAGTGGGGGGGGGGGCTGGGGGTGGTGGCGGTGGGTGTTGTGGCCCTCTTGGGTCTCCGAGCTGCATGATCAGTATCTCCATGGCATCTGTTGGTCTTCAGATGTGACTCTGGGCTGGGCTCCCTTTCTACTGCAGTTTGTCGTCCTGCTTACCACCAGTAAAAGGCAGGTGTTAAATCCCTGCTGCTAACGCGCCTTATCGCCTGTTTTTGGTTCGCATCGCAGATCTGGCTGGAAGTTGAGAATATCGCGAAGTGGTGTTTTCGTGTGTTCTTGCACGGGAACGCCTACTCTGCATATCATTAGCGTTAGTTGTCTCTCTCATCCGTGGCGATGTTTTTTGTGGAAGCTATCGCTGGTAAACTGGCGATGTGGGCAGTTTGCACCAGCTTGGGAATGGGGCGATACATTTTTCGCCACTTTTGCTGCACTAAAGTGCCGATAACTCGGCGATAAGTCCTTGAGAATATGCCCCTCTCTCTTTTGCAGGTTTTATTAAGATGTAATTCGGCTGAAGGTCAGAATACTTTTATATCACCCAAGAGGCATTTCGGTATGTGGAATACTTGTAGAATCCTGCTTTTAGATTGTAATCTTTGCTTTGCAAGGACTGTTTCAGATCGGTTAGGTAATGCTGTTCTTTACTTCTTAGTCAATTACACTGTATAAGTGTTTAGGGACTGGGGCTTTCTGGATAATGTTAAAATCTCTATTGAGCCAATAAGATGCTAGATGAGGGAGAAGGTAAATGAAGGACTCCCAGGAGAAGAAAGTTTGCGCCTGGCAGCTAGTACAGAAGAGTAAAAGCATGAAGAAAGCAGTGCAGGATCAGCATAGTGAAGAGGGTACAATAATCTGTCCTCGCTCTTAGGGCAGGATCACAAAACATTTTTGACGCGCTATTTCATGGTCTTGGAAGAAGCGGTTAAGTAAAGGCAAAGCTTGGCGCAAACCACTTTTTAAAACACATTAGGAACGCAGGTCTCTGGAGGAGGTAATGTGTGACAAAAAAGTTTATGCAGACTTGTGTGTCATCTTGTAGTGATGGTGATTTTGTTTTGTTTGTTTTTTTGCTGCTGCTGTATTTTTGTGCTGCATTATTGCAATATGATGTTGGTTGCGCTTTGTTATATATTAATTGACTGTTATGTTGATTCTTGTATCTTATTATGTAACTTTATGCTGATTTCTTAAGATCTATCAACAAGCATTGCTATATTTCCAGCCAAAAGCAGCACATGCCTTCAGGTTTACTGTGGCAAGCAACAATTCTCCCACCTTAAAATGTACAGTCATCCTTTTTGTCTAATAGCACAGTTGTAGTCATTGCTGCACGTGCTTCTTTCACCTTTACCTCCTGGTGGGACTTTAACAAATATTTCATTTTACTGCCACGAGTATTAGAACACAAGCCTGTTGTGACGTTTCAAACCATAAAACGCGATTTTCGTGGGATGTTTCATTTTGACTGGTGCCAATATCTCTCACCAGCGGACCTCGCTAATAAAAATACATTCATGTCAACAAAGCCTGACATTTTTACCTCGTAACCAATGATTTAATTTGCAATGTTTGCTCTAGATAGGGAAATTATATCACACAAAAGATGACCTCATAAAACATTTAAGATTCACCTGCAATCACCATCGAGAATGTAACAAATGTTCAAGCGCAGGATTTATGTGTTCCAATTCAACCGCTGCCGCAGCCCCGCGCCTCTGGAAACGTGTGAACTGTATCTCGGGGAGCAGGGCTCTGAGTGCCACAGTGAGCCAACAAAGGCTTGGCAGGAGGCTGCGAGCCTGCACCGGGCCCGGTCGGAGATTGCACGAGCTGTCAGAGACTGATTGGGAAACGTGGCATAAAATAGCACCATGTCCTCCGCACACAGCTGAAATGACTTATGTTCGCCTGTTACCAAACGCCTTAATATAAGACTGGGAAATAGCTTTGCACAGATGTAAAACTGCATGATAGCAAAGCCAGCAGTTGGATTCTATCAACCTGCTCAGATAAATGGCTTTAATATGCTGCAATGCAAGGTCGAGCAAGGGTTTTAGATTTTGAGCAAACATGGCTTTTTTAAATTCTTTCCAAAGGATAGCACTATTGACAGCCACTGAGTCAACAGAGCCCTAATATATGAAAGAGTTATTTGAAAGTTGGTTCCTACACATATTTTGAAATACAGATATACACAGTATATAATTTCAGGTGTGCAAAGTGCGCAGAGTATTTTAGCCTTGAGTGTGGCCTAAAATCAGTTCTTGGGCAACGTTCATGTGCATTCACTCTGCACCACACATTGCACTTGTTCATACAGCAATGTAGTTGAAGATGCCATGTGTGTGATCTCATCAGTGATGTCATCAATGCAGTCATTGGAGATGTCATCAATGAGACCATGTGTGAGGTCCTGAGCTCTAGGAGCGCCACTGGCTACAGATACTCAAACGCTCTCAATTCAAACTCCTCACACACACATTCAAGGCACTACACAACTTAGGCCCCACCTACCTGAAGAATTGGCTCTCCTTCCACCAACCACCTAGACCCTTCGCTCGGCTACACTCCTACTTGCTCACAACCCTCACATACAGAGAGCCAGATCAAGAGGACAAGTATTCTCTTGCATGGCTCCTAAAGAGCAGACCAGCCTCGCACTCCACTTCAGAGTCTCCTCCTTTCTTCTTGAATTCTGCAAGAAGCTGAAGACCTGGCTTTTAAATTAACTAACTTACCATGGGCAGGGCTAAGCACACACATCTGCTCAGTGCCAGGATATCCTCCTGTGTGATATTGTTCTATACATATACATATAACATGGCAGGGGTGCAGGTTAGACTTGGCGCACCATACCAGAACAAGAGCGCTTTAGTGTTTTAAGTTTTGCATTTGAACTACCTTTTACTTTATTGTATGTGAAACTTTGAGTCTTTAAAAACACATGTTAATACTGTATGAGCATAGGTGACAATCACATACATTTAACAACATCATCATCATCATATATAACTTTATTCGGTCATTTGTACAAAAACCATCAAAGTATACAAGAATAAAACATAAGTGTATTTACAATTAAAAAAGTATTAAAACATTGCATTCTCGAGTACAAATGACAATCCCAAGTCAAAGTTTAAGAAAGACATAAGTATGGTCGAACTAATCATACATAAAAAAATGCAGAAGCAGCTGCCAGTGCATAAGAGATACTAGACCATACTTACAAGACTTAAAAATACATATACAACATGGGAAAACTAAATATGACAACATAGCTATGATAAAAGCTTTTGGCGAATTATCCAAAAGGAGAATAAGAAGAAATAAGAGCAAAGACTATTGGCCCAGAGGTATCTGTTTTTAGAATTCTGAACGCAATCTGATACTTCCTTGCACCCAAGTTGAGGCATATTGGTCTTATCCACCTCCTACGTATCTGCCGATACTTGGAACAAAAAAAACAAAACGTGTTCTTCAGTTTCATTAGCTTCGGTGCAGGCAGGACAGGAATCTAAAACTAAGCCAACCGCCTCTTTCCCAGGAAATTTCAGGAGCAAGTTGCCATATCTGAACCTAATGTACAAACTTTTGGCAAGGGGGCGAGATCAGATCAAGGAAGGGTTCAAATAGAGAGCATGATTTTATGTTTAAAAAGTTAGATGTTAACTGACCACTAGTTTGATTATTAATGTAATGCTCCCCCACTACCTTCCAATACATAACTTTAAGGCTCAAAATATCACGTCTAGTGGCCCTATCTGGATGCTCCCACAAGCCCGTCAGGTTCAGTAGTTTGCACCAGTTAGCAATATGTTTAAACCATGGTAGAAGTTTTGCGCCATTAATCGCCAGGACCTCCCGTAAGGAATTGCGATAATCAATTCATTGGGGAGTAGTCCATAGGCGCAACCAGTAAATTAGGGGTCTCAAGACAGCCAAGTCTCCAATTCTCTTTAACCCAAGATCGCAAAAAAGTGGGGTGAGTGGTGTTGTAATAGGTAGTGAATTGAGAGCCCTAGCAAAAGTGTTCTCGCAAATCGTTAATTTACTAACAGAACTGTACCCCCAAATCTCTGCCCCATACAGAGCTCCACTTTGGGCTTTTGCACGATAGATTTCTAGAGCTGGAGAGAGGGGTTGGGTATAAGATTGTTTAAAAAATCTTAATATTGATTTAGATCTTTGGCATAGTGCTAGGAAGCTCTTTCTTAATTGATATTCCCAGCTAAGTGTCTCATTCAAACCTATGCCTAGATAATCAAAATCTTTTACCCGTTCCATGGGTTATTGTAAGATCTTAATCTCCCGTATACCACCCCGTACTTTACCGAACACCATATATTTTGTCTTTGAGGAGTTCAGTTCCAGTCTCCTCTCCCTGCAAAAACCCAGAAATGTATCCAATAAGATTTGCAAGCCCATAGGTGTTGTGGATATTAGTAAGGAGTCGTCTGCAAAGAGCAGGATAGGAACTTTTGCATCATTCAATGAGGGGGCATCATTCTTACAACCCATTAAACATCTCACCACATCATTAATAAACAAGGAAAACAGCATGGGGCAAGGACACACCCTTGGCGCACCCCACGTTGTATCGGTATCTTCTCTGTTAATTCCCCGTTTTTCCCCCACCTGACCTGGGCGTAATTATCCTTATGAAGCCTGGCAATCAAGGTCACCAAATCCTCTGGGGCGCCTTGGTCAAGCATAGTCTTCCACAACAGATCTTGCGGTACCAAATCAATGGCAGCTCGCAGGTCCACAAAGGCTACATAGAGCCGCTGTTTCCTAAGTAGCACGTACTTCCATGTTAACAGGGAAAATCTAAAAGCTTGGTCGCACGTGCTAATTTTCGAGCGAAAACCCGCCTGAGCTGAGGACAATATCTTATTATCGTCCATCCATCCTTGAAGTTTATCTAAGACTTGCCTAGCAAAAACCTTTTGTAAATTGTCTATCAGGCTGATGGGTCTATAATTGGAGGGGATAGCAGCATCGCCCTTTTTGTAAATAGTTATTATCTCTGCTCCTCTCCAGGTTTCCGGAATATCCCCACCAGCCGCAATACTATTAGACAAAAGGCTTATGTACGGTGCCCAAATCATAGGTTCTGATTTGTACAGGTCTCCCGGTATCAAGTCAGGGCCAGGGGCTTTACCTGCTTTCAGTCTACTAATTGCTAACACGGTATCTTCTAAGCTAAAAACTAATAATAAGTTATTTGCGGTCGCCTCAGAGACAGTGGTTTCTAAGTTTGGGGCAACCCGATCAGTATATGGACTGTCAAGGACCTCCTTCTCTGAATATAATCTCGAAAAATGATCCACCCAAGCCTCCGGCTGGATGTGATAATTATTAGTGGTAACTTTCTCCAAACTGCCCCTGGATACAATGTGCCAAAACATGCGGCTATCTCTAACTTGGGCTGCTGAGACCAGGTCGTTCCAGTTTGTGTCAGCGTAATCACGCTTAGCTTTACTAAGCGCTACTCTATAAATATAACAAGCAGAAATTATGTCGGATCTGGAGCACTCTCTAACTGCTATTTGCAGTGCCTTCTTAGCTCTCTTGCAATCGTCGTTAAACCAATTGCGATCCCTTGCACTAGCGGGCCTTCCACCAAGGCTATGTTTGGAAAAGACTGATTGTAAAGCTTCAAAAAACTTGTTGTGTACTACAGTAACATACGAGAGTTCAGGCGATTCAATACTTCCCTTGTAACTGCACAGATTGGTTAAGGAGGCCACGAAGAGCTTATATATTCTAGTGTAGAGGTCCTGGTCAGCTTGAACTTTAGGCCATGTAACTCTTCTACGATTATAAGTTGTACACGGCTCTACTATTCTAGAAATTTGACAATGAGCATCCCTGTCCAGATCCCTACCCTTCAGTTTTAATAACAGGGAATTATGATCACTGTCAGTCCTTGGTTCGATAGTCATGTCTTCCACTAACGACCATATTCTAACATCAACAAGAATATAATCTATGATGCTTGTATAGGTACCCCTCTTAAAGGTGGCCTGTCTTCCTAGGTCAGATGGAGTTCTCCCGTTGCAAGCCCTCAGGCTCCTACCTGCAGTTAAGGAGGCAATCTGTAGAGAGACATTTGAAAAACGTTGGCCGTGTTTGCCAACAACCAGGTTGGGAATGCCCCATATCTCGTCCTCCTCCTCAAGCGAAGCACTCAATAAGGGGGAGGGTTCGAACGCGGCATTAAAATCCCCCGCAACTATAATTTTAGAGTGTAATTGGTAACCTCCCACCAATTCGTCTAACAGTGAAAGTACCAAAGATTCGCTACTAAAAGATTCTGACCTGGCATAAACATTGAACAAGGTCAGAATTAAACCAGACGAGAAAGCAAGCTGAATCCCCATAAGGTCAAGCGAATTTATTAATAATTGCTTATACTTACAGGCTAGGGTGTTTTTAACTAATATTAGCAGTCCACCACTGGCCCTACCTGTCGTTTTTGGGGGAATAGCATCCACACAATATGTGGTATAACCATTTATGTGCACCTTGTCTACGGCCCAGGTCTCTTGGAAAACACAGATATCAGTGTTTCCTAAGGCAGTAAACCATTCGGGATCTTGGAGCTTAGAATGAATCCCCGCCAGGTTCCAAGATAGTAGTGTTAGTCTATTGTTTACTCATGTCTACCGGCGGGGGCACCCCCATGAATGTCTACACTACTTGGTAGAGCAATATCAGTGGTTTGAATGAGCGAGCATTTAGGCGAATGACATTGCATCGAAGGTAAAAATGTAGCCGTACTAATTGTATTATTGGTTATCTCCTCGGTAACAACAATCGGCAGACTCCCAGCAACCGATTTGATAGGAAGGTTTGCACCCTGGGTCCTAGAAATTAATACATTATCAAAGCTCGATAGATCTACAGGAGGTGCATTGATATGTGTATCCAAAGCATACCTTAGCTCTATGTATGGACTGTCAGTGATAGGTTTCTCAGTAAATCCCCTTGCAGTCTCCCTATTGGGAGACCTGGAATCAAAGGTCCCCATAACTTCCAAACAAACATTGAATTGTGATACAGGCATGTTACCCCTTGGAACGGCTACATTCTCAGCTCTTACTCCATTCATTGGGGTCAAGGGGGTCAGTCAATCATTATCATCCAAGGGGTTAAAAACATCGAAGTGATTATTAACTGGAATAGCATATCTATAATGCCTCTGCCCCCCCATTAGATACTCCCCTGGTGGTATCTGTGCGGCACGATGATGTTTATAAACAACATTTAACAACAGTTTTTTAGTGAATTTTAAATGTTTTTTACGATATACTACATTCAGCACCCATGTTGATATAATATACTGTCCACAACTTTCATCGATTCTCAGTAGGTTGTTGTTAAATGGACTTGCTGGTGGTTATGCTCTGCATTAGGCCTTTTGGCAGCCGTTGCCCGTGCAGGTAAGAGCGGTGGAGCAGTGCGGCCGGGTTGGGGGGGGGGGGTGATTCGACAGATGACCACGAGGGAAAGTTAAATAAATAATTAATTTTCCCTCATTGTCATCTGTCAAAATCTTTTCCCACCCGCCCCCACCGCTCTTACCTGCATGGGCCGTGGCTGCCTTTTGGCACTGGACCTTACGCACAAGGCCTTTGACCATGGTCAGTGTCCTCTGGATGAGAATCCATATGCCAATTGGACCAGTGCTCACAGCCTTCCACTTAGTGCAGCATGCTATGAGAGTAGTCTCAAAGGTATTGTGACAGTCCCATGCCTCCATGCCTCCAGACCCCTGAACACAGCTCTTATCGATGAACATCGGACTTTGGGTGAAGGGCCTGTACCAGCCTCATGTCCTTTGGCTGTATGCAGAAGGTACTGAGAACAGTACCTGTGCCAGCCCCAGGTCACTGGGCTTGCTGTGCTCTTACTCTGGCAGCACATTTAAAGCTTAAGAGTAGGGTCCGACCTGGGGCCAGGCTTTGCACCAGCCTTTTTTACAAAGTCATCTACACATTGCCTTTAGGCATACACATCATTCTCTCAACATGGCCAAGCCTTACACAAGTCAGCACACCACCGGGCCCACTGCACATTATAGAGATTGCTCTGGGTTGAAGGCCTAGTTTATTATGTCATAAGAAGTGCTCATAGGCACTTTAGGCCCTGCACCCAGAGAATGCTATGCACTGCAAATAATTGTACATGGGTGGATCAGTGGGATGGGGACTGGTGAAGGGACAAAAACCAGAGCTCACTACAAATGGCTCAACCGTAATGGTTGCTTCTAGCTGAGATTGGGCACTTGGAGTGGTAGACCATAGAGCTAACACCTGTGGCGTACAGTCTAAGATCCTGCAAAGCAAGGGGTTGGACTCAACAAAGGAGTATGAAGTATTTAAAAACAAAAATTCACTGAAACATCTTTAAGAGCAACTATATTTCTCAAGTTACACCTCTGTGGTGCTTGTGATGTGTGTTAGAAATGGAGATGAGTCGAGGACTGAATTTTGCACTTCAGCTGGCCATTACAAATATATCTTTATGCCCTTTGGCATATGTAAATCTCCACCTGTTTATCAAAGCTTTATGGTTTGTGCCTTTTCAGTTCTACAGAATCAACCGTAATTGTCAACTTGGGTGTAAGTTTGATTGTATGGTTCTAGTAATTTCTCTCATGATAGGCTCCTGTAAGACACTTTTTCTAGGCCACAAGAACACCACCTGCTCTCCAAACCTGAAAAGTTTTTATGTGACTGTTAAACCTGTCAGCCTTAGGGTGGTCTTCCCCCAATATTTTTGCCTTCTCTCCTCTTGTTTCTTGGAATTCGTTTTTATTGGCCTTACAACCAGCAGTAAAGTGCTTGTGCTCACTCCCTAAAACATGGCATAATTGGCTTACACCAGATTGGATTATTTACTTATAAGTCTCTAGTAAAGTGGTATACCATATACCCAGTGCGGTAAATGAAATGCTACTAGTGGGCCTGCAGCACTTATTGTCCCACTTAAGTGTCCCCTTAATGCATGTCTCAGGCCTGTGATTGCAGCCTGTGTGCAGTTTTAAAAGGCCAATTGGACTTAGTAAACTAATCCTGTTGCCAGGTCTACAACTGCCTTTTTAATACATATAAGTCACCCCAGGGTAGACCCTAAACAGCCCATAGGACAGGCTGCATTGTATTTAAAAAATTGGGTATGTACTTTTAACTTTTTCATGCCCGGGTAGTTAACAACTCACAAATTCATTTTTCACTACTGTGAGGCCTATCTCTTCCATAGGATAACAGTGGGTAAACTGATTATATTTAATAAGTGATCACTTTTGTTTAGGAACAGGCAGGAATATCATGTTTGGTGTCTAACAAATTGTAATATAAAACCTTCTTTAATGGTAAAGTTGGATTTTAAATCACAATTCTGAAAATGGCACTTTCATATAGTTGGCATTTTCTTGTCCTAGCCATTGGGTGCCTGCAGACTGTATCCTGGGACACACGACTAGTTGTAGTTGACAGTTAGCCTTGGTGAATCCCTCATAGACAGTAACACAAAGGGGGATTAGGTGTTTACAGGATGGGCCATCCTGACTGGATGGGAGGGGTGGAGCTGTGTCTAGCCTTCTCTAGGCCTGATTGGATACAACCTGCATCCTCGTCTCCCTGGAGATTATTGACTTCCTTAAAAAGTGACTCAGTCTGATCGCAGAAATCTTCACTATGACTTTGTCCAATGACTCCCTGACGATGACGCCTCCTCTCTGGACACCACCGGCTGCCTTGGCCCACTGAACTTTACCTTCTCAGACATTTTTCTTTAAACTTTCTTTTTAAGTTCAAAGGTAAGTCGAACCGGACCCAATCTACTTGTATCCGGAACGCACTCCATTGCGCTCACTTATAACATTTGACATTGCCCCTGTCTCCTGTGACTAGATGTCCGTGGTTGGGACTTTGATCCTTTAGTAGTTAGATGGCAATCAAATCTTTAAAAATCCATAACTCTAGTTCTTTTGATTTAATGTCATTTTGGTGTCAAATAATTTATTTAATTATACTCCAATTTTCTAAATGAGTTTGGGATTTTTCTTGTGTTGTGTTTTCACTTTATTATTATTTGAGTGCTGCATAAATACACATTGCCTCTCAGTTAATCCTGACTGCTTTTGTGCCAAGCTACCAGATGGTTAAGCACAGGTTATTTTAGTGACTTTTTGCGGATCCCCCTGACAAGAGTTGTGACTGTGCCTTGAGAAGGGCTAAACCCCCCCCACTCAACTAACAGCCCAATTTCCCACTGTCAGTCATTATCTGCTGTCTACATAGGATATAACTATTTTGTAAAAGGCCTCTCTGTCAATAATGAATGGTTCAAGGGGCATAATGAAGACCCCTGCATCCCCTGCAGTGCGGGGATCCCCCACCATTCAGAGGTCTCCTTTCCATCTAAGGGCCCGATTCTGATGCGGGTTGGAAAAGCTTCCCGACCGAGGGCCTGATTCTGATGCGGTTAGGAAGGCCTCCTAACGGCATTTGCTCCTTCCAAATCGGATCGGGAACGTGTCTTCCCGACCGAGGGCCCAATTCTGATGCGGTTAGGAACAAATGTTCCCATTGAAGTCAATGGGAGTTCAACCAAATCGTATCTGGAAGCATCCGGATGCATCCTACTCCGCCGGTCGGACTTTCCCGATCCGAGTGGGTCGGACACCATTTCCCAACCGATTCGGTCGGGAAGCTTTTCCAACCCGCATCAGAATCGGCCCCATAGTCTATGAGAATCTGTGAGATGTGGAACTCTTGTGGCCCCTTTCTACATTTGGCAAGGGGCCCTCAAAAAAGTTGTTATGCCACTGGAAGGTTCAGGCAGTGTTACAGTGGCCCACACTTGCCTATGTAAAATAATTATGATTTTCTTAAGATATTTCAAGTTTGTATAGGATATGTATTTAAATTATCCCTTTTCATACCACTCCTAGTTCTCAACTGATGGAGATGGACATTAGTAGTGGTTCCTGCATGTAAGACATTCAATGGAAGGTTTGCTCAAGCACCTGAAATGCTTCATCCCAACTGTCATTTACCATGAACACTGATCCCTAAGCTCAAGCTAGTGGTGAAATTCTGAAACAAATGTCCCCTATTGACAACAAAGAACATCCATTTGTTTTTGTTTATAGGAGACTGTCTGGTTGTGAAATCAATTGTGCTGTCATTGGAAAATAATGCTGGATGAAAGATATATTTTCTAAATGGAGATATCATCTTCTACCAGCGAAAAATAGGGTTTTGGTCAGGATGAAATTTCGAAATATACAATTACTTTAGCAGTGTAGCAAGAGTAGACACGTTTACTGACCTTATTTAGTTTTTCAATATTGTTTTGACATAAGCTGCATACCTAGTACTAAGTACACAACAGCAGTTACCATGTCCTGACAAGGTCCCCCAGGAGAAGCAACATATTTCTGCAAAAGAAAAATATTGTCTCAAAAAGCTTTTCTTGTGTGTACTTGTAACAAGGATTTTTTTGTCGGTATAGAAGGAATAACATTAATCTCTGCTCAAGTCTAAAAAGCCAATGCTCATCATTCACTTCAATATTCTCTACAAGATGGAGTGATTTTTCTTGCACATCCATTGTTAACCTTCCCCAAGCTCTGTTTGAATGCAAGCCAACTTTTCTCATCTTCCTCCTCAAGGTCTTCTTCAAACTCATGAGTAGACCTTGGAAATTTATAGCTAGTTAATTTATGGTGGAATCCCTCAATCTAAAGATTGTATTATAATCAAAGTTATTTTTTTTCACAAGCATGGAAAAAGTGTCTTAAACAGCTCTTGTGCTCAGAAAATATATTTAAGGGTTGAATGGGTTTCTATGTACATGGTTAGCATCTACAAGATATTGCCTGTTTTTGGCTTGCAGTACACTGGAGTATGCCTCAGCAGGGATATTGTCCAAATGTGCCTGATCAGCAAGTGCTCTTAGGTGTTCAGTTACCTCTGCAACATTACATAAGTTCAATAATGAAGTGAGGTACATTATGGGCACTTGCCCAGAGAATTTGGGTAATAACCACTGACAGGTTTGTAGATATACTCACCCACATAACCATTTGGAATGATATGCAAAATGCAAGGATACAGTGCGACACACTGGAGAATATGTAAAATATCTATATAACATGCTAAGATGCTCTTATTCAGTTGGTTATTTTATCACTTCACACAACGCACATCCAGCTACCAATATGGTACTAGGCAGAATTGAGGAGTGGACTGATACAATAGACAGGCAGGTGGACCGCCTAGAAGTTGGTTATGATTAATTAAAACTTGGTGGAAGACCTTTAAACTCATGATACATGGTCTTCAGCAGCCACAAATTCTAGTACAAGATCTATTTATGTGAAATGTTGCTGAACATTTCATATAAATGTCCTGCCTGATGACATCCTGCTGACACTGGTGGTCCCAGTCAGTCCGTAAGAGTGATCCTAACCCTCCTACACCACTTTGACGCTCACTCAGGCTTTAAAATACATTCCAAAAACCTGAATTCCTTGTGTTAGATATAGAGGGACAAGTCAGAGTGGAGCTAGAGGCATTCTCTCCCTGTGGAAGAGCAGAGAAATCCATTAGATACCTTGGTGTGCACATTATCCAAACACAACAGGAATTGTACAAGGCAATCTATCCACCCCTTATAAGAGAGTTGAAGAATGATCTGAGTACATGGGGCCGATTATTCATTTCATTGACGGGCAGAGTGGTGAGCTTAAGAATGTATGTGCTCCCTGGGTTACTGTACTTATTTCATACTCTCCCTGTGACAATCCCCGCACTGGACATGCAACTCCTGCAGAAGGCATGCAACCAATTCATTTGATGGAAAGGCAGACCCAGAGTAGTGTTTAAGGTCCTTCAAAGCACGAAGAATGTGGGTGGCTTTGGCCTGACATTAAAATGGCCTATGTATCAGACATGATGCACTCTCTCATGGAACTGTAGGACTCCATCCCTAGATACCCAGCAATCACAACCACCCGCTCACCTTCATTCCAATACTGAGCAAACCATCTTTACCTCAGCTATGGGCACGAGCCTGTTTGCCTCATGGAAAAAGGGAGATTGTATCATGTTGAGAGATCTCTTCAAAAACTAGACAATTAAATCCATTCTCAAGTGTCAGACAGATTTGAAACTTTCTGAGAATGAGTGCCACAGATATTTCCAAGTTTGACCCTAACAATGCACCCTGGGGAGGGAACTAATGCGATCTGAAAAATTGTTTCCCACATATGATTCCTCTAAAGGCCTAATATCTGCTATTTATGCAACACTAAAACTTCCACCAGTAAACCACAAATAGCCCTAAATGCATAAATGGAAGTCTACATTTCCCGGTGGGAGTGGTTTCGTGGGAAGAATGGGCGTGATTGTGGAAAGATATACTGCAGTCAACTTGCAGTGTTTGGGTGAAGGAGACACGCTATAGAATTATATATGACAGGTAAATGACACCACATAAACTAAAGAAATTATTGGATGGCAGGTGCTGGTGTGGATGTGGGTGGGAGGGTACGCCTCTACATTTTTGATGGTCATGCCCTGTGATCACAACCTTTTTGAATGAGATCCTGAGCCACCTAAAGGGTGTGATAGGTCTTTCAATCAATGAAGACCCGACCAGAGTCATTTTGGACATTTGACCTAGACGACGGAAGAGTCCGAGGAGGGAAGAGTGGACTGTCATCACCCACATGATACCGGCAGCAAAACAAGAGATAGCATTACTCTGGAAGAACCCGAATAGCAGCCCTGATGTCCAGGCTTGTTCCTGTAGACTTTGTAATGTCCTTGCTATTGAGATACTTTCTTCTAATCTAAGAGAGAACATGACAAATTTGCATCTGCCTGACATCCCTTGATGGGATACCTGCAAGTGGATGCATCAAATCTGAAATGTCAACACTTCGAATGTCCTATCCAACGGAACACCAGGACTCCGAAGACTCATAAATTAGCTGTCATTGTTTATGTCCAACTTGGAGGCACTAAATGAGGTGACCAACAGGCACAAGCATCAACCTTTTTTGCGAGCGCAAACGGTGCGATTCGCAAAAATCGGCCGTTTGCGCCCGCAAAAAGGGCCTCTGCAATGCATGAAACTGTAAGGCTATCGCAATCTAAGAAATCGCAATTTAATGCGATTTCTTAAATTGCGATTGCATTTAAGGAATCGCAAATTGTGATTCCTTAAATGAAATGCATGATGCATTCGCAAATAGCGATTTTGCTAATAGGGGGCGCAAATTACCATCAATTTGAACTTGATGGTAATTTGCAAAAACTTTGAAAAATGCACTAAAGTGCATTTTTCAAAGTTGTAGGTTACACACACACATGCCCTTGGGGCATGTGTGTGCGCAACATGTGTGCACAGTTCAATTTCATGGGTGCAACAGGGTGTCCTTTTGACACCCTTGCACCCTTGAAATTGCATGCGCAATTTGCGAGTACCTATTGGTACTCGCAAATTGCGCATGCAATCTTCCATTCATTCGTATGGGCCTGTAGGCCCATAGGAATGAATGGGAAGGCATTCCCTAATTGCGAGTCGCAATTTGCGAGTCGCAATTAAGGAATGTTTGGGAATCGCTAATTTTATAGCGATTCCTACATGCATAGGCTTTTGCAATTCCTTAATTGCGATTCCTTAATAATCGCAATTAAGGAATCGCAAAAACCTACATTGATGCATGTGCCCGAAAGTGTTTATCAAGGGATGCAATGCATGTAGATGGGGGATTGGGATGGGGAAGTTAAAACGGTTATGGAATCATGTATCAAGTACTATCTTTGTTTTTTTTACCCCATGTAAAAAAAAATGTCTTAAAAAAACAATGATGAAGCCTAAATGTTCCAGAGGTGAGACAAACACATGATCAGGGAGCAAAGCCTGTAAATCAGAAGTAGCAAAAACAAATAAATAAAGAAGTCTTTCAATCATGAACAAACATGAAGCCCACTCTATAAATTAAAGAACCTGTCTGTAACAAGAACCACAAATGTGTACTCTCTAATTATTAAGTCCCATTTAACTTTGCAGGTAAATATCAAAACCAGGATTAAATACTAATATGGGTATCTCCCCATAAGCTAAAGGACAATCGAAGTTCAAATCCCCAGAATGCTGTACCTGGATTTACCACGTCCTTTACCACAGATGTTCTCCGAATCCTGGACTTTCAAAACAGACATTTATGACCTTCTCTAAGGAAGCCATAGGCAAGATGAGGAGGGCCTTTGGGGTGTGAGGAGGCTAGGGAGTCTCTGGGAGGACACTTGTCTGCTCCTCTGGTAATGGCAGCTCCTCCGCTAAGGCGAAGGAGCATCGCCCCACTGCTTTAAGAGCAGTGCAGCCGAAAAATAAAATTACAATAACCTTGTTATTATCATTTTATTTGTCACTATGGGCTGTGCTAGGGTGGGGCTGGGGTTATGGGGGAGGAGTTGTTTGCCCACTCCAAGTGCGCATGACTGCTTGCCCGACCCTCTTGGGCCGGCCAACCAGTCCTGCGCACTTTGCATCTTCCCCACCAGGCTTGCTTTACACAGCCTGGTGAGGAACATGCAAAGCCTCACAGTCCTCATCTGAGCGCTGAACCGCGGTGCTCAGGCAAATCACAACACTGCATTGCAGCGTTGTGATTGGCTTAGGGGAGGGAGCCTGTGGGCTTCCTTCCGCTACGGAAGCAGAGGTGAAGGCGGCTAAGGGACCGAAGGGGAGAGACGGCCGGCCGGCAGCACAATGTAGTGGATTTTTTACAATTTTTTTGTCTCCCAGCTCCCCACCTCTCCTCTCCCCTGCCCCGCCACCCCATCCCCTGCCAGCTGCCACTGTCCTCTTGTGCTGATAGAGGAGGTGCGCAGAGGCCAGGATGTCCTTCTGCCCTCAGCCCCTCTCCTTTTGCCTCTTTGGTTTTACCGACTATGCATCTGCACCCAGTAAAAGCAGGTTTAGTGTTCTAGCACAAACAGGTCAGGCCTATTGGTATATCGGAAATAACGAGGTGATGTATCTCTCTTCTGGTCATATTGTCTTCTTCTCTCTTGCTACCCCCCACGCTGCTCACAGCACAAACAGGGATATTTGTCAGCGATTATGTTGTTTCACTTCAGCACTACAATTGCTTTAAAAAAAAGGTGCGTATGTGCAACTGCTGCCTATGTGCCATTAGTGGAATAAAGACATTTTAATGCAAGCAGCAGTGAATAAAAGCAGCTTGTATTGTTTAGAGTATGCATAAGGTATCTATGAATCGCCATTTAGAAGTCTTGCTCTGACCTTACACATAGCAGGTCGGCAATAAAATAAATCAAATTCATTAAAATAGTGCTGAACTAGTCTGTGACATACCAGTTGCCATAATATCATGCAAGAAATGTTTTCTGGCATAAACAACTGTCCTAAATATTGTTCTATTGGGGGTAGATTTTCTTGTATTCATTCCAATGTGGTGATAATTTTTTAGGGATATTTATGACAGACAATATTTTGACGCCGATATTCTGGTACAAAATCGCCTCGCGGGCATAGGACAGCACAGAGCAGAGCCTATACTTTCTCAAGACAATCTTATCTTGATTTCAATATGTGGCACTGGGAGAAGAATGTTTTCCTGCGTTTTAGGCTTCTGAATCTCTTCTTTAAGGACTTCAATGGCTCTTGGAAATCAAAGGGTCAAACTTATAGGATGAGCGGATGTGTAAATTAGCCTATGTGTCCATCCAATATATACTATGCCTATGCATATCGTTGTCAGAGGCCTGGAAAAAATGCCTAAAAGCCATTTTTATGGCAGAAGGTATCAGAACAATTCCAGAGGCGCTATTGATAGAGCGAAATGTTCTTGTGAATTGTAGGGGTGCATCATAATCATTGGTAGTCCGCACCCACATGTACTCAGACATATATTCGTATATATTCAGTTGTATTACCATGCATGTTTAGTAGAGAATGAATAGTTCACTGAGATAAAGTGAATCAGCAGTATAATTGTGTTATGATAATTATGTAATGTAATGCTTATTGAATTGTGTGAACATAATGCATAGAGAAATTAGTTCGTGTGTAATTCAATTGTAGTAGTTTAAACGTGCACCATAATAAAGTTGCACATGTAATTCATTGTTTGCATATGAATTGTAATGAAAATGCTTATAGGGAAAAGTAAGATGTGTGTTTAAAAGTCATATGTAAAGGCCTGACTACATATATGCTTAGGGAAGGCCTGGTTTATTCTTATGTTAGCTTATTTTGTAGGAAGAGAAAAGATTCTCTTGGTAAGGCTCTCTGGGCACAAATGGTAGATTTAATTTGCACAGTAGAAGGTTTCTGTTGAACGTATCTTTGTTGCAGGTGCAAGGACACATGTCTCGTTAGTAAAGACTAACTCTTTGTTTTCAAAAGTTAGAGAGATGGGAGGCATGGTACGGGAGTGCAATGGAATTTAGGGATGATACTTTCAGCGGAGAAGGTGCCTGGGACTCAAGGTCATCGCAACCGTCCAGGATGAAGTAACCGTTTCGATGGAAAAGTACAAGAAAGAAGACCTGGCCAAGGAGGCGTGACAAAGGCGTGTACAATTGTATTGGGGTTTTGTATTAGGGATAGTGCCCTGAGGGAGGAGGCCAGAGAAGAGGTAGGGGAGACCAGAGAGGAGGACAGAGCTGAGCTTAGGTATTATGTGATTGCACTTCTTAGGAAGTCTTCACAGCTGACACCTTTTATTCACTCTTGCCTGGGAAAATCGTTATGTAGGGATGTCACTAAGTGTTAGTGTAGGGATAGCAATTGATTTAAAGCTTGCTTAGATAAATGAAGAGCAACGTAGAAATTGGAGCAATCATAGCTTGGTTGATCCTTCTAGAACTATCTATTCTCTTTATTCTGAGTCGGATGAGACTCCTGCGTAGGTTATTATTTGTATTAGTGCCCATCTATTTCTTTAACCTCGTGTTGAGGTGCTTGCATGTTCAGTTATTTTTGGCGATAATAAATTCTTAAACTTGAATTCGGAGTCAGTGGTCCTTTCAGACAAAATGAATGCGGTTATATAACCAGATGAGATTCTCTCCTTTACACTATTCAACAGGTAAAAAGATCTTGGCGACCAGAAGGTTCTTATAGATAATTAGATAAGAATCGGCGTTATCAGTTGGTAGCAGAGTAGGATGGTTACCTTTGATGGTAAGGGGAGATCTAGAGCAAGATAGGAGACTAAGTTGCCCCATAGAGCCCGAGTGACGCAGATCCAGAGGACCGCGGGAGAAAGATGTCGGAGGTCGTTGAAAACTGACAGAGAGTGACGGTGCGGCGGAAGTAGCAGTTCGTGGTAGAGTGAGTATGAAAAGAGTGGTGTTTGGTAGATTGCGGTGTTTTATTGTTGTGTGATGTCTTGCGGAGTTGGAAAGAGAGTTGTGTGATTGAGAACCGGACCGTGAGCGCGTGCGGGACCGGGAGATTTATTGTGGTGTAGAACACACCCAGAGTTGAGAGCGTTGACCAGAGGTTGTGGGGGTCACGAGACGTCATTGACAGACCCACTGAAGATAGGGAACATATGTGTGAGTGTGTGAATAACCGACGCAGGTCGTAGGTCATTGTGTGCAGAACATCGAGTGATTGAATCCTATCGAGTGTGTTAGAGGCGATTGTCCAGTCGTTTCGCGGACAGACGGTTGCCAGATTGAGGTCAACAAGCTCAAGAGGCTGATCGGTCATTGGTAAGACTGACGGTCAGAGAGGTAATTGTTCGGTAGGACGGACATTATTTCAGAGTATGATTGGGACAGGTGCGAGAGAGAACGAGTGAATTAGAAAGGAGGGGAACTGCTGCGAGCGGAGGAAAAGTGACGTCAGACAAGTGCCGCGCTGCGATAGGCCGGTTGGTGTGAGCCGCGCTGGCATTGGTGGATTGAAATCAGGAAGTAAAAGCTGACATTTTGAGTGCAAATAAAAAGTTGATTCATCATGAAATGTTTTAAAGTTTTACGGGAACTGTGTAGAGGTGATAGTCATGTGGTTACTCGGGAAGGAGAGGAAGCTCCTCCCGAGGATACGCCAGCACATTATATGGCAAAGAATGTAGGATTGCATACTATAATTTGGCTTGAGAATTGGCATAAAATGACAGAAGGAGAAGGAGAATTGACTTTCCCACGTTATGGTACTTTCAGGTTAGAGGTATTGTACCAGCTAAAAAGTATAATGGCTTCTTTACGACCACTACCTAGACCAACACAGTTTGAAGCGCTACATGCGTGGATTAGAGCAGCGTACGATAGGAGGAAAGACAAGAGCCAGGAAAGGGTGAAGAAATCAGTCAGGGCATTTCAAGATGCAAGGTGGGATGCACTGGAGAAAAGGTGGAGAGTGGAAACGATTGAGGGAGATAAGTTATACCCACTGCTAATACAAAATGGAAAGATTATAAGAATCGATGAGGACGACAGTGATACAGACGACAGCCTGTTAGATAGGTTGTTGGCAGAGAGACCACCACCATTTAATCCAGACTCAGAAGAGGGAAAGCCGACTCCAGCAGTAACAATTGATGAGAGCCAGAATCAGACTAGCATGAGAGTAGTGGGAAGGATTTCCACAGGAACGGAAGGGGCAACGACGTCTATGATAACACAGCCTCCTGTTGGGAACACAAGATTACTAGACTCCTTGACAGGACCGGTTACCATTGGCCCTATAGTACCGGTATATGACCCAGAACGAGTGAGAGAAGGGAGCTCCGTACAGATGGGAAGGGAAGAAATAACCAGTGAGAGTGGGAATGGGTTCGGAGTACGAGTGGTTCATTTCCCAAGACCATTGGAGACAAGTACGCCGTTACCGGCTACTGCAGACTCTTCCTTTAGACAGGAGGATGAGAGACCAGTCAGACCGAGGTCTTTGCATGAATCCAAGTCTGCTTTGAGGATGTGGACACCAACAGTAACCAACCAAAGTGATAGGATGCCAGGAGATAGGGCACAAAACATCTCGGAAGACAGACCAAGTTCCAGGAATATGATGGAAGGGAATAGGTCACAAGGACAGAATAGTGACTGTGATGAGCGGGATGGTTCAAATTGTCGAGAAGTACTGAGGAGTGCAGTACAGGCAAGGTTGCTAGACATAGTAAGGTTGAAAGCAGAGGTAGACGAGATGATTAGCGGGGGTCTGCCTCTGGAAAGGATAGAAATTTATGGATCAGATGAGCTGCTGTTCGTAGCAAAAGATGTGACTCGAAAAGCTAGAATAGCACATGAAAAATTAACGGCGTTGGCCAAAAGATATGAGGTAGACCTGAACAAAACTAAAACGTTGCAAGGACCGCATAGATTACATTACAGTGACCAGGAGCTGGAGGAGAAAAGAATCACAGGATTAAGGACACACACCAGAGACCTGATTGTAGGAATGAGAATATGGATTTTGTTGGACAAATGGGAAGAGAGGTGGTCCAAGAAGAAACTAACAAAGAAAGCTGAGGGGGAAACGCCGCCTCCAGGAGGGGGCGACGGGTGTCGGAAATTTTCCTTTACGGGAAGTACAGAATGGAGGGTATGTGCATTTGCCGTGGAATAGAGGTGATTTGGCTGCATTTACAAATGATTTTCCTCGGCTGAGGGAGAAACCAGTAGAGTGGTACAAGCAGGTTGAGCGGTTTGTTAAAAAGTACTATGGATTGATTTGAACACTTTGTTTGACATAGTGGTACCGGGAGATTTGTGAACTGCTTGTAAAGTCGCTGTCGAGTGGCCGACTTCGGAACCTGAAAGGGAGCCGGGTACAAATGGTCCATCACCCCTAGTAATGAAAAAGTATGAACAGGTGATTACATGGCTAATACTGAAGATTTCACCTCAAGATATAGATTGGGTTAAGATAGATCGGACTGTACAGGAACCCAAAGAAACGGTGCATGAATATTACGAAAGACTGCTGCAAGCTTTTAAACAGTATAGTGGATTAGATACGTTAGACCCCAAGGATATGGGACAGTTTGTCTCAAAGTTTGTACTGGGTCTGAGAATGGAAGTCAGTCTCATGATACAGCACCATTTGATCTGCTGGCAGAACAAGCCGGTAGATGAGATTTTGAGGTATGCGAGATACTGTAGTGAAGAGGTGGAATCGAAACATCGGAAGCTAAAAGACAAATTGATGCTTGTCCAGATGCAGACAGCACAGGGTCAGTCTAATGGAGGGACCTTAGGAAGAAAACAAGGAAATTTCCAGGGGAACCAGAATGGGCAAGGACAGGGAAAGGGAAAACCAATAGACCCCAAGACGGGAGTGGACGTGGCCACACTGAAGAAGACCACTGCGTGTCATCTTTGTCGCCAGGTCGGACATTGGAAACGCGAGTGTCCTTTGAACCCAGTTAATCAGTTGCAGGAAGAGGAAGAGGGGCTCAGGCACCCGCGCAAGAGGTAGTTAACACAGTGACGAGGCCTAGGACGATGAAAGGGGGGATATACAGCTCTCACGCCCAGGTTCCCCAGGCTCCAAGGATTACACAAGGAATACGAACGTATCAACAGATGCCCCTGTTCGAAGACTATGACGAGAGTAGCTCAGACCCTTTATCCTGACGGTGCCTGAGGGGGGAGGAAGACTGCACGCTTGGAGCGGTCTTGGAGGTAGACCAGAGGGGACCTTTTGTGGAGGCAGATATTGAGGGTCATCCTGCCACACTTTTGGTTGATACTGGTGCTACCCGGTCTACTGTAAGATCAGCAGTAGTCCCTAACCTACCCCTCTCGGGACAATCAATCCAGGTTGTTGGAGTAGCGAACAAAAGAATAAGCAGCCCATTGACAGAACCGATCCTAGTAAAGATAGGTTCCTTCCAAACTAGACATCAGTTTGTAGTGTGTGATACGAGTCCAGTTTGCCTTTTGGGAAGAGATCTGTTGTGCAAGTTGAACTGCATGATTTATTGTACGCCTCAGGGAGTGGAGGTCCAGACGAGAGATGACGATGCTGACTTTAAGGTTACCAATCAGCATCTATGTATAGATCTGTACCCAATGGTGACTGTGGAAGAACTTCCACCTGATTCGAGAGACGCTGTGTCATCTGTGGTGTGGGATTTCGCAGGCGATGAAATAGGTCTAATCAGAGGGGGTGAACCAGTGCGGATTGAGGTGAAACAGAATGTTGATTTCCCCAGGACACCTCAATACAACCTGTCGCCAGAAACGATTGCAGGGATAAAACCTGTGATCGAGACTTTCATTGAGAAAGGCATTCTGAAAGAGATCAGAGGTAGCCCCTGTAATTCACCCATTATGGGGCTACAGAAACCGAGCGGGAAATACAGGATCGTGCAAGACCTGCGAAAGGTCAACACGATAGTTGTCCCTTGCTGTCCAGTGGTACCGAATCCTTCAGTAATACTGTTCCAGATCCCATGCGAAGCCGAGTGGTTTACGGTCATCGACTTGTGTCAAGCCTTCTTTTCGATACCGCTCCATGAGGAAAGCCAATTTCTTTTTGCGTTCAGGCTGGAAAATCGCGTGTTAACATGGTGTCGTATCCCTCAAGGGTATACAGAAAGTCCATCGATCTTTAACCAGATCCTGAAAAAGAACCTTGAGAGCCTTGTGTTGCCGCAGAACTCAGTCCTCGTGCAATACATAGACGATTTGCTCATTGCCTCAGAAACAGAAGATGCTTGCAGAATTGACACTGTAGCCCTGTTGAACCACTTAGCAGAGAATGGACATAAGGTGTCCCCGAACAAGCTGCAGTACTGTTTGAATGAGGTACAGTACTTGGGACACAGATTGGAAAAAGGCAAGAGGAAGGTGTCACCAGACCGAATTGAAGCAATAATGAGTATGGCAGTACCTACCACACAGAGAGAAGTCAGGATGTTCCTGGGAATGGTCGGCTACTGTCGACAGTGGATTCCTAGTTTCTCCTTGAGAGCAAAGCCTTTGCAGAGGCTTACGCACAAGGATGTGAGTGATCCGGTACCATGGGACGAGGAGTGCTTGATGTCATTCCTGAAACTGAGGGAGGAATTGTGCAGTGCTCCGGCACTGGGGATGCCTGATTATAACAAGGCCTTTTCATTGTTTTGTTATGAGAGGGAAGGATGTGCATTAGCAGTCTTAGCTCAGAACCATGGAAGTGTCCGTAGACCAGTTGCCTATTTCTCAGCTACTCTAGATCCAGTAGCTTCTGCGTTGCCCGGATGTCTAAGATCCGTTGCTGCAACAGGTGTCAGCATTGAAAGATGTGAAAGCATTGTAATGGGACATCCACTTACTGTACATGTGCCACACTCGGTTGAGTTATTGATGACCAGGACCAAGACTCAGCACCTAACGAACAATAGGTTAACGAGGTACGAGCAAGTCATACTTGCCGCAGAGAATGTGACTCTGAAAAGGTGCTCTGTCTTGAACCCTGCGACATTGATGCCTACACCGAACACGGATGATGAAGATTGTGCGGACCATGATTGTCTCGATGTGACCGAGCTTTGCACCAAACCGAGACCTGACATTGTCGATGAACCATTGGCGGACCCAGATGAAATTTTCTTTGTCGATGGTTCATGTTTAAGAGACAGTGTGGGGCAATTGAGAGCAGCGTTTGCTGTGTGTACCATTTCGGGAGTGGTTAAGGCTGCTTGCCTAGAAGGAGTACGCTCTGCGCAGGTAGCTGAGATCATTGCCTTGACCCGTGCCTGTTTGGCCGCTGATCGAATTCGAATCACGATTTACACTGACAGCCAATATGGGTTTGGTGTGGTGCACGACTTCGGGCAGTTATGGTCTCAGAGGGGATTTTTGACATCATCTGGCTCACCCATTCGGAATGGAGAATATGTAAGACAACTGTTGGATGCATTACAGCATCCGAAGGAAATTGCTGTTGTAAAGTGTTCCGCCCATGGGAAAGGGGAGGACTTTGTGTCATTGGGTAATAATTACGCGGACGAGGTCGCCCGTTTCTGTGCAGAACAAGGATGCATATTCACAGATAGATACGCAGGGGAGAGCCAAGAAAGAACCGAGCTCAGCATAATGTTGGCCATGGCAGACACTTGGGAAGAGCTTAAGCGATTGCAGGACGAAGTCTCAGACCAGGAGAGAGAGGGATGGATCAAATCTGGTTGTGAGAGAGGAGATGTGGATGTGTGGGTATCCAGCGATGGGAGAGCCGTATTACCAGAAGAATTGTTGAGTCCGATGGCAAGGCTGATACATGGACAGGCACATCTTGGTAGAGACGCAATGATGAGGGTGTTTAGACAGACGTGGTACAACCCACGATTTCGGGCAATGGCTGAAACAGTGTGTCAAAGGTGTGTTACGTGTCAGCAGATGAACGCTGGAAAGAAAACTGTAGTTACATTGAGTCACATTGGGAGGTCAGGTGGGCCTTTCAACAGGATACAGCTAGACTTCGTGGAAATGCCTAAGTGTAATGGGTTGAGGTACATTTTAGTGCTGGTATGTGTATTCTCACGGTGGGTGGAGGCTTACCCAACACGCAGGTGTGACACTCTCACAGTGGCTAAGTTATTGTTGAGGGAGCTCATCCCTAGGTTCGGGATCCCGACCTCTTTGGAATCGGATAGAGGAAGGCACTTCCACAGTGAAATCATGAAGTTACTTTGTGCTGCATTGAATATTGACCAGAGACTCCACTGTAGTTACAGACCAGAGGCTTCTGGGATGGTGGAACAAGTTAATGGAACTTTGAAGGCCCGGATGGCAAAAATGTGTTCTTCAACATCCCTGAAATGGCCCGACGCTTTGCCGCTTGTGTTAATGAGCATGCGAAGTGTCCCAGACAGGAAAACCGGGTTGTCCCCCCACGAAATTCTAATGGGAAGGGCAATGAGGTTGCCGGCAGTACCAGCTACAGCTTTGATAAGCATCACTGATGACTTGATTCTCGATTATTGTAAAGGACTCTCTGATGTGGTCCGTTCTGTATCCCAGCAGGTGCAAGCAGCAGTGGTCCCAGCCTCGAGTGATCTGTGCCACGACCTGTGCCCCGGAGATTGGGTGCTTGTCCGGAAGCACGTGAGGAAGAGTTGCTTGGATGCCCGTTGGCGTGGCCCGTATCAGGTGATACTCATCACGAACACAGCAGTAAAGTGTGGAGGATTGCCGAACTGGGTGCATGCCTCCCATACCCGCAGAGTTTCAGCACCCTTTGAAGAAACAGCTCCTCTCGTAAATGAAAATCCAGCTGATGTGGCAGGGCCTCATGAGAGGACAAGTCAAGCTGTAAGGGTCGCTGACACAGCTGGTGGTGCACTAGAGCAAACTGAAGGGGGTTTCCACAGTTCGAACCCTGACTCAGACACCGAAGACAGAAACGGTGCAGTGGGCGGAGAAGAGTCAGATTCAGCAGAAAGAGGAAGTAGTGCACTGGGTATAGCAGGGGAAGGCAGACGAACGAACAGAAGTGCAGAAGGTTGGCCTGAAAGACAGAGGCGACGGAACCTGAAGTTAGCCCCTGAAAGAGACCTTGCCCCAGTGTCTGAAGCATCTGAAACAGAGGCAAGCGACGAAGACCAGGCTCAAGATAGTCGGCGAAGGTCGAAAAGAACCAGAGTACCTTGTCACAGATACTCTACCCCTGAGTGGACTTACACAGTGTTTGATGCAGGGGGTGGTGAGTACGGGAAGGCTGAGGTCAGTGCTGGTGGTCCGTCGGAGCCCGAATGAGGTGGTGAAGGTGGTGCTGCAGTTGCCAGGGCTCGAAATAGAAGGAACACTGACCCTCACAGTTCCGAATCCCCCGCTTCTGAGTGAAGTTCGAAACTTGGTTCTGCATCGACTCGAATTTCCGTCTTTTGGGTTTGAGCCGTCTTCACATGAAATGGTAATCTTGCGTCTTGAACTTTTGTATCACGTTCTGGAACTGCTCAATGAGGATCTTATTGTGGATCAACTATAATCTGTAAATAAAAGTCTAGAAGAAGAAGATAACCTAGGTCCGAGTGGAAGAAGAATAAACTTAGGGACTTTCCACAGAAGAGGAACGAAAACTAGGGAAGTCTTTTTCTGGACTGTGTAAATAAGATTGTGATCGAAAAGGGAAAATCCGGAGATTTCATGGTTGCTCGAGCTGGTTAAGCAAGTCACGAGTAAAGGACACAGAGACTTTTTCAGGGTTCATTGCTATAACCAAGACTTTTGAGAACTTTCGAAACCATGGAGCCGGGAGATCCCAATCGTAGATCTAAGTGGATTGTAGGCGTACATATAAGTAGTGTGATAGTCTCTATAATCATAGTAATCATAGTCTCATATACTGGTTCGCATGAGCTAGAAGTGCAGGGGGTGCCAGGGACACCTACACCTACTACACCTAGCCAAAAGGGGGTAAACATGGGAGCTGACAGAGCTTTGCTATTAGAAGAAAGTCGTAGGTTACATATAGATTTATCTAGGAGTGATTTTAAGCTTAACGCATATGCTAAGCTGCTATATGAGTATGTTGATGTGATGGATGCGAAGGATTGTTATGTGTGTATGCAGTTGCCTGCTTCAGTGGACGAGGGTATTAGGTACCACCATCTTCCACTGACTTATGGAATTTCATGTAGTCTTTTGCTTAGTTTATTTTATGAGAGAGATCAGTTTGAGTATTTCTTTTCCAATTTCGACGCAGTGCTTCCTGAAGTCCCAGCTTACAAGCATTTGAATAAGTATGACTATTATAAGACCGAGGATAGACTCAGGAAGTTCTTCATACCGAGTTTGGAATTGGATACAGTGTTCGCTCACAGACACAATCTGACCTGTTCGTTGTCAGATGTAGAGAAAAAGTTTGTAGATCAGGTAGAGGACAGGTATAGAAAGTTGACCCAGTCACGAGACATGGGGCATCACAGGCTAGATTGGACAGATGAAGAAAAGTTGCATAAGACGAAGGGAAGCTATGGTCCTATAGCGTTAGACAAAGAGCAGAGGGGTAAGCTGTGTATAAGGCGTTATCAGACTTACTACGAAAAGGTTGCAGTGGGACAGAGCACTTGTGATCACGTGTTCACCATGGCAGATGTGGCAAAAGATTTTCTCCAAGGTCCTGTACAAGTGATACCAACGGTGTATTATGTGTGTGGGAAGAATGCTTATGTGAGGTTGCCTGCAAATTGGTATGGAACATGTTATTTGGCAATAATATTTCCAAAGATTTACCATACAGAGGATTTGGAACTTCTAGAAGGTGGGGAGCATTCAAGAGCGAGAAGAGCTGCAAGTGCAGGAATCGTTGTGGGGGATATCTTTGGAGCTATGATACCCAGTCTGGGAGTAGTCTTGAATGATGTGAAAATCCGGAGGTTAGCGACTGTGGTGGATGAATTTTCAATGAATACAGCAAAGTCATTGGTGCTGGTGGAAGGAGAGATGTTGTCGATAAGGGCAATGGTTTTGCAGAATCGCCTTGCTTTGGATGTCTTGTTGGCAAAAGAGGGCGGAGTCTGTAAATTGTTGAAGGTTCAAGAGTGCTGCACTTATATACCAGACCGTAGCAAGGATCTGGAGAAATATATAAGTAACATCACTACAATCCACACAAAAATAGCGGATTTGACCGAAGAGGGGGCTTGGGAAAAGGTTGGCAAGGGTTTTGGTCAAGTGGGAAGTTGGGTTGCAAATCTGGGAAAAGGATTCCTTGGGTATGTTTTGAGACCCCTCCTTATCGTGGTGGTTTGTGTGGTCTGTCTGTGGATTTCGATCAAGGCCTACAAGTGGTATCGAGCAGGCCGAGTCAAGAGAGCTTTGAGGGAAAATGAGATGAGATTGGCGAGACTGCAGGACAGTCAATATCAGAGGCTCAAGAGCATGGAGAAACTAAGATCAGGGAAAATGGCAACGAGTTCTGTTTAGGTCGGTTCTTTCTCCAAGGGAGTTGAATGGAATGTGATGACAGGAGTCATCAAAGGGGGGAACTGTTAGAGCGAAATGTTCTTGTGAATTGTAGGGGTGCATCATAATCATTGGTAGTCCGCACCCACATGTACTCAGACATATATTCGTATATATTCAGTTGTATTACCATGCATGTTTAGTAGAGAATGAATAGTTCACTGAGATAAAGTGAATCAGCAGTATAATTGTGTTATGATAATTATGTAATGTAATGCTTATTGAATTGTGTGAACATAATGCATAGAGAAATTAGTTCGTGTGTAATTCAATTGTAGTAGTTTAAACGTGCACCATAATAAAGTTGCACATGTAATTCATTGTTTGCATATGAATTGTAATGAAAATGCTTATAGGGAAAAGTAAGATGTGTGTTTAAAAGTCATATGTAAAGGCCTGACTACATATATGCTTAGGGAAGGCCTGGTTTATTCTTATGTTAGCTTATTTTGTAGGAAGAGAAAAGATTCTCTTGGTAAGGCTCTCTGGGCACAAACGGTAGATTTAATTTGCACAGTAGAAGGTTTCTGTTGAACGTATCTTTGTTGCAGGTGCAAGGACACATGTCTCGTTAGTAAAGACTAACTCTTTGTTTTCAAAAGTTAGAGAGATGGGAGGCATGGTACGGGAGTGCAATGGAATTTAGGGATGATACTTTCAGCGGAGAAGGTGCCTGGGACTCAAGGTCATCGCAACCGTCCAGGATGAAGTAACCGTTTCGATGGAAAAGTACAAGAAAGAAGACCTGGCCAAGGAGGCGTGACAAAGGCGTGTACAATTGTATTGGGGTTTTGTATTAGGGATAGTGCCCTGAGGGAGGAGGCCAGAGAAGAGGTAGGGGAGACCAGAGAGGAGGACAGAGCTGAGCTTAGGTATTATGTGATTGCACTTCTTAGGAAGTCTTCACAGCTGACACCTTTTATTCACTCTTGCCTGGGAAAATCGTTATGTAGGGATGTCACTAAGTGTTAGTGTAGGGATAGCAATTGATTTAAAGCTTGCTTAGATAAATGAAGAGCAACGTAGAAATTGGAGCAATCATAGCTTGGTTGATCCTTCTAGAACTATCTATTCTCTTTATTCTGAGTCGGATGAGACTCCTGCGTAGGTTATTATTTGTATTAGTGCCCATCTATTTCTTTAACCTCGTGTTGAGGTGCTTGCATGTTCAGTTATTTTTGGCGATAATAAATTCTTAAACTTGAATTCGGAGTCAGTGGTCCTTTCAGACAAAATGAATGCGGTTATATAACCAGATGAGATTCTCTCCTTTACACTATTCAACAGGTAAAAAGATCTTGGCGACCAGAAGGTTCTTATAGATAATTAGATAAGAATCGGCGTTATCACTATTATGCTGATTTAAAGGCACTACACCAAAATCCGTAGGCCATACAGTACAATTCCTGACTCTGGCTCTCAGGCTTTAGGAGAAAAGTTCACATGCTGTTAGCATGGGTCTGGATTGATGTACAAGTTTTAATATATTTGTATCTGACTTTTCTATTTTAATGTAATTCTGAGTACGTTTTTTTATTGTGTGCTGATTTTATCTGCATACATTTATATTGCATACAGTTTTATTGCAACTTAACCAATACATTTTATTCATTCATTCATGAGGAGCTCAGAAAAGTAGTGCTGGCTGTCCTCTTAGTGTGTTGTTCCCCTGACTATTGTGCACGTGTAGAACTCACCCACAGAAAGACTGTGCTGCCACTATACTGTGCAGTGCTACAAGGACAATCTGGGCCAAAGTGATCCCCAAGCACAACCACGTGAGACTGAAAAGCAACGATTCAATGACAGCCAAAGTAAGGCTGGTAAGGTGATAGAAAGAGCAAAATGAACGTAACAAGACAACGCCACTGATAGCAATGTTTTGGCAACAATAACAGAAGTACACGCCGGAAATATATTAATCGAATAATGAGAGACTAAGATTGCAAAACCTATAATGTGAGATTGAGGCACTAATGAAGGCTAATGAGAGGATTTAGGATAGAAACCACCCGTTATTAATATTTATGGAGGCGAGATAAGCGTTTGCGGCTTTGGAAAGGAATGACACTAATGCTTAGTGATGTGAAAAGGGATACAGGATAGATTTAAATGTTGCTTATTCGCCATTTCGCAAAATCGTGTAATCAACCGTACATTATGTGGTAATCAAAGCTGCAATTGAAAATGCAGAAAAATATTCCGTTTTGTGGGAACATCCAAGTTCCATTTCCAGGTTTCACAGTTACGGATGATGCTGATTGCTGTAGTAATCAATTTTTATCGCTCTTATTAATATAATACTTTAACCGCAGAGTGCCCATCCAAGTCCATGAAAAACAAGGGCTACATTTTTCTATACCATCTGGAGTTACATTTAAGGTCTGTTTATAAGCAGAATTCAGCAGAATTCAGAGAATAGACATATTAAAAATGGCAATTAGAGAAGTTTTAGTCTGAGTGAAGGGACTACTTAACAAAAATAGAAAGTGCCTTGTGCAACTTCAGAATACTTGCGTGCAGTAGTGTGCATATGAGCAACTTGCAAATTGTGCATGCTCAAAGTGGGCAATGTCATGTACTAAATTAGAAAACCTAGCAAACATTTTGTAGAATTTTCAATACTTTTTTGTAAGGGTACTGGTATCAAGGCTGTACTGACCATTTTTAGGTCGAGCATTTGAGACCTCTTGTATATACTTTAGTATATATTATATGTGTATGTACTTTGTGGGCTCTGGAGATCAGCCCTAGGACTTGTCTGGTTCCGCTTAAGGACTTTTTTTCTGTTCAACTGCCTCTATTTAACTGTCTTGATAGAAAACGACCAGCAGATGTCAGTAAAATACCAGAATTGCTTTCTGCTGAGGGACTTTCTTTTTTACATTTTTCTAGCAACTGCCTCTATTTAACGTTCTTGATAGAAAACGACCAGCAGAGGTCAGTAAAATACCAGAATCACTTTAGCATTCTCTAGATTCCAGTTCATAGAAATGGTCTTCAACGAGCACCCATAGACAATAATATGTTTTTCAAATCTTGTATTTTCAGTGATATGACCACCGAAGTCCCTGATTTTATATTAAAAACAGAGCTTTGGACTATACCATTTCCCGCTGAAAGGCAATATTTCTCTCCATGCGTTCCCATACCTGGGGTGTCACGTAGTTTGGTGCTTGCTTTCCCTCCATGTTAAACAACAGTAGATGTTTCAGCCCCCAGGCTAAAGTGCTGCATAGCTAAATACATATAAGGTCCCAAAGGCGAGACCGATTGCATTGCAAATACTTGTTTCACTGGGCGTTTCCCCGGGAGGCCGGAAACCCCTCAGGATGTTTGCAAGGAGCAGGCGAGTGAAAAACTTCCCTGTGATTTTACAGCCCCTGCTTCATCATAATCAGATGACGTAGCGTAGTGGGACTGTGAAAATCATGGCCCTTCCAGTCTCTCTAGCAGAGGCCCCCATGGATCATGCGTCAGTACGGGGGGCAGGCGTCAGACGTGACAATGCCAGGAGTGACAACGCCAGGAGGTTCTTTTACAATGCTTCAGGTTCAGCGGTACTGATGCTTCTTAGCTTCCAAACACGGTACTGACAGTTTCACCTGTTACAAATCTGTCTGTAACAGGCACTGAAAGTGGCAGTGCTGTGCTGGCGGCCTGAGGACGAGGAAAGCTCAAGTGAAGACAAGAGAAAGTAAGAGACTACCGCTGTTGAGAGATTCAAAGGTAGATAAACCGATAAGTATTGAGCATCTTTCTGAGAATCCACGTTCAAGCTGCCCTATTTCTATGGAAATTAAAGGTGATTGCGGAGGTAAAAGGGTACGGAATTTTGGATTCGTTCTAACAGACAAAGGTGGCTGAATGCTTGAAAACATGTTTTTTTCTTGGGGTTGGCTGTCATTCCCAAAGGTTTCTTCCCTTTCTTCTGCAGCCCAGAGCTGGTTGTAGTGTTTCGGGGTAACATGGGTGTGTCCATGTGGGGCATGCCATATAGGGGTGGTTTAAGTTGTGTTTTTTGTGTTATATCCTGCATGGGTCCAGACACTTGTATCGTCAGATGTCCCTAGGCTACAGCGCCAATGAATAGACTGGCAACACTCTTGCGTAGTCAGTCAACTGTTAGACTAATCTGGTGTCTGTGCAATTTTTGTTAAAGGCCCCCACCCAGGCCTACCATGACATTGCCAACGAGGACATATGTCCCTGTGTACTCAGCTGCTGCCCCCCAGGAGGCCCATCGGCAGAGCCTCAAGCCTGCGGCCGGGTGATCAGAGGACATTCGGCTCCCAGGGCGACTCGATGCATACAGGCGAGCGGTCGTCAACCTGCAGGCATGTGCCTGAGGCCTTGAGCTGCCACAGAGGTCAACAGCAGCCCGCGCAGTACTCTGCAAGGTGGTAGCCCCAACCACCTTGCCTACCATCTGAAGCAGGCCGCACGCACAAGGTACGCTAAGACTAGCGGCCAGTCCAGCGGCATATGGTGCAACCGACTCAATCCTATGGGTGCTGCCTCATGACCCCTGGCTGTCTCCATCAGCAATCACCAAACACCATGTGAGAGCAGCACACCAGCACTACGACGAGCTACAACCTGCATTGACTCGACACGCCCTCTCCCTGGTGTCTGCCTCAACCTGAGATCTCTGTCTGAGAGGGAAGACAGGAGTGGCCCAAAGGCTCCTGCTTAGAAAGACTGCCCCGCTGCTATCCCCACTTGCATGGAATGGGGGAGAGTGCCTACATAAGGCTGCACCCCTCCGTAGCACACAGTTGAACAGCTACTGCACTACCCTGCAACAGCATAACCTAACCACAAAGCTACAGACGCCCTCTTCACAGTCCCAGCAAGCTCCAGCAGTTTGCCAACCATGGTGTCTATCCCAGCTTTGGAGCCCTTTGAAATAAAGGGCCCACCATTGACACAGGCTGCTAGGTGGAAAGCGCAGTTCGACCGACTGGAGACCTACTTTATAGCAGTAGGCACAGCTGATGAGAGGAAAGGCCACCTCCACCTGGAAGGGCTGACATACACAAGATCTTTAAAACCAATAGTGGAAGCAGCCCTCCCCCCATGCATGTACATGACTCTCAAGAATGCCATAACAGCCCAATTTTAGCCATTTGCAAACCCGGACTACGAATGGTTCTTCCAATAGAAGGCATGCCAGAAGCCCAATGAGTCTGTGGATGTTTTCTACGTCAGGCTGCGGGAACTAGCCAGCAGGTGTACCCTGCACTACAAAGATGACAAACTCCAGGCACATTTCATACAGGGGTGCACTTCAGTGAAGCTGCTGGAGCAGATTTTGCAAGTGGCCAATATGTCAATGACGGACATTCTCGCCCTGGGGCAATCCAAGGAACTGTCCAAAGCGTGGGCAGTGCATATGGATGCAGGTTTACAACATACTAACAAGGCAGAGCCTGTTAATGCAATCAGCAATGAGCCTCGCAGCACGAAGACCGAGGCGCCCAAGCTGCCTGGTCGACCATGCAGTTGGTGCGGAGGTCCATCAACCCATCAAGGTGACTGCCTTGCAAGAGATAAAAATTGTAGCACCTGTGGCAAGTTGAATCCCTGTTCCAAAGTCTGCTGGTAGACTCAGAAATCATCCAGTTCCAGAGCCACACAAGCAGTGCACATCATAGACACTCACTCAAAAGCTGCAGAGGGGAGTGACATGGATGATGATAGACAAGAAACAATCTATGTGATAAACACAATAGAGCCTCACAGGATTGTGTTCCACATCTCTTCCAAGTGTGGCATCAGCATAGAAATCCAGACAATAACAGCTCTGATTGCTACAGGAGCCTTCATCAATCTTATGGCTCAACATCTACCAAAAACTGCCTGCACCGCCCAAACTGAATCGGACCAAAGCCAAGGTTGGCATGTTTGGTAATTGAACACCCCTGAGTCTTGCAGGAGTTTTCCACACCACAATCAATCATCATGACACTGCAGCAGAAACGAAAGTATATGTGTCCACAGAGGACAGTGGGTTTTTATCAGCTGCCGAACAGCCCAAGAACTTGACCGGGTACATTTTACATTCAACGGCCCAAGAACTTGGCCTGGTACATTTCATATTCAGTGTCCACACCAGCGAAATCAACAGTCTGATGCAATTGTTCACCCGGCTGTTTAAAGGCATTTGATGGCTAAAGGACCCTACTTTCAAGCTCCACACCAACAAATCAAACAAGCCAGTGGCCCTCCACCACCGACGAGTAGCATTCCACCTCCACCCCAAGGCGGAACAAAAACCTGCCTGCCTGGAGGATGCCAGCATAATAGAAAGAGTCGTAAATGCCCACCCCATGGGTCTCCCCAATTGTAGTCACTAAGAAACTAAAGTAGCCAGACACAGTGCGAGTCAGCGTGGAAATGAGGGTGCCGAATGTAGCCATCAAGTGCGAATGCCACCTCACGCTCACCATTGACGACATCATTGGGATGTTGACAGAACTGCAGAGGTTTTCCAAGATTGCATTGAGGTCAGTGTATCACGAGATCCCTCTCCACACAGTTTCCCGACCCAGCAAGACCTTTTCAACTAATGTCGGCCTCTGCCAGTGCACCAGACTGAACTTCAGAATCTTGAGTGCCGCTGAAGTTTTCCGGAATATCCTCAGGAATGTGCTAGCCAGTTTCCCTGGCATCGTAAATGTGAGTAATGATCTCTTGGTGCATGCACAAACCCTGAACGGCCACCTTGCACACCTTTGAGCTGTATTCCAGAGACTCTGAGAAAAAGGCTAGACGCTACACCAAGAAAAATGTGCATTCCTGCAATGAGACATCAGCTTTTTTGGCTACCAGTTTTGGGGAATGGCATTGGGCTGAACCCAGCCAAGGTACAGGATATTCAAGATGCTCCTGCCCCCACTTTAGTGTCCGGAGTCTGAAGCTCTTTAGGGATGGTGACATATTGTGGCCCACTTATGCAAAATCTCTCTGATCTCATCGGATCCCTTTGGGAGCTCACAAAGCCTTCCAGTCCATGGGTGTAGAGTGAAGAACAAGAGCTGGCTTTCCAAAGCACCAAAGATGAACTGTCCTCTAACACAACGCTAGCGTACTTTGATCCAAAGAAAGAATCTGTTCTGGCAGTAAATGTGAGCACCACTGGTTTGGGAGCTGTACTCTCACAGTTTCAGAGCTGTGGGCAATGGGCCCCCGTCACTTACGCAAGCCGCACGTTGACACCCACCGAACAGTGATACTCCCAAATAGAGAGGGAGGCTATCGCGATCCACTGGGGGTGTCGTAACTTCTACATCTACCTGTATGGGCATCCGTTCATTGTCTATCTACACAGACCACAAGCTATGATCCCTATCTTCAATGGGTCGTTGTCAAAACGACCCCCACAAATCAAAAAATTGATCCTAAAACTGCATGAGTTCACTTTCCCTGTGGTATGCAGACCAGGCACACCGAAACCCTGTGGATTTTCTGTCATGGCACACCAGTCCTGCCACACCAAAAGAGACCAAAGAAGCACAGGACACCTTAGAATATGTTCAATTGGTGGTTGAGAGGTCCAGGCCAATGCTGATGTCACTAGAAGATGTGGTGGCCACAACAGAACTGGATGACCTCCTCCAGGTGGTGCTCACCGTAGTATGAACTGGCTATTGGAAAGGCCTACACTCCCACTCGACCAGGAGGACAGGGGAAGCCAGATCAGCATTACAAGCCTGCACAAAGTGAGACAGGAACTGTACATAACCTCCAAAAGCTGTCAGATGAGGGGTCCGAGGCTTGTCTTACCCCTAGGTCTCCAACGACAAGCGGTCCAACTGACCCACAGGGTGCACCATTGGATGGTGACAACAAAGGGCAGACTTCGGGACAAAATGTAGTTCTCAGGTTTGGACCAGAGTGTGGAAGCAGCTATGA
The DNA here is from genome assembly GCA_963921515.1 of Calotriton arnoldi. Classification (NCBI taxonomy): domain Eukaryota; kingdom Metazoa; phylum Chordata; class Amphibia; order Caudata; family Salamandridae; genus Calotriton; species Calotriton arnoldi. The sequence continues at coordinate 220,895 of CAWUFW010015373.1, read as the reverse complement.
GAGACTGTGCCAGCTGCCAAGCGAGCAATTTCCCAACAACCTTGCTCCAGTCATCATGGAGGATGGATCCACGGCCCAATGGCAGTGAGTGAGTGTGGATTTTGGGACCCTTCCATATGGCACAAACAAGCTTATTGTGAATTACGACTTCTCACACTTTCCGTATGTAAAGATTGTAGCATCCACATCTGCTTCTGAAGTGGTGCTGAAAATGGACAACATCGTAGCCACTTATGGCCTGATTGGAGAACTTCACACAGACAACGAACCTCTGCTCAACAGCCATCAGTGGACTTAATATCTTTAGTCCCGCAACACCAAACACTGGCGCATTACCACCCAGTTGTTCCAGGCCAATGGAGAGGCACAACGATTCATACAACTTATGACAAAAGTCAACCTGATTGATACAGCAGAAGGCAGGAATGTGGAGGGAGGCATCTAAACTATGTCTAGGCTGCACTATCACTGACATGATTCCTCACCTTCCAGAGTGGGTCCAATACCTGACCCGCCAATCAATCAGACATTCGTTGGGCCCACAGTAATGAATATGCCTCAAGGAGAAAGCAGGCCAAACAACGCCACATCCATCCAGGCAATTCTGCACTAATGAGAGATAGACATAAAACTTGAAAATTCCATCTGCCTTTTGAGCCGTCGCTGTGGGTGGTCACCTCTGTGAAAGGGACCATGGTCACTGCTAGAAGTGGGACTGAGTCGGTCACCCAAAACATTTCCCACTTTAGGAAAGTGTTGGAGGCGATAATCTGCCACGTCCGGATCACTAAGGAGACCACCAAGCAGAAGATGATGACTCAATGTCAGACACAACTGCCATAGTTCAGAGCCCAGAAGACCGGCCAGCCCCCACCTTGCAAAGGGAGGACCATGTCCTACAATATTTTGGGTTCTGACTCCAAAACTGAGCCATAAAGTGCCAGTGGCAGAGCGCCCCCATGTCAAGCACAACAAGCAGGGGCTGGGTGATACCATTTACGGTCCAACCCAGAACTTCCCTGAAGCTCCAAGACTTTGTGTCAGGCTAGTGATGAGCCCCCTAGGTTTTTAATGGAGAATTGACTTGTGTTTCCTGACCAGTTGATGGGTGTACAGTTTTGAAGTTCGACTGTTTTGTTATCCCAAAAGAAGGGAGGGATGTAGTGTTCTGGGGTTACATGGGTGTGTCTATGTGGGACATGCCACATAGCGGTGGTTTGAGTTGCGTGTTTTGTGTTACATCCTGTGGGCATCCAGACGTTAGTATAGTCTGGTGTCCCCACACTACAGCTACAATAAATAGACTGATGACACTCTAGGTGTGGTCAGTCGACTGTTAGACTGATATGGTGTCTATGCAGTTTGTGTTAAGGGTCTCCCGTCGGGCCCACCATGACACCCACCCTCACTTTCCTGCTGTTCCTTGCAATAATTCAATGCATTTTCTTCTTCTCTACCCCTAAGTTATTAGAATTGGTGCCTTTCTTTCACCTGACCCTTTACCTTTCTGTGTGTTATGAGAGAGACAAATATAGATTGCCTCTATGTCGAGACATGGAAGTTGGGAAACAGTGGGAGCAGGACAGGTATTGGAAAAGACAGAAAGAGAGGGAGAAAGAGAAAACTGCCAGCGATGAGTGAGAGAGTACTTTGAAAATAACAAGGACCCTCTGTAAGGTAAATATAGCAATTCCTAGGACAGGGCAACAGCAATTGTGAATACTAAATTCCTAGACAATTAAGTAAAAATAAACAACACAATATAGTCCCTTTAAAATGAGATAAACAGTTAATAAATCAACACAATTTATGCAACACAGTGTACCAACTCAAAACTAATTAAAATCTTTTTATCTTTATTATAAAAAAGTAATTAATCTTTTTTTCAAAAAATCATAAAATCTTTGACATACATACATAAATTTCAAACATCAAATGTTAAAAACTACTGTCACTAGTCAAATCTTTAATTTACAGACCAATGCAACCTCTAGCTGTAGTATAGTACGATGGAATATACAATTATAACAAAAGCCAACAATTCATAAAATACAATAAAAGAGGATTTGTGGCACAAAATTGTCTTCGACGCGCGTTTCGGCGCACTCGCGCCTTCTTCAGGAAAGCCACACGATTTCTTAAAACTAATAGATCGCTGCTTTTAGATATTACATCGACTTCTATTGAAGTTGTCACTGATTTCTTCAATATCGTATTTAACAGCCCATCGTCACTGGCGTATACGGCTTATGTTTATAAAAATAAACAATGTAGAGACGATAACATCAGGTTTCATCTGACTAAAATGTCAATAAATATGACACGGATGATAAATTCAATGCTTCTATCTCTGGATAATGATAATAGGATTTCGATTCATATATATTTCGAATCTTCAGTAAAATCTGATGAAAACAGAATAAGACCAAAATGGCGCCTTCGCGTCCTCGTTTTACTCACAGGTACTTCCTTGGTCCAAGTCCTATTATTCAATAGAAGTCGATGTAATATCTAAAAGCAGCGATCTATTAGTTTTAAGAAATCGTGTGGCTTTCCTGAAGAAGGCGCGAGTGCGCCGAAACGCGCCTCGAAGACAATTTTGTGCCACAAATCCTCTTTTTTATTGTATTTTATGAATTGTTGGCTTTTGTTATAATTGTATATTCCGTCGTACTATACTACAGCTAGAGGTTGCATTGGTCTGTAAATTAAAGATTTGACTAGTGACAGTAGTTTTTAACATTTGATGTTTGAAATTTATGTATGTATGTCAAAGATTTTATGATTTTTTGAAAAAAAGATTAATTACTTTTTTATAATAAAGATAAAAATATTTTAATTAGTTTTGAGTTGGTACACTGTGTTGCATAAATTGTGTTGATTTATTAACTGTTTATCTCATTTTAAAGGGACTATATTGTGTTGTTTATTTTTACTTAATTGCCTAGAAATGAGTGAGAGAGTAGACAGTCAATAGAGATTAACAGACATTACACAGAGATGTGGACTGGAGCGATCAGAACCACACCGTGGCAGGGGAGGCTTTAGAGTTGTTCAGTGCTAGAGAGGCACCATCACTGGGATGTAAGGGTTTGCTCCTACTGACCTAATGGGGAGCTGCTTGCTCTGCAGCAAGGCCGTGGCCATTAAAGGAAGTGGTCGGAGTTGGTTGTGAGTGGAAGTGACCCTTGGACGGTTTTTTGGCTGCCAAATCAGGATATGGGCTCCTTTCCAATATCTATACTGTAGCCTGACCTATCCCCTCAATTTGCAATCCTAATGTGAATAATGGTGGGCATGTTGGAAGGACAAATGGCCGCCCACCTAGAATGCCTACTATTGATGACTGTCAGACATGCAGGTCTGGGTACTGAGTACTGTTATTATTTCGACCTATTTCCCTCAGATCAATATTACTAGTGCATTTTGTAGCTGACAGTGATCTTCTTCTCGATATGGAAATATGAAAGTGTTAAAATTGCTATGTTTTGTACTTCAACTTTGAAAACTTTGCTAATGTAAACTGTTTGCACGCAAGAGAACTTGTTTTTAAGCAAAGCGCTCTGATATCTTTTGGATCATGCGCACCATATATAAACCTGCAAAATGCACGTACCATAATACATAATGGATGTTGTCTTTATACGTTATCTCGAGACTCGGAAGTAATAACACCATTAAACTGAGAGCGAGGCAGCAACTGGTGTGTAAACAGTGACAGCAATGACACTAAAGAGCTTACAAATGAGGTTCCACTAAATCAATAGCATTTTATACGGTGTTGCACTGACCTCAGTACAAGCAAAACGAACAACAACATGAAAGTAATAAAGCAAACAGGCTGTCAGACAGACGGAGATGCCAACGATTTGACAAGATGAGCCAGACAAGGTGTCAGGTGCCGATGAACTAGCTGTGATGAATGTAGAAGTTTAAGCCAATCCCGGCACAATCACAGAATCAATAATGGTATAAACGCTATACTATGCGCAACTCACAACGCCAGTAAGAGCCCACATGCCAGACTCACATTTGTGATAGCATGCAATAATTTGTTGGCGCTGAAACATGACTGCAGGTTGGCACTGTTGCTGATGTGCAAACTGCAAACCTCCGGCCAGCTGTGGCCTCCGTTGTGTCCCACAAGGCACACTTTTACTAACAGGAGCCAGTGCAATTACAGACATATCCGTGTGAGCCTTTCGGCATGCGATTTATTCAATTTAAAGTGCGGTTTGGAAAATGCCCTAAATAGAATAAAAACAGCAGCGTTGATTGGTGAAATATTGTGGCTTAGACTGACAATTAATTTAATTGCAATGGTATACATTTTTAGATGCTATTTTTTTAATACTTGTCTCCAGACCATGTTGGGTAGAGTTTGGCATTGTGCAGTCAAGGCGTCAATTTCCGTGGCAATTGAAAACTATTGTTCCCATTAACTTGCCAGTCATAGGTAGCGAGGGGCATATGTACAAGCCCCTATCGCCACCACAACGACACCTATAGTGACGTTGTGGTGGCGATAGGGGCTGCGCCTTATGTACAAGGCAGCGTTAAGCTTAACGCTGCCTTGTACATAAGGCCCCCTTTCACGCTATGGTTAGCGAGAAAGGGTTGGGCAGTGGGTGTTGCGGTGGGCGTTCCACCGCAACACCTATTCATTTTGACGCTGCCCCCTATGTACAAGGGTTGCGTACTTAGGAGGCAGCGCCAAAATTTAGACCAGGTAACAACTGGTCTTAAGATGGCGAAACGAGGAGAAATGCCATTGTTTATGTACAAGAAAGTGTCCCTTCCTGTACATAAACAAACTTTTTTAAAAAATGCCATTTTGTCACTTTCATGTATGCTGCATGAAGCAGCACGCATGAAAGTTACAGAATGGCATTTCTAGGATTGTTTATGTGCAGGAAGGGACACCTTCCTACACTTAACAATCCTCCCCTGCACGCAGACACCCTTGCTCTCTGGTGCAAGGGTGCCTGCATTGGAGCTAAGTTGCTAAACTTAGTGCCATCGCAGGGGGAAACGCAAAGCTGCACCACATTCTTGTAAATATGGTGCAGCCTTGAGTTTCAGAAGTGGAGGAGAGAGGCGTTAAGCCAGGAAGGCTAACGCCTCTCTCCTTCACTTCCTTGTACATATCCCCCGAGTTTTTTAAAGTGGTGAAGAGTAAATAACCTCCCAAATTACACTGACGAAGTGAGGGAAGCTAGTAAATGCTACTCCCTTGGGCTTAGTTTGAAGTGTCTATGCCTCAGTGGAAAACTTTGAGAAAGTGGGTACACAAATAGTATTTTAAAGCACAATTTTCAAATACATTTACTAAAACTTCAGAGTTTCTGGAAGGTTCTGAAATGGAACGTCAATACTTTAATTGAGCCTCATGCATTTCTGACCATCTACATGGGTTCTGTCCCAAAATGGTGGCGAAATGTTGTATTATTAAGCACAATTATCCGCAACAAATAAATTTGATGATAACAGTGTTCAGAAAATCAAATTTCAAATGACTGACAATTCTCCTAGCATATTTCTTTACTTTTACATCTCACTTCTTTTCATTTTTAAATTCTGCACCTTGCAAGGAAATACTCAGCCATATGTGATAGCATGTTACCTAGATTTTCCTTGTAAAGTACTGTGTAAAAATGAAAAATAAAAAAACTAATTCCGCAATAACAGGTAATAGACAGCAGATCTAGACAGATTTTGCAGGCTCACAGAGCAATGATATTCCTCAAGCTTGAGAAATCTTAGAGTATCTGGCAGCCAAAAGGTTTCCCCAGTCTTATAGCTTTAGCTCTCAGGTAGGAGAACTGAGATTATTTGGAAATGCAATATTTTTTCCATAAACCAGTTTGTTTCTTTACCAAAATACACACACTTTACCATCAATTCGAGAAAAACAGTTATGTCCTCTCTCATCCTATCCAAAATTGATTATTGCAATGTTTTATATATCAATCTACAGAATCAATAAAATAATAAACTACAGGTCCTCCAAAACTGTGCCACCAGAGTATTGCTCGGCCTCCCTAAACATCTTTCAATATCCTCTGCTATCAATGAACTACACTGGCTTACCACCAGGAATCAAATTAAATTCAAAACCCATTGCCTCACGTTTAAGGCCCTTCATGGCTCTGGTCCTGGATTCCTAAAAAAAAGCCATCTATTGGTATACTCCTTAAAGGAACCTTAGATCTCTAGGAACTTACAAAGTGACCTCCTTCAGATTCAAGAAAACCAAATGGGGTGGCAGCAGCTTTCTCACCGGAGCCACTAGACTCTGGAATACGCTGCCTGTCCACATCAGATCCACACCATCCTTACAAGTCTTCAGGAAACTTCTTAAAACCTGACTCTTTAACAGATAACTGCTTTCCTGCATTCACCTTCCATACTCTGCTCAGCTTTCAGTGCCAAGACACCTTCGGGGATACGCTGCTCTTTATAAAACTGGTTAACATAACATAACATCTTTCCATTTTAGAAAAAATGGCCTCAATTACCAAAAAAAACATGTCATGCAAACCCATCACATTCCTGGAAGTACCACCATTCTCTGTCGATAGAATTGAATCAGGAGCAGGCCCCATCATGCCACAGATACACACTATAGGGCCCTATTACGATGTCAGGCGGAGTTTCCTCCGTCCGATATAGTCTCGGTCAAGGGACCAACCAATGCCCGGTCGGCGGTCCAGACCGACTAATTAGGATGCGACCGAACACTGTTCATTCGCATTCCTATACTTTACAATGGGAGCGTGTATTCCGGCCGGAATACATGCTCCCATCGTAAAATAGGAGGTGCAGTTAATCCCTGCACCCCGTGGCAGGCACCTCAGGGTGCCCGCCACGGGGAACATGAATCAACAGGCGGCAGGCCGTGCACCCATGGGGGCCCTGCTGCGGGCCCCCAAAGTCGAGTTCCGTCAGCCTTTCTGTGTCGGAAAGGCCGGCACAGAAAGGCTGTCGAAATCCGACATCGTAATCCCTCGGGCAGAAAGGGACGCCCTTGGGATCACTGACAACATTCTGACTGGCGGACGGGCTCTCCGAGCCAGTCGGAAGCCAGTCAGAATGACCGGTTGGATTCCTTTCCGACCGCCTCTGTTGTAATGAGGCGGGCTGAAAGGAATCTGACCGGCACATTACGATGCTGTCGCAAAGGCTCCGACCGACAATGGGAGCCTTTTCCAACAGCATCGTAATCAGACCCTAAATGTAAAAAATAAATACATTTAGACCAGGGCGTTGTTTTGCGTCGGGGCACCACAAGGAGGTTTACTGTTTTGGTTCAAACATGGGCATGCTGGATCCAGGTATATGGCTCCCAGACTATATTTCCCGATTATTTTACTTCCTTGGCTAGCTGATCTATGTAGCCTAGAAGTACAGATCTGCAACCCCTACATGAGTCTGTACTGTATACATGGATGGGGAGTTTATGACAGATGGTGTTATTCCTCCTGAAAAGACTCATATAGTTACTGTTTTGGTCAAATGTGTGTGATTACATTTGTTCCCCTCTGAGTGATATTGTCTTGCTCTCTCTCATATGGGATAGATGAGGTGTTGTCTTCTTCGTATGTCATAATAATAGCTCTATTAGGAGTGATATTGACCTGATTCATGGTTAATGCTATTATTGGACATCTTGGCCCCAGCAATAGAAGTTCCACCTAGTTTGACTTTCCCCGGTACCTGGTTCTTGTAAGGTCGCCTGGCTCTCTCAAAAACAGACCCAGTATCGTAGACAAAGAATGCCCCAGAGAACCTACATATGTCAGTCACTGAATTTAACCAAATAGAGCTTAAGAAAAAAGTAAATAAAGTAACCAGAGATATTAAAATTTCAACAAGTAAAAGGTCTACCCTTATCTAATTGATGAACTCTTCTCTCAACAATGGACAACAACAGGGATTCACATGGGGTAGTTACAAGAATCAAATATAAGTCATTTGTTGTCAATCTTTAGGTGACTCTGCTAACTCGGATCCTTTAGAAGACCAAGCACGGGCCAATCTACAGGACAACAAACACATTTTTAAAGGAAAGGATAGAGAGGAAGTAAACGCAGGGGGCGCTACAAGATTCAACTCCTGGGGAAACGACAAACCAGTGGAACTATTACCACTGGGTCCCAGATGACCAATTAGTATTAAACCTGGATCAGGTCAATAAGACTCCTACTAGAGCTGGTATGATCTCATATAGAGAAGACAACACCTCACCTATCTCACATGAGAGAGATCAAGACAATATCACTCTGAGGGGAACAAATGTAATCAAACATGAGTTTAGACGCCATTCCGATTCACGATATCTCAAAATATGTGCTATTGACCAAAGAAATCTCAGTTTTCAACAAAGAATTATCCTTTGTGATTACTGAGAAAATGGACTTCTTCGGTTTATACACTGAACTCCTTCCATTCTTTAGAAAAATAAGGTTGTGCTTTTTTTCTCTTCTAAAGAAATGCCTAGTGTTATTGGTACAACTGGTCTGAGACCACTCTCCATGTTCAACCATTATAATGTGATAGTACTTTTGAAAAATAAATCCTGAAAGATGTGAACCAACTGAGACATACCTGTGACTTCATTCACTGCAACATATCTCTAGAGCAAAGAAAGTTATTGATGGATCTTTAGAACCAGACAGAGATAATAATAAAACCAGCAAACAAAGGGGGAGGTATAGTTGTCTAAGACATAGGGCAGTACAAATCGGAAATTCTCAGATAACTGAGCAATACTTCACATTATGAAATACTTCGCCTTTAAATTGCCTGGTTTCAGAAGCCTTTATTTCTTTGAACATCAGAGTTTATTACATTCTTCTCAGCAGTATGTTTACCATTTTAGTCTTACTTACATTAATAATAATTAAATGACACTTAGAATCAATGTTTTCTTCAGATTATTCATAGACTGAATCCCTCAGACTCAAGTACATAAGATTCTTTTATATTGTTATGATTCACTCAGGCATTGATCTATTATAAGAGGAGTCACACACCCTTCCTATTTCTATTTCGATTTTCCTTACAGTAAGCCCCACAAATTGCTGCCCATCAATAGATTGTCTCTTTGAGTACAAATACTCCATATATTGTACAAAAGCCTGTCTGGGATACACCCCATGTGGATTAATGTACCCTTATCTCACCATAGGTGCCCCAACTTTTGTACAATTCTGATGATGAACTCACTACTTAAATAGGAGGCCAAAACACCTTCTACAGCACTGCAAGCAGACTCCTCTGCCAAATATAAAAATGGTGCTGTGAAAACAAGACTGAATAAGATACAGAGCCAATGGATTTTTTTGTCTTTGTTGCTTGTTTGTTTTTATGTTTTCACAAACTGCAATATTGTTGTGAACACTGAGGACACTGTGCATTGCACATGTTTTTAATATTATGCATATAGATTGTGAGAAGTTGGGTGATTGGTTGCGGGGGTTGAAACTCTTCTCAAGCAACAACCACAATCCTTGCTGGGAGGGGTACCACAAAAGCCGTTAAATTAACCTGTGTTTAACCCTCTGGCAACTTGACACAAAAGCAGTCAGGCTTAACTTAGAGGCAATGTGTTACATATATATGCAGCTCACTAACAGTAATACGTGAAAACACAGCACAAGAAAAATCCCAAACTAATTTAGAAAAATAGATTGGTGGCACAATAAGTCCTTCAGGTGCACAAGTAGCATTTAATTTTCAGGCCCTGGGAACTTGTAGTACCACTTCACTAGGGACTCATAACAAAATTAAATTGTCTATTGGGTGTAAGCAAATTTTACCATGTTTAAAGGAGAGAGCACAAGCACTTCAGCACTGGTTAGCAGTGGTAAAGTGCACAGAACCCGTCAACAAAAACTGGTTTAGAATACAGGAGAGGTGAAGGCAAAAATGTTTGGAGGGTGACCCAGCAGAGAGGTCACAAATCCAATACAACCCCTCCTCCAGCCAAATGTGAGGGTAGACTAACCAATACCTTGATGGGTTTCTCTGCGTACTCGATAGAACACGGGCAAGGGTCCTGTTCTGCAGTGTCACTTGTCAGTTCTGTGCCCTTCTAAACCCAGTTGGATCCATCTGTCAGCACTCTCCTGAGCCACTAGATTGACCCATGGGGAACCCTTCTTCTCGTCTGTGGGCCCCATCTTTGAGACTCCCGTCTTTAAATTGCCCACAGGTGCATCCCAGTAGGCAGACAGTACCACCATGGCCAACAAAGTGACGTGGCATATTATTCCCCTTGGATTAGACTTCTTCCGCAACCCATTGAAAATTCTGCCCATAAGGACAGCAACTAGAAGAGGTTACTGACAGCTGTCAATGTCAAGAGCCAGGCCACGGCCCTTCACTGCCAGGTAGAGGTTCCAAGCAAGGGCCTTGGGTTGACCTCACTTCCAGCCTTAGAGCTGGCAAGGAGTTCCCTATATGCTCCTGAGATTTCCTAGACCTCTGAGGTTTCTCAGAGTGGGAGTCTACAGCCCTGGTGATTTGGCATCCTACTTCCACTCTCCCTCCCAGCAATCCAGGGGTGGTAGCCTGAGACTAGCTGGTCCATCCAGGGTCTGCACTCTGAGGCTGAACAGGTGCCTGGCAAGCCAGGACATTAATTTTCTCACAGATGCATCCCAGTAGGCAAACAATACCACCATGGCCAATAGAGTGATGTGGTACATTATTCCTCTTGGATCAGACTTCTTTCCCCAACCCAATGAAAATTCTTCCTATAAGGAGAGTCACCAGCAGAGGCCACTGACAGCTATCAATGGTAAGAGGAAGGCCTGGGTCATTCACTGCCAGGTGGAGGTTCCAAGTGGGGGCCTTGGGTAGGCCTCACTTCCAGCTTTGGAGCTGGCAAGGAGCTCCCCTGACATTTCCTAGACCTCTGAGGTTTCTCAGAGTGGGGGGGGGTAACAGCCCTGGTCGTTAGGCTTCCTACTTTTACTCCCCCTCCCAGCAATCCAGGGGTGGTAGTTTGAGACTAGCCAGTCAGTCCAGGGTCTGCACCATGAGGCTGAACATGTGCCTGGCAAGCCAGGACATTTAGGGAGGAACAATCACCCCCTTTAAGGGTGACACACTCTGTCACCCTATCTGTGTCATGCAGTGGTTTGCCTGGTGCAGGTCTCCAGTCCTCTGTCTCTGTGATAGCACAAGAAGCACATCCAGGTCAGAAGTGGCCTCCCAAGGGCCAGTCTTGGGGTGCTGTTTTCTCAGAGCTGGCAAATCCCTCATCCACTGTTCTCCAACTGTGGACTGTTTCAACTCCTGCCCCCCATCTGGGCCTCCGTAATCTCTTGTCGGGAATAGTAACCCCAGAAACCAGAGCTGTCAGGGCGCCCTGATCGGCCACCCCTCCTAGCTCTTCTGTCACTGGTGGTAATTTATTTCCCAGAGTGCAGTCACTGGGCACCTAGGGACTAACTATTACCCTCCTCTGGGCCACCTCCATACCCCATTCCAGGGACACCAGAGCCATAGGGCGGATGAAGTCCTGCCCATGGGACTGAGTTACCCTACACACTTGTCTGGTGTACTGCTGTGTGGAAACCAGTCTTTCCACTGCCATGGTCTAACTAGCACAGGTATCCCTTAGGGCAGTGACAGGTATCTCATTAACTGTTACCTGATGGAAGTGATGTCTCCCACCCTCAGGGATCACAAATGTACCCTTAGAATCCACCTCCCAGCTAGGGGACACCAAGGCATGCTCTATCCTCTGTGCCAGAGAACTACTTACCCCTAAGGCCACACTGGCCATTCCTGTAGAGTTCCCACCAGTGAGCAGTTTCATGGGACAGATAAGGTCCCCCTGCCTGTGTCCTAATTGGGAACAATCAAAGCAACAGGGTTGGAAATCAGGTGGCAGAGGCCACTGTCCTCAGACCTCCTCCCTGTTTCACAGAAGGGGCATAGGAACCCTTTACCCACCTTACTCTGGGGTTTGTCTGTGTCACCTAGTACTCCCCCTCACTCTGCTGGGGGAACCTGAACCACCCTTCTCAGAATCACTCCCAAGTACCTTCTTTTGGACCCTGGTGCTGAGCCAGTGGTCTGCCTCATTGGGAAGCTCCTAGGGCTAGTGAGCTTGCTATCTAACAGGTGTTGCTGTAGGTCTAGAAAGCAATTATTGACCATGTGCTCTCTAGAAAACAGATTGTATAGTTCCTCATAAATGTTTACTTCACTACTTTCCACCCAACCATCCAGTGACTTGCTGAAAAACTCCCTACAATCTACCCAAGGTTGGTGGGGCAGTTTCTGGCTGTCCTTGAACTTAAGCCTATACTTTTCAGGGGTGAGTCCATACTTTCAGATAAGGGCAGCCTTCTTGGGGGAGGGGTATTTTATTCTGTCACCCTTCTTTAGACCCACCAAAGAATCCCTCCACTCTATAGGTATGAACCTCCATAGAGTGGCTCACCAATCTCCCTTAGGGACCCAGTGCATTTTTAAGGCTACTTCGTAGACCTCAAACCACTGATCTGTGTCGTTCCCCCACTATAAAGCTAGGCACCAGGTCTTTAGGTATGTTGACCCTCCTTTCCTCATGAGGCACTTTGGTTCCGTTGCCACCATTGTTGCTGGACCATGTGCTTTGTTTAGCCTTCAGGTCCATCTCTGGTTTACTCATTTCATGAGCTAGCAGACTTTCTCTTTCCTACAGGCCCAGTTTCTTTTCGTCAAGGCCCATGTCGGGCTTCTGTCTTCTTTCCCTATCAAGGCTATTTTTCCACCTCAGTTTTCTCCTTTGCTATAGCTGTCTTTGCCTCCTCCTTTCTTTCCTCTGTCGCCATCTTTAGCATGGCCAGCTGCAGTCTGAACTTCCTAACTGACTTCCTGTCCTCTGCGGACAAGTTAAAGGCAGAGATGGCGCTGCCTGCTCCGGATCAGGCAGAGAAGCTTGCTTCTGTGGGCCCTCCTCTCTCCTATGGGGCCACAAGCAGGGAGTTGTCATCCTACCCTTCCATTTCAGCTCTCCAGGTTGCTGAGGTCAAACTCGATGCTTACAGGTAGAATCACAGATACACAAGGTCAAGTGGAATGGAAGTGAATTTAGAAAAAGAGGCCAATCACAGAGAATTTAAAAAGAGGTTGAATCTGACGTCAGATTATTTATATGGGATTTTAGTGTTACACAAAATCACTGACTGGCACTGCACAAATGCAAGTACTGGATCCCACTGCTGCCACCAATGTGAGAAATTGGTTTATTGGCAGAGGGGGACGAAACTCTTGTTAAGCAATAGCCACACTCCTTTCCAGGGTGAACAACAAGCGTGACTAAATTAACCTATGCTTAACCCTATGGTAGCTTGGCAGATAAACAATCAGGCTTAACTTTAAAAAAAAAAAAATTAAACCTTTTTTATTGAGAGAACCAGGAGTGATAGACGGTATGAGCATGGATAGCTTCTGTGCAAATGGAACAAAGCACGACCAAAACACAGAAAATCACACGTCATGACATAGCAATGTGAGAGCCACAGGAAGGGCCACAGGGTGTGTTCCATGGCCGCAGTTCATCAGGGTATACCTGGGGGAAAGGGTGCAGGTGCCAAGGAAGGTGAGTGGTGATACAGATAAGCCTCTGCAGAGAAAATGCAGGGGGTGAAGGCAGGTAGTTCAAACCGGGTAACGGTCCCAATCAGGGTCAGAACTCCAAACACCCCCGGGGAAGGGTATGGTATGTAAGACGAACAGGAGCGAAACTAGATGAGTGGCAGAGGTAGTGACAGGATGGATGGTCCAAGGCCAGTGTGAGGGGAGAGGGTTAAGTGGTGTATGGGCGTGGGGAGCAATAATTATAAAGCAAAGCAAAGTAGAACCAGGTGGAGAAGGGACCAGACAGAGTGGGGATGCCAGTCAGGTATCATGAAGAAAGGGCTCCCCTGTGTCTAAGAAACAACCATAATGGTCAGCAAGACTTGCCATAATCTGCTCGTAAGCAGCCACCTGGAACAACTCACACAACTAATTCTCTGTAGTCCGGCAGGTGGGCGCCCTCCAAAGCCGCAGAATGCAGATCTTAGCGGTGGCCAGGGCCGAGGCCAGCCACCTGGATTGTTGGTGCCTGGTGGCCGGGCATTTGGGCAAAGTCATACAGCTGGGCAGTCTGAGCTTTCAGTGTCCCAGTGAGCAGCATTGTTTGTTGATGGTGGTGGTAATAGACGTCCAATAGGCCGTCACTTCAGGGCAGTCCCAGAGGAGATGAACGATACCGCCTTCCATGGAGCCACACCTCCAGCATGTGGCAGACTGAAGAAAAGAAGACCTACGAAGTCGGAGTGGTGACCAGCGATGCAGAATTTTAAAGTAACTGAATTTGAGGTGGGCTTCCCTGAGGTATTGGTTGTGAGCCGCAGGCATGTCACTCCAGTCAGCCTCTGAATATTGAGGCTGCAGTCTGGCATCCACCACTCTTGAAGGGAGCAGGACAGCAGAGCGGAGTGAAGGCGGTCCGCCAAAATACAGTATAACCCGGAGACAGCCCCCTTGCAGGTGCGCCATTTTTGAAGGTAGTCTATCAGTGGTTGAGGAGGGCAGCTCCAGAGGGAGGTGTCCCAGGGCCTGGCAAAGGCAGCGTTGCAGGTGTTGGTAGTCCCAAAAATGACCCGCCAGGAGGCCATACTGCTCCCGGACTTCTGCAAAAGACTTGTAGTCTCGGTCCTTAACCAGGTTGGGCAGGATAGGGCCACCCTGTTCAGTGGTCGCGGAAAGCTTGTCCAGCTTTAGTTCTGGTTCCCGGTCGCCACACAGAAAGGTTTTGAGGGTCTTCTCCGTATTGTCCATCAGGTGGGCTGGAATGCGGATCAGGAGCATATGTAACACATAGTTCAATCGGGCACCACATTCATTTTCAGGACTTGCATGGGCCCCCAGTTGGAGATAGAGAGACTCAGCAATGACCAGCTTGCGATGCGCTTGAATGCTTGTGTAAAGAGGGTTGGGGTTGCATTCTACCACGTGTTGGAGACCTATTGTGACCTCCATGCCCAGGTAATGAATGGAGGAGGGGGACCACTTCAAAAGGAGATCAGCCAGGACAGTGGGTAGTGTGTGAGCTGTGAGTGGAAGAGCTTCACTCTTGCTCCAGTTGATCTTGTTAACCGAGAGGGAAGAGAAACATGAAATCAGAGTGATGAGAGCCCAAAATGAAGCAGCAGGTTGAGCAAGCATGACCAGGATGTCATTTGCATACAGAGTCAGTTTGTGTTCCACGCTAGGGAGAGCGATGCCATGAATGTTGGGGGAAGCGTGGATGGCAATGGCCAGAGGTTCCTTGGCCAGGATGAAGAGAAGTGGGGACAGGGGGCAGCCCTGTCTAATGCCCCTACGGACTTCAGCCTTGGGGTGATAATACAGCCTCCAGATTTGAGTTAGAAACACCTGTCCAAACCCATAACACTGCAACACCTGAAAAAGATAACTCCACTTAACCATATCAAAAGCCTTCAGGGTGTCTACGGACAACACCAGCTTCTTTCCTTCACCCAGCATAATCCTCCAGAGGATATGCAACATGATGAGATGATGAGGTGTGGTGGAGGACAAACCCAACCTGGTCGCTATGGACCACGGAGGGTATCACCCTCTTGAGTTTTTGGCCAACATCTTAGCAAACACCTTAGCGTCCACATTCAACAGGAAAATTGGGCGATAGAAGGAACAGGCCAGCAGGTTGCCTGGTTCTGGGGATGAGAGTGATAGATGCCCTATTTGTTTCAGAGAGGACGGAGTAAGTTGGTGTCCACACCGAGAGCACTTTGCAGAGCAGGGGACCCAGCATTTCTTTATTGATCTTATAGTATTCAGATGGTTTACCATCGAACCCTGAGGCCTTGCCAAAAGGCAAGCCGTCAGTCACCTCCAGTATTTCTTCTGGGGTGATATTGCCCTCTAAGGCCATGGTCTGTTCGGCCATGAGACAGGGGATAGCATGCATGACTGAAAGTCCTCAACCTCCTCAGGACTGTATACGGTGTCGTCGAAGTAAAGGGTGTCATAGTAGGGTCAAAAGGACTCCAAAATATCGAGTGGGGGGTAAGGAGCTGGACATCTACCGGACGGCCAGCTGGTACTGTGAGTGTAGCATCCTGTTGCCGCAATTGCGGCACCAGGAGATGGCCTGCCTTCTCACTGCACTCATAATGGCACTGCTTAAGGTAGAATAGTGTTGTTACCACACGAAAGATGTAGAGGGCAGTTTGGTTATATATGACCTGCAGCAATGCCTATAGTGTAATCGGGAAGGGGGACCAGGAGTACTGGGCTGTGACAGAGGGAAGGGTGGATTCCAATTGAAACTGTTTGCATGAGGCCTCACAATTCTGCTGGGAGGTGTCCTGCATTAGATCCCCCTTACCATTGCCTTTCACACCGCCCATTCCTGGTGAATCAATGGACCCCTTGTTCATTTCAAGTAAAGAACTGAGACACAAGTGCAATCTCTCTTTGTCTACAGGGGACTTGAAGTACAAGAGGTTGAGATGCCAATTCAGGAGGAGGGCGGATGGCATCTAAGTCAAGGCAGGGTTGAATTACATTGTGGTCTGACACCCCGGTGGTAACAATTGCAGCATCCACCAAGTGGCCGACCAGAGCTGCACTGAGAAGAAAGAAATCTATTCTGGACCAGATGTTGTGCACCCTGGAGGTGTAGGAGTAGTCATTTTCAGTGGGATGGAGCAGTCTCCATGGATCTGTCAGGGAGAAATCTGACACCAGATCATGCAGGATGCCTCTCTCCGTGGTGTTATGGTGTAAGGGATGATCAGATTTGCCTAGGAAGTGGTCAGGAACCATTTTCCAGTCCCCTCCCCAAGAGAAGCTTTGACCTGGGATTCTGCCAAAGAATCTTAGTCAAAGCAACATAGGTAGATTTCTTTGAATGGATCAGGGCATACATGGAGTCGATGAGGAGGACCTGATCATACAGGGAGACCTTGGTAAAAATAAAGTGACTGCAAATTTGCGCCAAGTCCGGAGAGTGTTGGCCGGCAGGTGCTTAGCCAGTAATATGGCAACCCCACCATTGCGGTATCGTTTGGCAGAGGGGCCCTTAACTAACCCTGACTGGACCTTGCATGTGTGGTACTCTAGAACTCTTGACCCACCAAGTCCCGGTGGAGTTTCTGACTCTCATCATCAGGAATGTGAGTCTCTTGGAGCAGGGCTCTGTTGGGCTTAAGTAGCCGGTATAACTAAAGAGCCTCCAATGGTTCGCATAGTGAGTGAGACCATTCACATTAAGGGAGATCACTGTCAGATGATGAAGTGAGGACATGTATCACCATGGGAATGCCGGACAGCAGGCTGGGAGAGAGGCCGAAGGCCCAAGGGGAATGGTATGGAAAGTGGCAAGGGATAAGGAATAGAAGGGGTCACTACAGGCGGGCACTTAACATCCCGCCTTTAGGAAGTACTAAACCTACTTTGAACAGGCAGGAGGGAACGGCTGGGGTGCTGGAGCACGGCAGTCGGGCCTTCCGAGATTGTGGTGTATGGTGGGGTGGGGGGACTGGAGGGGGAGCCACCATGTTGCAAAGCCCTAGGTGGGAGATGTTGAAAAGAGGAGTCAGCATTAACTAGATGGTCAAAAAGCAGCCACTGGGCTCCGCAGCTAGCAGGGTATATGTGGTGGTGGTGTGGTGTGGTGTGGTGAAGAGCAAACTTGAATCCAGATACCCCTCCAGTTGTCCAGGATTGAGAATTGCAATTGTTTAATTTTCAAGAGTGATCAGCATGCCTGTGGGGCTCAGGACCCATAGCAGATGCCAAGTTGACAAAGACGAGGTTGTAGTAAGTGAAAGCTCCTGGGGAAGGCCTGAGTCTCTGGGGAAAAGTCCTGGGACAGGAAGATCTTGTGCCCGTCATGTAGAAAAGAGACATGTTTTTCGGTCAAAGGAATCACTTGAGGGGCCTGCTGCACAGGTACAGTAAGCATGTCTCTGGGCCAAGGGTGGCCTCTGAATTTCACAGGGGTGAGCATCCCAGCCCCTACAAAGGAAAAGGAGACAGCCCCCAACTTTCACTCCACCATGGTCCAAGAAAAGGGGTGGAGATGGGGGGGAGGGGACACCTCCCAAATGGACTAGGCCAGCCGGGCGTGGAGGCTAAAAAGAAGAGGGGGGCTGCCCCAGGGGCCAGTTATCGTGGTGAGGGTCCCCTCCCCTCTGGGAGATGACCCTTTAATGGAGAAGGTAAAGTAAGCCGCATGCCCCCAAATCCTTTCCCACTGAGAAGCCGGTGGGCAGCTGGAGGGCGCAGCGTCCCACTGAGGCCAATTACGTGGTGTAGAGTGGCTGCTGGTGAGGGCACCTGGTGCCGGGGTCTGTGCGGGCAATGTCAGAGTGGGGACTGCAGTGCATAAATGACTTTGGCCTCCTTCTCGCACAGGTCGCCAGCCATGCGCAGAGCACGAGGTGGGCTTGGCCCGAGCGGTGGTGACCCCGCGTAACACTTGTTGTGTGGGGTCCGGGCACTAATCCATGTCCGCAGCAGCCCCTGGAGTGTTGGCATGGTAGCATCGGAGGCCCCCGGGCAGCAGAGTTTGCAGCATGGCTGTGGTGATTAACTGATCAATTAGTCAGGCTTAACTTAGAGACAAAATGTAAAGTATTTATGCAGCACACCAACA
The DNA here is from genome assembly GCA_963921515.1 of Calotriton arnoldi. Lineage (NCBI taxonomy): Eukaryota > Metazoa > Chordata > Amphibia > Caudata > Salamandridae > Calotriton > Calotriton arnoldi. The sequence goes on along the minus strand of CAWUFW010015373.1, from coordinate 202,219 downwards.
GTAATAAAGTGAAACCACAACACAAGAAACCTCCCAAACCAATTTAGAAATATGGATTATAATTTAAAAACAATTTGAGACCACAACAAAAATCATTAGAACCGGAGACATGCCATTAAATAGATTTGGGTAAGTATAGCTCCTAAAAGCACAAAGCAACATTCGCTGTCATCTGGTTGTGCAAGACTGGGTAAAAGTCAAATGTTCAGGCTGACCACGATGTAGCACGGGCCAGATACAGTGACCAGGTTAGTCCTGCTTAAAAATGTACCTTCTCAAAGTCCGGCACAAAGAGTCCAGTTTGTGGTAGATGAGGTTACAAAGAGCAGGGAGAGCGTCATGAATGTCCGTCACTGTAGTGCGAAGGGCAGAGAGGAAGAAAACCCCCATGCGTCTGCTTCAGCATGACAACCATTGTGGTACACAACACAATTTCCCAGACCAGAGCCGCTGCACCCTCCCGACCTGCTCAGGCTGCAGCCAGGCGATGCGTGGATCCATGAGGAGGCGAGTCAGGAAATGAGGATCGTATCCCTCCACCCACACTTGCAGTCAGTATCCTCCAGCCAGCAACTATAACTAGATTCAGCGCGCAGCTATCATTATTACACCAAACCCATGAGGGGTTACGAAAGTATCTGTTAAGGATCTTTGTGCTTCTTTCTTACTTTTGAACACTCCAGCTGCGAACTGTCATCTGACTAGACTCGGGTCTCTTTTTCTAGAACTCTCATAAAACGTCACTGCATTAAAGTAGAGAAGGAGGGCTCCCCTTCCCCCCAAAACTCTGCTTCCCTCACAATTTTGGGAGCTGCCTGTTTTGTATCTAAGAAAGAGTGTATTCCCAATCCAATATTAGAGATGGCGCGCTGGTAAACTCTGCCACCTGGTGGAGTGCAGAGTTTTTTGCCATACTTCACCCTCCAAGCAGAGGCCATACCTCCTTGCTTGCTGTCTCACCATGTGGTTGGTGGCCATTTTGTATAGGCAGTCAGTGTGCTTTTGCCATAGGCCTGCACGTGTTTTTTGTTTCCCATGCCTTCTTGGTTGTTGTTGTGACCTTGTGGCTGGTGGCCATTTTGTGTAGGCAGCCAATGTGCTTTTGCCATAAGCCTGCATGTGTTCTTTGTTTGCCATGCCTTCTTGTTTGTTGATATGACCATGTGGCTGGTGGTCATTTTGTGTTGGCAGCCTCTTTTGCCATAGGCTTGTATGTTTTTCTTTGTTATGGCCATGCCTCCTTGCTTGCTGTTTCACCATGTGGTCAGTTGCTATTTTGTGTAGGCAGCCAGTGTGCTTTTGCCATAGGCCTGCATGTGTTCTTCTTTGTGGCCATGCCTTTCTTGCTTCCTGTTGCACCAGGTGGTCGGTGGCCATTTTGTGTAGGCAGCCAGTGTGCTTTTGCCATAGGCCTGCATGTGTTCTTTGTTGTGGCTATGCCTCCTTGCTTGTTGTTATACCATGTGGGTGGTGGCCATTTTGTGTAGGCAGCCAGTATGTTTTTGCCATAGGCCGGCATGTCTTTTTTGTTGTGGCCATGACTTCTTGTTTGTTGTTGTGACCATGTGGCTGGTGGCCATTTTGTGAAGGCAGCTAGTGTGCTTTTGCCATAGGCCTGCATGTGTTCCTTGTTGTGGCCATGCCTCCTAGCTTGCTGTTTTACCATGTGGTCAGGGGCCATTTTGTGTAGGCAGCCAGTGTGCTTTTGCCATAGGCCTGCATGTGTTCTTTGTTGTGGACATGCCTCCTTGCTTGCTGCTTGACCATGTGGTCGGTGGCCATTTTGTGTAGGCAGCCAGTTTGCTTTTGCCATAGGCCTGCATGTCTTTTTTGTTGTGGCCGTTGTCTTTTTACTTGCTGTTTCACAATGTGGTTTGTGGCCAATTTGTGTGGGTAGCCAGTGTGTGTTTGCCATAGGCCTGCATGTCTTCTTTGTTCCCCATGCTTTCTTGTTTGCTGTTGTGACCATGGTGTTGTGTAGTTCCTACAAATCTATTTAGGATCTGCACGCTTAGACAACATAAAGTAAGGGATTGGTGCCCTGACTGGTTCCTGACACCCCCGGGGATATGTTAGTCTGTAGACCAGCTAGCTCACAGTGCCACTATGAGCCCCACTTACCAAGGAGCGAATAGTTTCTGGCAACTATCGAACATGACAACTCTGACCCCTCAGGGATCGTGGAAATAGTACAGTGCCTTTCGCTCAGTCACTCGTGCTTACTTTGTCTCAGAGAGATACACAGAATAAACGATGGGGACGTTTTCAATAAGATTTATTGAACCAGCAGAGTAAAGAAAAGGTAGAATTCTACCATAGTGCTAAAACAATGAATATATGCAGGCATATAGATACATGTCAGTAATACTGCGTACTCCTAAGATGCAAACCCTAACTATATGTACCTAAATGTATCTAGCATGTATGTAGGTGTATAGCCAAGAATCTCCTTAGGATAGAGCCAACCCCATTACCTGATGTGGGACAGCGATGGACTTCGTCTTGGTCTAGAGATGGACACCCGTGAGGGATGTCAGACCACTGCATGCTGGAGTGTCTGCATGCAGGAACTTCAGCGTCTCGTGTCAGTGTGTCAGCATGGAAGTCTTTCTCCTCTGGTTTGCCCAGCGAAGATGTAGTCATTATATACCCAAAAGGCACCCTCAAGGGTTCTACCTAGATGTGTACTATGGGCATGCCGGCAAGGATGACGATAGAGGTGACCCTTATACTGAGTTATTATGCAGAAGATGGTAATCCTGCTGTGATACTGAGAATCCTCATGCATAATAAATGAGGCTAGTTTACGGAGAAAACCACACGACATTTATGTAGCACCTAACTAGGTAAAAGGTCAGTGCCAGACCCGTTATGTAGAACAATGGTAGGACATATGTAGGTAAAGGGTCGTGCAACTTCCAAGGCCTATATTGGGGTTCATAACACATGCATAAAAACATTGCTAAAATATGAGTATAAAAACATCTAAAGACATGATATATGTTTAAAAAAATGGTGTAATCGTGAAAAAGCTCTATAAGTCCTCTAAAAAGTCAATATACTGTTAAACCAACGGAGCATGCCGAAAGCCATAGTGCACAGTGAGAGCAGAAGAGGGAAAATAAAACAAAAAAGTGATGTTTACGAATTCCAATTTAGGTTGTTTTTGAAAAAGGCCGAATTGTTCCCAGCACACAGAGAGCCGAATGTTTATATGTTCTGTGTGGGAGACACAACATCACTGTTGCCTGCCTTCGCAGATGAGAGTCCCCGTAACACCTCTTGGATCAGGTCAATGGAGCAAAGGTGATCTTCTCTGGTTCCCACAGTCATTGCTGAGGAAGCACTTGATGCTTGTAAGCCTGGTACACAGCCAGTGTCCATTCCAACAGGAGCTGAAGCATCCAAAGAATGCCGACATCATGATTGGAATATGCTGAGGACACTGCACTAAGTGGGCCTTTAACGGGTACAGCAGTACATCAACGTCAACATCCGGAGGCGCAACCAATGGAAGTGTTAGACAGATGTCCAACACGCATTCGTGTCCGCAGAATAGGCAGCGGAGTACAGACAAGACGCTGTCAACCAAACAGATCTGAATGACAGAAAAAATGCTGGATTAGTTCCCGAAGCCGAGGTGTGCCCAGATGGAGTACTATGCTTTCACGGCAACGTCGCTCCAAGAGCACTTTTTCCATCTACTTGGTATTTGGGACGTTCATTGCGTAGTAGAAAAATTAAAACCAGGATACCCACTACAAGTAGTAGGACCAGCGGAAGGCCTTTAAAAATGTTCCCACTACGGAGTGTATTAATGATGGAATAACTCCGAAGACCGTCTGAAAGGTGCTTAATAGCCCAGAACCTATAGTCTTAAATAGGTGTACTATCCCACTCGTATCAGACATGTTAAAGATACAATGTGCCATTTCTCCGAAATGGAGCGGGAAGTTAGTTCGGAAGAGGGCCTGTATCTCAGCTGAAGACCTTGCAACCTGGAGATCAAAAGTCTCTCGAGCTGAGGTTAAGGCCACTTCTTTCTGTAAGGGTATGGCTTTCAGTCTGCTCAGAGAATCAAACCGTATGAGAGAAACATTCAATGAACGCCACAGTGGTGCCTCCCTGATTGTTTGGGTCAATGGAAACAATACTTGCATACAACAAGTAACCCTAGAACTTACTGTGACCAGATATGCGATGCCCGGCAGCATCCCACAAAAACCTTGATCATTCAACATCAAATAACTCCTGTTTGAGAGTAATTTGAACACTGGATGCATCACAGCAGCTGGGGATCCTTTCAAGTGACAAGATAGGTTTGCAACCGAAGCATTGCAAGCTCCGTGAAGCATAATATCCTGACAAATTAGAGACCCACTTAACGAATTCTCGCAGTCTGAACCGCTGAGAAAGACTTCATTGTCCCCATTCCTGCATCTAAATCTGTAAGGTAATTCTCAAGATTCATGGATGTATTCCCTACCCAATGCTTCATACCTGCCTTCTTGGTGGTACTGTAGACAATATTGAAATTGGAATGTTGTCACTGGCAATTTTATATAGCCATGGATTAACCATTCTGTGGAAGGTGAGTCAGCCACGGTGAAAGGTAATTGGTCTACTTTTTAAATGTGCAGCACTGTATACTTCGCATCTCTCTGTGCCATTGTTGTCTGCCTTGTTGTTAAATTATGAGCAGAAAACAGACGTACTGTTAATATATAGCCAGGGCAGGTGACCAGAGCGCAATGATTGTAGCCTTTAGCTTAATAACAGGATGGATCGTAACTGTGATTGCACATGTTGAAGAATTGCAAGTCCTGTTCTATTATATCTATAGCAGAAGACACAATGTTGTCCAGTGAATAAATCCTGGATGTTAGTGTGGTCATGCCATTGTCGAACACTGCCAAAGCCTTTTCTAGGTTAACCCTGTCAATTTCACGCAATCTCTCCGCAGCTTCCTGTTGAGAGATCTTCCATACTTCGTTGTAAATAGTGTATAAGAAGCATTTACGACTTGGTTTTGTGGGACCTAGCAAAAAATCCCTTAGATCCACGTCATCTGAAAGTAAGGACAAGTGTTGTTTCACCTGGGACAGTGTTGAGGTTTTCAGCCAATCTAGGCATAACCTCTCAACACTGTAGGATGTCACCACCCTGCGGATGTTCTAGTTGTACATAGCATTGGTCCGACCTATGGATACTAAACCCTTCGGTGGTACCCTTGAATCTTGATTGACACCCATTTGTGTTGATAGGCCAAACTAACCATCCCTTCCAATTGGGGTCTGAAGAATTGTATGAACCCTCATGCAGAATATCATCAAGGGTATCCTCACTATGCTGCATATGGTTTTGCCATCCCTCAAAGTATCAAAGCAAGGGAATTTGAGGTGTGTTCATGTCCTTAATCTTGGCTAGTCCAAGACAGGAAGTCTGTTGCACTGTATTGTTCAGGAAGATTATCTGCTTTGATATGAGGCACACTCTAAATAAGGCCTCAGTTCCCTGAACTTGCCAATCTTTAGTCCCCCAGACAGATTTAGTGTCTATGGTGTCCCTTCAAAAGTCGAAACCCTATGAAGACAGCTGGGAAATAAAGAAAGCAGAGTATATCTGTTTCGTATTAGTGAGCATATTTTTCTTTGCAGGTGTAGGTACAACCTTATAATTATATGAGGTCGGTCTGAAATGTTAAACCCAGAAGAATAAGCAAACATTTTTGCAAATGTTTGTGAACTACCTTTCGGTGGTGTTGGGCAATGTTCCCATTGATGGTAAGTAATAACATTCCGTGGGATACTTGTTTTGTGCAAGAAATGATGACCATAGTGTTGGTAACAATACATGGTGTCAAATCTGATGTTTCATCATACAATTTGTTTCTAGAGAATGCAGCACATTGTTCTAAATCAGACAGCGTGCTATTCACAGTCCCAATCATCAAAGAATGTACTGGAGGTGATGATATCATTCAAAGAAATTTTAAATACATGTCGTATTTTCAGAAGTTCAGTGGGACCAAATACATCATATGAAACCCTATCCCAAACTATTCCTTCAGGAATCAGAACTGCTGTAATGTTCACCAAGAACAGGTCTCTTCGTTCACAATGAGATGACGTGTGTGGTTTCAGGACCAAGTTCACATGTTGTACTGCAGAACGTTCTGGGAGATTATGTCCATTCAGGAGCAGGAAAAAGACAGTCACTACACTTATCCAAAGGACTAGGAGCAGTAGACCAATTGCTATCCAAAGCTGTAGCCAGGGGGAAACAAAGTAAGTCTTTTTCAGCCAAAGGTAGATGTTATGTATTTTATTTTTGCGGGAAACAGAAGTTGGCGGTGACTCAGGTTCACTCAGATCCAGTGAGAAGGTATCAAAAGTGATGAAGTAGCCAGACGCTGTTTGATCTATCTTTGGTAGCTCAGCAGGTTTTGTTGAACTGGCAGATGACTCATTTTGAAACATATTCACATAGATGTCGGTATTAGGCCGAATTGAGATCGGTGTTTCATTTGTGCTTTGTTGTCGCTCAATTTCGACTGGTATGAGTTCCATTCCAATGTTGGCAACTTCATTACTTCATAGAGTAGAATCTTCAAACGTTATTAGTCTTTCGGTCTGACCCTCCTGTATGGTAGCAAGAAGAGATCGATGGCTACCCAGGAGCCCATGCGGTCTGCTATTCAGTATCAGCCACATAGTGTGGTTTGATCAGATCTATGGAGACGAATCTCTTTTCTTTCTTGCCAGCAATGTGCAGAAGAAGTACTGTTCTTGTTCCTTCGACAGCCAGGACAGGTACAGGTGCTCTGTAAGATGGCCCAAATTATTTTTTTGGCCACGATCTTCTCCTTCTCCTTGACTAGGTCCCCGATCTTTGAGACCCACGCAGGTCTTTCTGTAACAGATTTTACTTCCCCAGTGGCGGTGCATTTTACTTGGATGTTTGCTTTGTAGTGTCCGGAATTCATTGAGTTCCTGTAAAACAGCCAAACGATCATTGATGTCAAATGCTTTTCCATCCGCCACTGTGCTGCCACAATCGAGGTTGGGTACACACATTCTAGTCCCAAACAGGACATCGTATGGAGTATGGCCTCCCAGGGAGCTTCATGGCATGTTATTTAGTGCCCTCTTGATCCGTATAGGTGATTGACCCAACTACCAGCCAAGCCTAATAACCTTGATGTTAAGGATAGCTTTAAGTCCAGTTTTTTTCTCTCCACAATTGAATTTCCATCGAGATGATACGGAGAGGAATACCACAATGCAACAGCCAAACTTCCCATGGCCTCCTTGTAAGCCTGAGAGCAAAACGAGGGGCCATGGTCAGAATGTAATGTGCCAATTGCGTATGTCTCTATGAAGACTCGCAAATCCTTTATAACAGTTCGGGTGTCAGCCGAGCGCTGAGGCCAAACCCACAGGAATCTAAAGAATGAATCCACTGCCACCAAGATGTACTTGTAATCCCCGTCAGATTGTAGGGGGCCGCAGCGGTCCAAATAGACACATGCGAGAGGTCTGTCTGATATCAGTAACGGTGTCTGTGATGGACGTGCTACGTTGGAATTATTCGTCTGCTGACAGATGTTGCACTTAAGGACAAAGCCCTTTGTCTGTTTGGTAAGACCTGGCCACCAATAACGTTATTTCAGTAGAGAAACTGTTGCAGTAATACCTGTGTGTGCTGAGCCCAGACCCTCGTGTGCAGCTAGTATTAAACCTAATCTGCGATCCATATTTGATATTACTCTATCCCCCACTCCTGGAATTTGAGCATACAGAATATTTTGTGCATCTAACTTGTAGGAGTACTTGAGTGAAAACCTTGGGGCTAAGCTGTGCTGTTTTTACGCAAAGTGATGACAGCTACCATTATCTGTCCGTCTACTCTCATGCTAGAATGAGTGATTGCAGCTATGGCAGCAGTTCGCACTGTTGCCTTGGCGGCTTCATCAGCCAATGAATTCCCTTCAACATGCACGCCAACACGTTGATGACTCAACGTATGAATCACGTGAGCCCACGGCAAGCCCTTTTTCAGCTCAGCCACTTGTTCCCAGAGTAATTTATGCTTTATTGTGCAACCTTTTGAATCTCTAAATCCATTCTGGCTGGCCCCAGTAGTGAAGATATTCATTGTATGACTGGACACAATAAAATGAATCGCACACACTGTGGGGCCGATTCCGATTCAGGCCGGAAATCACTCCGACCGAGCCGGACCCAGAGAGATTTCCGACCGAATCGGACTCTAGCAGCCCGACCGAACGAGTACGATGCGGACGCATGCTATCGGACTCGATTCAGTCGGACTCCCATTGAAGTCAATGGGAGCCGGTCGTACAACGCGTACGCGGGCTCCCATTGACTCAATGGGTGTGAGGCAAACAAGGGCGCCCCCTACATCGGGTACGCGTTGATGCGAATCGTGCCATACATGCACAGGTAGGGGGGACCCATGGGTCCCCCCTGTGTGCGACTCGCGCGGCTACGCGTACAGGGGGGTCTGACACGGACCCCCAAAGTCCGGCTCTGACTGCTCTTTCAGGCCGGACGGCGCGAGTCGGTTGGACTGCTCGAGACGCGCATCGTACTTGCCCGGCCGGGGAACGTCTCCATTGCGCAGTGCGAACAGTGTCCGTGCGAGTCGGTTGGAGCGGGTCGGACCCGCGTACGAGTCGGTCGGCGATTTCGCGAGCGCTCGCATCGTACTCGCTCACCCGGACGCACGTACGAATCGGTCAGGAAAGAGGGTTCCGAATCGGATCCGGTTAAGCCGAATCCGATTCGGTGCCCTACCGGCCGAGATCGGAATCGGCCCCTTAGTGTGAGGAATTCTCGATCCATGTTTTTTAGTTCCAGTATCAGGGCTTTTAGTTCTGCCAGCTGAGCCGTACAATCTCCTATTGCCAGGACAGAACTTACCATCCCTTATACGTTCCTTTACAATTGCACAAGCTGCGCTGTATTGCTGTTTACTTCCCACAGCTGTTTACTTCCCACAGCTGGCTGACCTGAACCATCAGTGTAAATTATGTATTCATACTGATCTGGAGGCATTATTTAATTCGAAAGAGGGTATTCTTGTTTGTACTGTAGAAATGCTTGTGTTTTTAATTTAGGATCAAATTTGTAGTCTACATCTGTTGCAGTGAGAGAATTAGCCCACTGTATCCATCGTGGATGTAATGCCTTTGTGTTTGTAACGCTTGCCTTTGTAACAGCCTCTAAGGTTGCTACTGGAATCACAACAATTATTTGTTTTCCCTGAGCCAGTGCGCTTTCTCTCACTACAGCAGTCTGCACTGCTGTCAGTATTTTTTCAGTGGATGCAAAACGCATTTCAGCGTTTGTGTACAAATACGTTTTGTATACAATTGGTACAGTTTCTCCTTTATTGAAGGTGAGGTAAGTGTACCCAGATTGACCGGCGACTACGCGGATCACCAAATTTGTAGTGGTTACACATGTGTGTAGGTGCTTGGAAGCTATCATGTCAGCTTGTAAGGAATGAAGAATTTCTGTATGTTCATGTGTCCAATGTTGAACTGAGAAATCAGGTCTGATTAAGTCGCAGAAAGGTTTCACCTTTTCTGCGTAATCCAAAATATATGTTCTGCCAAAATTTAGGAATCCTAATATGGATTGTAAGATTTTCAGAGTCTTCAGAGGTTGAAGCAGCGCACATTTTTCTAAAAGATTTGCTGCTAGGCATTTCCCTTCACTTGAGAGATCATATCCTAAGAATAGGACATTGAGGTAGGCAATTTTTGAATTTTTAAAGTTAAATTTGTAGCCCTCTGAGGCAAACACAAAATTATGTTGTTCACCCTTGCCAAATGATCTAATAGTTCATCGTCCATCAGATAAATATCATCTACATAGGACAATGCCTCCTCATCAAAATTTTGAAGTAACTCTGATACTCTTGCTGAGAACAACCCCGGGCTATTCTTATACCCTTGGGGCAGTCTACAAAATTGACACTGAGAGCAGAGGGCTGAAAATGTTGTCAAATATCTGCTCTGAGACACTATATTTTGGCAAAAGAATCCATTTGAGATATCTGGTGCTGTTTTGTATTTTTTCCGCACAATGTTATTCATTAATGCTGCACTGCGAGCATTCTGTACTGCAAATGTTTTTGTGTATGTGTTCAAATGCCTGTAATCTAAAACTAGACGGTATGAATTATCGGGTTTCATTACGGGGAACAGAGGATTGTTCATGGAGGAGGTGCAATTCTGTATTACACCTTGGTATTCAAGTTGATCTAAAATCTCCCTGACTTGTTTTTTTGCGTCATGTTTTGTTGGGTACTGTCTCTGTGGTGTAAGAGTAGTTTTTACTGGGATTTCATGGTGAGGGAACTCAGCATCCCACCGTACATGATTGCTGTATAATGCAGTAGCTAGCGCTACCGCCCACTCCTGCGCATATGAATATTTTAATGATTCGGGAACAAGGTCGGAGAAGGCTGGTAGAATTACTGTTTCTCCTTTTGGCCAATCCATAACGAACTCATGCGGGCAATCTTTTTCTGTTAAAAGGGTGTCATATCCAAAAGACATGTTCTCCCAAAAGAGACTTTTAACTCTCCTGGATATGTCCCTCTCCATATGGAGTGTTATTTCGTATAACTGATGTGGGACACTTACCCTAGTATCAGGTGTCTCCATCGTGATATGTTCATTCAACGCCGCTGTCACCAGAAATTCCATCAGGTTCTAGTGAGCTATTGTTACTTCTGCTGCACTGTCTAGCATCGTCAGAGCCCATTCCCCGTTCAGAGGTTGAGTCTTCAGAAGCCTGGGCATTCCTTTTTTTAAGGCCAGCTACTTTCTTCTTTTTAAATTGAGGTTTTGTTTTTGGTTTATCTTTTCTTTTTTGATATTATAGTCTGAAGTGCGATGTGTATCTCTTTGCTTTGCTCGCTCTTCTGATCTGTGTTCTGACCGTCCTTCCCTCTCAGAGTTTTTTGATGAACCCTGAAAGGAACGAGAGGAACATATATCAGTATCCTGATACCTGTCAGGTTTTTTAATGTTATCACGGTTTCTAAGGTTATACCTCCTGTCGGAGGACTCCTGTTGAGGAGACCCACTCTGTGATTGTGATGCATTTTGCTTATTTTTGTTGTTGTTTATTATCCCATTTCTATTTAGAAGATTCTGGTGCTTGCTTAGTGTTATCCTTTTCAGGATTACCCATTACTTGTGGTTTCATAGGTCTAGCTCCTAAATTATCTCTACCTAATTCAGCGTATGTGTCTTCGATAATGTTTGGTAAATCCCGCTCCTATTGTGCAGGAGTGCACTCCCTCAGGCATTGGATGATAGCCACCGCTGCTGCCTCCCCTTTTATGTTTGCTAACATAATTGTAGATACCTGGGAAAAATTGCCTATTCATTTCAGTCCTAAGTTTAGAGCAGGTTCTGCTCCATACTCATTCTGTATTTGTCTTAATACTTCTGGTATCACTGCTATTGAAGGGGTGCCTTGGGGCCATGAGTAGAGGTATAGATGGCAGCGAAGACTGTACCCCATGTGGTAGAATCCTCTATCGGGGGAGCTATCCCCATTGCCAAGCAAATTGTCAATATTCTGTGTTTTCCTTGTGGGCCTGTGTGTGGAAACACTGCCTCTTACTGAGCTATTCTCTGTGCTATCCAGAATGGCATTTTCTCACGTTTAGTGGGTATTCTTCCCATAACTGCGTTCTGTGTTTGTGGGGTAATTTCAGTTGCGGTCCCTTGTAGTTGACCTGCTGGAGTAACCCTTGTAGGTTGAAGTGTAAATGTTCTCATAACGAATTGTGTCAGATTTCTGTAAAGTGTTATTATTTCTTTGTGAAGTGGACGTAACTCTGCTATTGGCAATGTGTCAACTTCTGGATGCGGTGGTAAGCAGCCAGAACAGGCCAAGTCTCAACTCATAACTACTTCACCTTTTTCTCCAACCCAATTATTTACTGACGTCCAGAGCCTTGGTCCAATCCATAACTCAACCTTTGATTAGAAATATCAACATTTCTGATCATGCAATGATTTCATTATGTTTGCAGATCAATGAATCTTCTCATACTCATTCTCAATGGTGTATGAATGCTGATGCTGTTCTCCAAGATGTTCACAAAGATACCTTATTATCTGCTATAAGAGATTATTTTTATCTCAACTCTGATTGTATGACATCCTGTATTGTACAATGGGTTCTTTTAAACCATATATGCGAGGGCTATCTATCTCTGTAATGATTCATGAAATAAGATATTAAATACAAAAATGTTGAATTTAGAGAAACAAATTGCTAAATTTGAAAAACTATTTATCTCTTCTACCAATTTTACCTTTAAAACTACCCTACAAAACTTAGATATTAATATAATTCATTACTTGTTATTATTATCATCATTTGTTAAACGCAACGTATCATCCCTGAGGGGATCTCTCGGTGTTGCAGTATCAGACAACGATTAGCAAAACAATGTCCAGTTAGAGATTAAACAGTCAGGTTTTGAGAAGTTTTCTGAACTGAGTTAAGTTAGTGCAGGAGTGAATGTGAAACTGCAGCTTATTCCATTGGTGGGGGGCCAAGAAAGAAAAAGAACAACCACCCAGTCTAGCTTTGTTTATCCGTTTGGGGCACAGTTACTTAGGGGCCGATTTCGGTGTTGGACGGACCTAAGTCGATCGATCTGGAAGTGGGACAGACCGACCTCCTGTTGGCGGTCCCAAACCAGCAAGTAGGATGTGACTGAACACTGTTCGATCGCAATCCTATTCTTTACAATGGGAGCATGCATTCCGAACGGAATGCATGCTCTCATTGTAAAGAGCAGAGGTGCAGTTCATCACTGCACCCCGTGGCAGGCACCTCAAGGTGCCTGCCACCGTGTGCAGTGATCAACAGGGGGGCACCATGGGTGCCCCTAGGCCACCATCCGGAAGCCTTGCACCCATGAGGCCCCTGCTGGGAGCCCCTAAAGTCGGATTCCCTCAGCCTTTCTGTGTCAGAAAGGCCAGCACAGAAAGGCTGTATGGATCTGCCATCGTAATCCCTTGGACGGAAAGAGCTGCCCTTGGGATTACAGGACCCTTTCCGAATGGCAGACGGGCTCTCCGAGCCCCTCGGAAGCCATACGGAAAGCTCGTTTGGATTCCTTTCCGACCGACCACATCATAATTGGTCAGTTGGAAAGGAACCCGAACGGGACATTTCGATGCGGTCGGAACGACTCCGACTATTGGTCGGAGCCGTTCTGACCACATCGAAATCGGCCCCTTAGTGAAAAAGCTGGAATACAACTTTCAAAACAAAAAACTAAATTTTCTTTTGATATCAATAGATCTGGAAAATTATTAGCTAATTATCTATGTATCAAAAAAGATAAAACTCAAATGCATGCTATTCATAAAGATAATGGTACAATTGCTTCACCTACTCTTGAGATTATTATTGAATTTCTTAAATGTTCTTCTTCATTATATAACGAAACTGACCTCCTTGACTCTCAATTGATAGATGCTTTTTTAGATTCCACTAAACTTCTACAAATCTCCCAACATGATAAGTCCAAACTACATATGCCCTTACTGAAGAAGAATTTTTAACAGCTATTCATTCACTCAAATCCCAAAAATCCCCAGGACCAGATGGCATTCCTGCGGGCTTTTATAGAGCATTCTCTAAGGTCCTTACTCCCCACTTACATCATTTATTTTCTGATTTCAGTAAATCAGGTATGGTTTTGGGATGTGTTTCAGAAGCCTTAATAATAGTATTACTTCAACCAGATCAAAATTGAACTAAAGTCTTTAACTATTGCCCTATCTCATTTATAAATCAAGATTGTAAAATGTTTGCAAAAATTTTGTCCACAAGTCTATCCAACATTTTCTTGTCTCTCATACATATAGATCAAACAGGTTTCATGAAAAAGAGATTCTCTATCAATAACACACAACTTCTGTTTCAGGTGGTAGATGCCATCCCAACAAATACTTCACCTGCAGGACTTCTTGCTCTAGATGCTGAAAAACGTTTTGACAAAGGCAATTCCTATGTCATAGATTATCATTTTTTCATTTTGGAACTGAATTTATTGAAATGGTATTGGCTTTATATTATTCCCCTTCAAATCTGCAATTTATTAATGATCAATTCTCTGACTTTATTTTTCTTTATAGAGGTACCCGATAAGCATGCCGATTATAACACCCCTTCTTTTTTGTTAGCTATCGAGCCCTTTATTATCTACTATCCGATACTCTAATGAAATCGCTGGAATCGATATTGCAAACATCCCACTTAAAACTTTTGCTTATGCTGATGATGTCTTATTATTCCTTAGTAATCCAGCCACCTCTATACCTGCATTACTGAATCTAATACACAAATACTCACACGCTTCCGGTTACACCCCGAACACTAATAAAACAGATTTTTCCCCTGAATGTTCACTGCACTCCAGATGTGTTATCCAATACTGACATTATTTGGCAAAAAGATAAAAATGATAATACTTGGGAATCCAATTTTCGCACTCTCTCAAGCAATGAATTATATGAAATTGCGATTCTTAAATTACTAAGGTCACAGATAAAATTCCTAATTGATCTCCACTATACCTCTCCTTGTGGGCTAAACCTGAAGCTGTTAAATTGGTACTAGCTCCTCTTATTTTTTACACTTTATCAATGATCCCTTTACAATCACCTCTCACAGTCTATAAAAAATTAGATAGCGTTCTTTTCAAATTTCTTTGGCAACATAAACCTCCACAAATTTGATATGCCAAGCTCAATCTCTCTAAACGCAATGGAGGATTTGGTTTACCAGATTTTTTTGAATCACCACAAAGCATTTATTCTAAGACAAGGTTCTTATTGGTTTTCATGCATTAATGCTGTTTGTTCAACTAGATGGCTTCAAGTGGAACAGCCGTTGGTTTCACCATTTCCTTTTCTGACTCTATTATCAATGGCTAACTCAAATAAACTTCTTAAATTGTCTGCCTGTATTTCATCTACCAAACTAATTATACAAGATTTTGATTCTTCATATTCACCACATATTTCAGATTCTGCCAAACTATCTCTATGGCACAATTCTAGGATACAATTTAATCATACCATAAAAGTTTGGAAATCATGGATACATGCTGGTATTTTCCGCCTTGGAGATATTTATGATAAGGGTATTTCATTGTAATTTTCTGAATTGCAAACTACGTTTTTGTTACCTGATACTGAAGCCCATAAGTACCACATTCTATGTAATGCTATACTTCATTGTTTCTTCAACTTGTTTCCCTAAAATACTACCCCTGATTCAAAGATTTGTATTAAGGTTTTTTCTGCTTCTCCACATACAGTTTCGTGATTTTACAAACAAATAAACACTACCCGTGAACCTAACTTGAATTTTCTTAGTAGGTATTGGAATGCAGAACTGTCTACAGAATTTTCCCTAGATGATTGGAAGCCGATTTGGCTAGCAAACGTAACTGGTTAGTTTCCTGTGTCTTTATCACAAACAAATGCCTTTATTCTGTTTAAATGTTTATGGACTCCATGTAAACTACACAAGGCTAAGTTTATTGATTCTCCTCTTTGTTGGCATTACAAACAACTTGAAGGGTCTTTAAAACATAGTCTGTTTGAATGTATAATAATATTGCAGTTTGACAAAATTGTTTCTAATATTATCCTCAAAATACTCACATCACTGATACCCTAATGTATAGCATGGTTATCTGTCAATCTGTTGAACTCTCCTCCAAATTAACAGAACCCCATAATAAACTTCTTGACATTATGAGTTCCATAGCTGTTAAATCCATGCTTGACTAATTGGAAATACACTGAAGCATTATCGGTTCATACATGGTGGTCTTTTACTAGATGTGGAGCTCAATTATCTTTTAAGGTAACATGTAAAAATACTACAATGTTTCAAAAGCTTTGGAATCTGGTTGATGACTATATTGCAATTTACATGTAATATATTTATTAATTGCATGTATTGCTTATTATTAATGTAATCTGTAGTCTATGACATAGGAGGTACATAGGAGGTAGCTCTTGTTTGTTCCTTATTCAACATTTATTTTCTTCTTTTCTTTTAGCTGCATGATTCTTAGGGCCTGATTATGATGGCAGTGAGACTGCCACTTTCAGCCCATCAGTGGCAGTCCCGCCGCCATTGGACCGCGGAGGTCCGCCCGCGACATTACAATGGTGGGCGGATGGTTGACAGTTGGAGAGACCGACCTCAATGAATCCGATGGGCTCAAGGAGCCTGTCGTACCATTGGAGGGAACTGCAATCCCTACAATGGTGGCGGTGCATGCCAGGCACTGCCGTAGGGATTACAATGTCCCTTTCCGACAGCCGTTTCATGGCGCTTTATCCGCCATGAAAAGGCATGGGGAAAGGGACATTGGGGGCCTTTTGCGGGGCCTCCTTCACCCCTGGCCCTCAGACATGGGACCTGGAGGGGCACTTATGGTACCCCCCTACATATCCCTGCATCATGTGGCAGGCACGCCATGGTGCCTGCCACATAGTACAGGGATATGCAAACTATCTATTTTTTTGTACTGCAGCGTGTGCTGCAGCCTGCAGCACACGCCGCAATACAAAAAATACACTTTGCGACCGCCTTGAAGTCGGTCGCATTGTAATTCCCATGGCGAGACCGTCAACATCAAGTCGGGCGGTCCCATTCCCAATATGATGGCGGTTGGACTAAAGTTCGACCGCCATCATAATCAGGCCCTAAGGGCGAACCATTGTTTTTTAAAATGTGTATATACACAGGACCATTTTGGGCAGATTGGGGAGCTTTTGTATCTCTTATACACTAGCTCATATAAAGAGCACTCTTGCACCAGCTCACCAGGCAATACAATCTGCTGCCTGATGGGCAGCTCTGTCCATCACACATGCACAGTTTAAATATTTTCCCTGATACTCTGTGAATCTGGAGCTGGGAGGTTCTGCTTCTTTGAACTACACTTCACAACTCCAAACCTTCAGATTGGGTTAGAATAACTCTGATGGAACACTGGCCGAACACCCACAAAGATAATTCAACACCTTCCTGCACATAAACAATCCTGAGAGACATTTTCCTCTTTCTATTTGTGCTGCAGAGTAAGCTACACATAGAAAGAGGAAAAAACTAGCAGAAACAATTAAGTTTTTCCTCATTACGCCTCACTTGGGGAGGCGTAGCATTTTGGAGCATTCCCAGCTCTACCACAAATAGTTATTCTGGGAATGTGTCAAAATCCATGGGTGGATGCCTGGGACCACCCACTATCCACCCATTGAAAGCCTCCCTGAGGCAGAGTAGTGCAAGTTAGCGATTTACGCTGCCTTGCTTTACTCTAGATTTATCAAGCCATGCAGGGCCACACAAAATGGTGGTGCAAGGGCAATGCAAAACCTTGATAAATGTTGTCCCTAGTAGAAGGCATGCCAAAAGTGCTTTGTGATCCAGGGGCAATGTTGTTTCTAGAATCGCAGCATACACCTGCTCTTGTTAGCAGCTGACCAATGTTAATCCTATCAATTTCTTTTAGGTATCCAACAGGGCTTCATGCATGCTGCCTACCTACCACTGTCGGTAGTGATTGTGGGATAATATTCTAAAAGGTAGAATGACTGAATATGTTCAGTCCACCCAAGAGTAATTCTCATTGAAATGGCTACGATCGATAGCCCGCAAGCACCACAAGTTCAAGTACAAAATCTTTATTCGGGTACACAAACTATCCATAAAAGCATAGACATATACAATAAAAACAAATAAATACATAGTAATATGCAATGTATAAAACCAATCTTTAAAAAAGAATCTTTGTGTTCAATACAACCATAAATCTCAGCAGCATAATCAATTAATCCAAATTAATTTGAATCACACGCAACACTTTCAGCTCTCACAAGCAACAAACCCAAAAACAGTTCATACATCGCAAGTCCAAACAGGACCAGATTGAACATCCCCCAAAAACTTTTCCCTTGTCCCAGTCCATACCATATGAGGAGGTGTGCATCCTCCCAGGCCACAACAGTACAAATTCCTGTTTTTATGTTTAATACAGAACCTACTACACCAGCATAAAAGGCCCCTCCCTCCAGTCCAATATGCTTTTTCTTGTGTTTCACAATACCGTGGCGATAAGCATCATTCTTTCTTTATTATGTTTTTTAAATATTGCTGGAATAAATTTCTTACATGTTGCTCAATGTGTGCAAAGCCGTGCTTGGGAGTGCAGAGTTACTGCAAGTTCTTCAAGTCCCTATGTCTGTGTGCTGGGCTAGGATGCAGGGATTTCATGTCAGGCAGCTTCTTTAATTATCTGAATTAATTCCCCTTCTGAATAGGGAATCAAGGGTCGCAGTCTGCCCCCAGAGCATGTGTTGTTGACTGAAACCAAGCAAGTGCATCAGAAGGAGTTTTCTACAAGGATAAGATCTCACAAGATGAGATCTTGTCACTACAGAAACCTATAAAATTCAGGAAGTATCTGCTGGTGAGAAGTTTTTTGCTACAATCCTGAACACTGTTTTGCAGCTACGGGGCATATTTAAATTACCCATAAAAGGCACCATGTAGAAGAGGTGGAGTAGAAGGAAAATGATTTGGTGACCATATCGAGGACTGACCTCCAGTCTTTGATACAGGAGACAGACAGTGTCTTCAACACTAAACAAGCCTGCTGCAAAGAAACAAGCATTAAATCCGAATGAAGAATTAGGAGGGAACTGTCTCAAGAGGGAAATATGTGCAGGGTGCGCACTTTCAACAGATGCTCGTCCACATCAGAGAGGTGTTGGGATTTAAACCTTTAGTTAGCTCAGAGGAAGTGCTTTTGTGAAACATGAGGAACACAACACAAACATTTTCCATTCCATGAGGTTATGAAGAACATAGTTCTTAAGGAATGGAAGGACATTGATATGGTAGCTGTTTCATGTTTTCTCAACAGGAGAAATACCTTGGAAAAATTTGGCGTACAATTCCCAGAAATTCTCAAGCGGCTACATTTGTAATCAAAACCAGTACCTGTGTGGCCTTTGCAGTTCAGATCATGTTGAAACACTTTCAATCCCTCTTTGCTTGGAAGGAGGGGAGGACACTATGGCGATCTTAGGATATTACTGCCCGTCATTACATTTGATTGCTTATGGCCAGGTGGGGGGGTTTCAGTGGCAGCCAGGAGGTCACTTTGGCTAAAACAATGGAAATCAGAATCCTCCCAGAAGGCAAGGACCCAGAGGCATCTCTTTTCTGAAAAAAGAATATTTGGGATGAACTCAATGATTTAGGGCCTGATTTAGAGCATGGCGGTCCTGGGACCACTGTACTACTGGATGGCGGTCCAACTGCTGCCATCACGTCAGGCCTCCCGCCTGATTTTGATGGTGGCGATGGGACCGCCACAAGACCGTTGAAACCGCCAGGATTGCACAGCGGTGGGGAAAGCAGGTGGGAATTACGGTGGTGCTAATGCCAGCACCTCTGAGCAGATTCTGACCTGCCTTTCCACCAAGCAATTCAAAGTGGGGACCCCTCCATGAAATACTTGGCGGAAAGGCATGTAAACAGGTTCTCAACAGGGCCCCGGGTGAATCTGCCCATGTGGTGTGAGTGCGGTGGTCCCCCCAAAAGTGCACAATTGTGCATTCATTGTGTGTCATGCACTACATGGTGGATGTCACACTATGCAAGGACGTGTTGGAAGCACTGTCACAGCAGCAGTATGCTTTTTAGGCTCTCCTAGGAGCCAAACATTCCTGCCACTGTGATACCACCGCCACTGCACCGCCAGCCCTGGATTACTCTTGTAATCCGGCAGGTGGGAAAGCAGATGGCTTGGCGTTCTTCCTCGGACTGCCACAGCAGCGGTCCAGCGGGAATACCACCAAACCCTAAATCAGGCACTTAGTTAGGAAGACTGCAGAAGAAAAGTAAATTCTGCAACGATTCAGACTGTTTTCATCAACAAAGTCTTTTTTTCAAAAGGAGATGGCACAAGTTGCACAGAATTCATGTCCCTTTTGAGGCCGAGGTCGGCGGCTGTGCGATAGAATTAATCCTGATGGCAGGTGTGGTCCCAAGTTAGTGACAAGTGGTTTTATCAGTCATAAGAAATGGACATTTTGTAGAACTAGAAAAGCAACCCCAACAAAATTTCTGAGAAGCCTCCATACAGAGAGATATGATAAAGAGAGAGTACCTACTAAATGAGTAGTAGTATTATTATTGAAAGTAGCAATAGCAGAAGTTTCCGAGATGAAAGAAAACAATATTTTTATTCTATTTTGTTTTTAGTACCACAAGCAGATTGATCATACCATCAAGTACTGGATCTAAAGGGACTACACCTTTTTTGTGCAAAAGATCCTGTTTAGGATGACAGCACCTCAGGAGGTGATTACAGTTTTATCAAAGGGAGATCTTATGATAACTCTAGATCTTCAGGACACAAATTTACATGGATCCATCTATCAAGAAAGGCTGCCTTTAATATGTTTTGCAGTAGCAGGAAAACATTACTAGTTCTAAGACCTGCCATTCAGACAGATGGCATTGCCAAGGGCATTCCTAAAGATATTGGCACCAGTGGTGGCTCTATTTACTTTACAAGGTATTACGATCTTACACTCCCTGGAAGACTGCTTACTTGTCTCCTCTTCTTTTTCTAAGGTGGAGATTGAGGTAGATGTTGTTGATTGCCTCAGCGACATGGGTTGTCTTCTAAACCTAAAAAAAATCTCAATTGGTACCATCACAACAGATACTGTTTATTGGGCCTCTATTTGACATAGTGGAGGCAAAGGTATTCCTTTTAGAGACAAAGATCCAGGTGTTGCAGAATACCATAAGTCATCTTCTCTCTTGTCAGGAAGCGAGTATGTTTCTGAATGTCCAAGGACTTATGTCAGCCAAACCAGCAGTAGTTCCAGGGACACAATTCCATCTGAAGCCCTTAATCAACTACCTACTGGTTCTCCCGTCTCCAGTAACTCAAATGTATGAACCAGTAATCCAGGTTTCTCAATCTCTATCCCAGGATCTAGTCTGGTGGTTAGATGTAGAGAATATATGAAGAGGAGTACCCCTTCCACCCTCAATGCCACTCGTGATCACCACCAATGCCAGTCAGTGGGGTTGGGGAGTGACCTGGGGGGGGGGGGAGCAGTAAAACTGGAATTGTCAACTGTGAAAGCACCCAAAACCTCCAATTTCAGAGAATTGGCATCAATAGAGGACGTACTTCTACTTCTTACCCCTCAGATTCATCGGAAAGCAATGTTAGTGAAGACGGATAATTAGGTTGTTAAATGTTATGTCAACTGACAAGGGGGAACCAAGGTGGAGTCACTAAGGGATCTAGTGCACAGATTTTATCTTTGGGTGAAGAGTCACCGATTGTCACTTCCAGCATGTACATTCTGTGCAAAGACATTTTACAGGCAGATTCCCTAAGCAGAAACATTTATAATAGATTAAGCTTTTGCTAATTTTCGAAAGTCAAGAAGGAACAAGTGAAAAGGGCAAAACACAAAGTGCAAGCTAGCGCAGAGATCAACTAGACACCACCATAGAGCTAGTCTCTTGATGGGTCTTGGTTAAGTAAATCAGTAATACAAAAATTACTTCCTTTTAGCCTCTCAACTAGTATAGAGTTAGGAAATACATAATCTCCAGTCAATCTATCTTTAAAAAAAAAGAACTTTTGGGCATAAGCATAAATGTCATAGCAATAAAATGCATCATATTATACCATTTGCTTTATAAATATTCATTAGGAATGTGCAGCTTTTGTCAAAACAACATAAAGAGAGAGAGAAATTAAAACAATGAAGTAAAAAACATACAGTGCTCTAAAAGAAGAAAGAAATATTATTCTAAAAGAAATGCACACAACCAAGAGACTGACTTGTCGTAACTGACCTATAAATAACCTATAAATAAGAGGGAATAGACAGAAATGTCTCTTAAGCCCAACCTGTAGTGTTTCAGTTTAGGAGTTGACCAGATACGCAGCCAATATAAAATTGGCTTAAACAGACTAGGGGGCCTGTAGTCCGAATACCTAGATCTTGATTGAACACTAGGGTTGTAATTTGCAGAAGTTTGAGGGCTTCTCTAAAAAACATTTTTTCTGCAAAAGATAGCTTTATTGAAAAATACGAAGAGCAAAACAGGTCAATAACAAGTGGCAATGTAAATGAAAAATTTGTATACAAATTTGTCATTAAGAAGATGCTGTTTAACAATTTTTTTTAATACATTGGGGAGTAAGGGAATGAAGGGAAGTGAAGAGGCAAAACTAATAAAAGAAGACCAATCCTGACATCATGAGATATAACATGCTGAAATAGTGTTACTATATATAAACTAGACAAATTATTATTAAGATACAAAAACATGTGTAGCAGAGAAATACAATATATATATGTCAACTTAACATTTTCAGAAGAAATACAATTAGTGGAATTATGAGCAACACTATCTAAAAAGGAAGTCAATGGTAACCAATATAACTCTCTATTAACAGTAGGGCAGTATAAAGAAGTAAAAGCAGTATCTAATCTATGATAATGACAAGCATTATACCACCAAGCTGTGTAAGATATGTTCGAAGAACATTTTCAGTTAGTACAAATCTGTTGAAACGCCAAAGCCAACATGAGAACTAACAACCTTAAATTAGTAAAGGGTGATTGGATATCTTCAGATAAACTACCTGGAAAAAGTGTCAGAGGAGATAATGGGGACTGTAAATGAAAAATTGAGATAATCTCAGACCACATCTTTTCCCAAAAGAAAGCAGTAGGAGGACAATGAAATAATAAGTGCATGATATACCCATAATAAAAATTACAAGACCAACATTTTGAAGATGTGTTCATGGAGAATTTGGCTATTGTGGAAGGTGTAAGGATAACCTGTGTTACAGAAAAAACAATGATTGAGAGGAAGAGGCCAGTCTGGAAGTTTTATATAATTTATCCTATAACATATTCCAAAAAGGAATAGTCCAGGTACATCCCAGGTCAAACTCCCATTTAGCTCTATCTTAGTTTTAGGTCTCCTGGAAGCAGAAGAGTGAAGAAGTCTGTAAATAGGTGAAGCCTTAGGAAAAGAAGTAAGAATCAAACCAAGAGAATACTGTGATGAAGAAGAAGAGAGAGGGTCCGGTAATTAATGTAGAACACCTAAAAGAATATTTGAGAGGAGAAGATATTTAGGTAAAAAAAGAATAAGGACAATCAAATAACTGTTGAAATTGTGAGAAAGAAAGAGGATCAGCGCTTGAAAAAGAGTCTTTAACCCATATTATACCTTTTTGTCTGCAGGAAGTCCAGACAATGATTTATTAGTAATAGCAATGAGATTGTTATAGCAAAAGGGAGAGTGTAAAAATGAAACACAAGATATAATCTGTGGATGGTTTTAGGACGTACAAGTATGTTTAAGTATCAGGGAAGCTGTGAGGGAGGTATTAGAAGAGAAGGATAAAACTTCTTTAGGTGAAAATGGAGCTTGGAAAAAGCATTCAATGTCTAACCATGAAGAAGTAAAACAAATTATGTGGAGAAGAAAGTCACCTAGAAGCTTGTATTAAGCAAAAAGCTTTATGATATAAACGATAATCTGGAAAGTTAACACCACCCTCTTGTTTAGATTTGCAAAGATAAGTAAGAGAAATTCTAGATTCTTATTATTCCAAAGAAATCTCGATAATTTGGAATCAATTTTTTTTTAATGCAGCAGGTATATTATATACAGGGGTCATGGAAAGGACTTATAAAATTATGGGCAAAACCATCATTTTTATGGAGTCCAAACAACCCCACCAGGAGAGAAAAAGAGGGTTCCATGAGGAAAGGAGTTTATCACCTTTATCTAAACAATCATTGGTAGTTGTCATGAAAGAATCCTGAATGGAAGGAGTAAACCAGACACCCAAATAGTTCATCTGTGGGACTGAAAGGTTGGCTAAAGGTGAACTTGGTAAGTGGAAGGATTTAAGTTTTATCTGAATTGATCTTATAGCCTGAAATCAAGGAAAAGGCAGCTATGTCCTGGAGCAGAGCCAGTACAGATTGCTCAGGATTAGAATATGAAGAGGAGTATATCATCAGCATATGCTGGAAGTTTTAGATGCTTATCTCCGTATCGGAAACCATTAATTTCTACATTATTTCTAATGTTGAAAAGAAAGTTTCCAAAGCCAAAATAAATAAAAGAGGGGATAGTGGACAGCCGCGAAGAACTCAGCGTTTTAGCGGAAAATAGCTGAAGAGCTTCCCGTTAACTAAAAGCAACCCCATGAGCGAATGATAAAGTAAAGATATGAATGAGATGAAATGAGGTCTCAGCCCATTCAAAGTGAGGGATTTAAGTAGGAAGGACCAATCTATACAATCAAATGCTTTCTCAGCATCTATAGAGATTGCCGCCAAAGGATATGAGAGAGACGGGGCCATGTTCAGAACATTAAAAATTAGTCTAGAATTATCAGACGCAAGTCTACCCTTGATAAAGCCTGATAGTTCCTTACAATCATTAAAGGCAAGAAGGGTTCGAGACGCAATGCTAATAATTTGGCGAAAGTTTTATAATCCACGTTCACCAATGAAATTGGTCTAAAGTTCTTACAAAATGCGGATATTTGCCTTCTTTATGAATGAGACAAATAGTGGCCTCCTGAAAATTACCGCTAGTGGAACCTGAGTTGGAAAATAATTTAAAAAGATGCAATAACTAAGGGAAGTAAGAAGTTAGAAAAGTGAATAAAAAATTCAACCATAAACCCATCAGGTCCTGGTGTTTATCCTTTTCTTAAGGGATTGAAGAAGTCCAAGAATCTCCAGCAAATATATATCAGCATCCAGATCAGAAAAATCAATATGTTCACTATTAGGTTCTTTAATTTCATTTTCAAATTGGTATCAATCTGAGAAGGAAGGAATGAAGATTCAGGTGTATAGAGAAACTGATAATAATTTACAAATTCTGCCAAAATATCATTGTCTTTGAAAACAGGGATTCCTATTACCAGCCTAGGCGGGACCGGGGGGTCCTACTGTCTCCCACCCCGACACCCAATGGACTGCTCTGTGGTTCTTCTCGAGTGGCTGGGAGAGCCGAGGACCACTGGACCTTCATTGGCCCGCGACCCCAATGGGATACCCC
The DNA here is from genome assembly GCA_963921515.1 of Calotriton arnoldi. Lineage (NCBI taxonomy): Eukaryota > Metazoa > Chordata > Amphibia > Caudata > Salamandridae > Calotriton > Calotriton arnoldi. Next base: position 176,972 of record CAWUFW010015373.1, on the reverse strand, counting down.
ATTTTGACGAACTGTTGTCTCTATTTACTACCTTGGTTCTGTACTTTTGGGGTTGGATTCTGTTTTTGTGTAAAGTTTTTTTCCTTTACTTGTAACCCACACCAGTCTCTGAAATCCTTGTAGATACCCACTGGCAAGCGCGTTAGCTCTAGGTCGTCCGACATGTAGCACTAGACTGACTCAGCATGATGACTATGCCTCCACTTCTACTAACACACTATGGGTAGGGACCTGAAGATTGTGAGTCTTAATGTTAGAGGTCTTAATCATCCTGTAAAACGTACAGCAATTCTCTCATTGCTGGAAAACTCGGGTGGGGATATATGCTTATTACAGGAGACCCACCTCCTATCGAGAGACACAGCGTGTATGCAGTCACACTGCTTCGCTCTCCAATTGTGGTCATCAGGCCCCGCTAAGAGGGATAGTGTTGCAATATTACTGAGAGCAAATTTTCCCGGTAAAGTAATTTCAACAGTAGCAGAGGAACGAGGGCACCTGCTTGCAGTCAGAATACTTTGGGGGACCGCACATTTCTCACTAGCCAACATTTACACCCCCAACACTCAACAGGAGCCCTTTATCCTCAAGGCTTTAACGGAGGTACTGACATCCCCTGATGCTGCAAACCTTGTGGGTGGGGATTTCAATTTGGTTATGGACACTGCACTTGATAGTTCATGCCAACGAGTGGCACAAACAGGAGCCTTTTCGGTGGGAAATAGGCAATGGTTGGCAGAAAATGGCCTTCAAGACGTCTGATGCAACCAGCACCCAGGGGTCCGTGACTATACATTCTACTCAGCGGCTCACAAATCGTACGCAAGACTGGATCACTTTTTAGCTTCGACAGCACTTGTGCCTAGACTGATAGACTCTTCCATTGAACCTAGATCTCTGTCAGACCATGCAATGATTACGGTCATGATTCAAGCAGATCCGGGCCAGCCGAATCCCACCAGATGGCGGCTGCGGGACAGCCTCCTGCAGGCACCGACAGTCTTGGCCGATATGAAGGCGAGGCTGACGGAATATCTACAGATGAATGACGTAGGGAACGTCTCCTTGGCGGCAGTTTGGGAAACACTAAAACTAGTGATGAGGGGGGAATTCATCGCAATTTTGACAGCAGAAAACAAGATTCGACGAGAAAAACGTCAGACCTTAGAGCGGGAGGTAATGGAGATGGAATCTATCTATAAATGTACTGGGGCACCGAGAATATGGAATGAGCTTGAAAAGAAAAGGCTCCTTTTGAAGCGCTTAGACTTGGACAGGGCAGAATATGCACTTCTCCGGCCCAACATAAATTCTACCTGAGTAGTGACAAATGTGGTATATTGTTAGCTCAGAGGCTTAGGGCGAAAATGACAGCAACATCAATAGCTTCAATTAGGCGACCCATGGGGGAGGAAGTTTATAACGACTCTCAGATCGTAGACACCTTTAGGACTTTTTACCAAACTCTCTATTCCGATCACGACTCTCCACAGACAGAAACCCGCTCTTATCTTGAGAAATGTCCGTTCTCTCACCTCCCAGAATCCATAGCGGAACAATTAGACCAACTGATACGCGTCGAGGAGATGATTACTGCAATTGCATGTCTAAAAGTACATAAGGCCCCGGGCCCAGATTGTTTCTCTGCCCAATTTTATAAGACGTTTTGCCACAAACTAGCACCTCTCTTGACTCGTTTGTTTAATTGTTTGCTCAAGACGGGCTCTGTAACTGACTCAATGACAGAAGCTTCTATCTCAGTAATCCCAAAGCCTGCCAAAGACCCTTCTAACTGTGGGTCGTACAGACCCATTTCACTTCTAAATATCGACATGAAAATATTTGCTAGCATCTTGGCGGTCCAACTAAATCCGCTGATGGCAGTCTTGATAGATCCGGACCAAACAGGCTTCATCCCTTCTAGACAGGGAGGAGATAACACCAAAAGACTTTTCCACCTTATGGACGGAATCCTTAAATCACGCAGGGAGGCATTGCTCCTGTCAATTGATGCTGAGAAAGCTTTTGACAGGGTGCGGTGGACTTACCTCTTTGACACATTGCGCTATTTTGGGTATGACGAACATTTTATAAAATGGATCCGCTGTATCTACCGGACTCCGCGAGCATTTTTCCGGGTGAACGGAGTATCATCGGGAACGTTCCCGATTGACCGGGGCACGAGGCAGGGATGTCCCTTATCCCCCCTCCTGTTCACCCTTTATATGGAGCCGTTCGCCCAAAGAGTAAGGGATGATCCACGGATTGAAAGTATACAATTCGGGAAAGAGACACATAAAAGTAGCCTTTACGCTGAAGACATAATACTGTCGCTTACCAATCCGCCGTCCACACTACCGGCTCTAGTTACCGAGCTGAATAGTTTTGGAGAAACAGCGGGCTTTAAAGTTAATCTAAGCAAATCACAAATCTTGAACCTATTGGTTCCTCAGGCCCTTGAAAGGAGCCTTAGAAATCAACTCCCACTTCAGTGGACAGACCAATCCATTCCATACCTGGGCATCCGACTTGCTCTGACCATACAGAAAACTGCTGCTCTAAAATACGCGACACTACTTGACCAGACAACTAAAGCGTTAGATAGCTGGACACGACTTAAATTGGAATGGTTTGGGAGAGTAGCAGCGGTCAAAATGACAGTATTGCTGCGTATCTTATATATCTTCCAAACAATACCTATGGCCCCACCCCAGAAGGAGCTGCGCATGTTACAACTAGCAGTCAATAAATCTGTTTGGGGGGGAAGAAACCACACCTATCATTTGCCAAACTGAAGCAATCTAAGCGAAATGGTGGGGTTGGACTTCCAATGATCCATAGATACTACCAAGCTGCTCATCTCTGTTATGTTGTGGAGTGGAATCGTCCCCTATTCCGAAAAACACTGGTCCTTTATGGACCAGACGGTGGCAGGGGCGAATATATTGCGGGAGATATGGCTACCACGCAAACATAGGGCATGGGGATTGTATTCTTCCCCAGTCACTTCCTCAACATTAAAAGTATGGGATGCAGTAGCCTTCAAGAACTGATGGACCACCTTCCCTTGCCCTATGTCGCCAATTGTAGATAACCCCGACTTCCCCCCTGGCTGTGACTCAGACGTATTCCAAAGAAGGAGGAGGCAGGGATGTAAAAGGGTTGGTTCCCTGTTTGATCTTAATCGTTTAATACCATTTGAGCGCTTAAGGCAGGGGACTACGATATTCCACAATCTGATGCATTTCATTATTGTCAATTACAGCACTGGGTCACATCTTCGGATTACTGCCTGGCGGCCATCTCACAGCTTTTGAAAAGTGGTTGGTGTGCAAAAACGATGACAAACACCTTGTCTCTGAACTGTACTCAATCCTTTCCACTCAGAGGGAGGGGGATCGACACAAAGGACAGCTTCGCTGGGAGAGACAACTGGAGAGGGCACTATCGGACAAGGAATGGGCAGATATATTTTACCGTGCACATCACACAGCACATAACATAGCGGGGACGGAATCGGCTTACAAAGTGATGTCGTATTGGTATTTCACACCCGCCCGCATACATAGTTGGGACAATGACCGTTCTGGCAAATGTTGGAGGGGGTGTGGATTAAGAGGGTCACTTGTTCATCTACTCTGGCATTGCCCCAAATTGACGTGCTACTGGGAAAGTGTCCTGGACGACATATATAAGGCCTTTGACACATCCCTTCCTCATTTCCCAGCGTATACAAATCTGGGTTTATCGAACCCTCTGATCTTCCCCCTACACTCCCTAAGAGACATACAGATCGCTTTGGTACTCCTTGCAGCGCGACTGGCAATTCTGGCCCATTGGGGTACAGCGAATGTCCCAGACACTAGTGCATGGCTGCAGAGGCTCTGGCTAATACTCGCTATGGAACGCATGTCCTTGGTGGCAGACCATAAGGGAGAGACATATGCTGAGTTATGGGCCCCCCTTCCACCAGATCCTCTCTAGAGAATTACGGGAGATTACATGCCCCAAACACTTACAAATCCTGAGATTACTCCCTGCAGATGCAACAAATCCCACGTTAGATTCATAGACGTTACCAGTCAATTTCATGCATTCTGACCACCTTGCGCGCTTTACATGGCCAGATATAGACGGACTGGTGCGGGGCATTGGGAGGGGGGAGGGGATTGGGGATGTTTGCCTACTGCTAAAATTTTATTTTCTTCTTTCTTTTTTTAAGATGCATATTGTTTAGGTGTGTTACAAAATGATCCATTCTTCGCTGCCAGCCTCAGGGTTGTAGGCGCAAAACTGTGTAGAAACTCACTTCCTTTTGTATGCTGCCGGCCACTGGTTGTAGGCATAAGGCTGTGTTACCATTATGCTGGATCGCTCTAATAAAAAGATTGGTTCCATAAAATAAAGCTGAACCTCCCAAAATATTCATACAGGGACTAAAAATAAACAACAATATAAAAATAGGAAAGAAAGTGAGCTAAAGCTGACAAAATCTCTAATAGAAAAGTCTTAATAATTAGATAATAGTGCAAGCCTCTGTCCTTGCCACAGTGCAGAACAAAAAGACACCTCAATGCAGAGACCAAATGCAGAGAACATCCAATTGATGTAGTAAAGTCAGCTAAAATACATCATGGGCTTAAAAAGAAAGTATATTTTCTAGAAGCATAGCCACAGAAGTAAAGAAAAAAAAAGGGGGAAACAAACCTCTTGAAGAAGTATTGTCCACATCGGAAGCGGGAGGAGAACGTTGCACAGCAAATGCGCGTTCAGTACAAAATGGACGTCAGCATGAGGAGAAACAAAGCGGACATGCTTCGAGCCCCAAAACAAGTCAAAGACAGCAGCCAAAGGTGGTCATGTGTTCATCTTGCCTTCTGCCATCTGAGTCACCCTCTCTCTCTCGATGTGGAAACGGAAATGATGGTTTCGGCTGTAGAAAATCCATCTGTCGATACACTGAGCTCCCAGGTTAGGGAGCCATCCTAGCTGGTGGTCAAGCTCTGCCACGCTTTCAGCTACTACTAAAGAGCTAGAGTTGTCTTGCCCGCATAGCTCTGCCCCATAGGTTGCCTCAGCAACAGCTTGGCTCCTCTAGACTTCAGGAAGGGGGGAAATAGGATGGAAAAAGATTTTATTTGTGAATTTCAAAATGATGGGCGTTTTATAATTACGAATTAACATGCTTTTTGTAACCTGGTTTTTCCAGGAATTAGCACTAAATAAATGAATAAAGCGTTAGTCAAAATTAAGCAAGCATTCCAGCTCCTCCCCATCCAATCCTACTACCCCTCTACATTTTGTGTGGGGGAGAATTGCCATAAACTTTATTTTACTCACATTAATTACTAGGCCATGATCTAAGCAGAATAGATTAAACTTGTCCTCTAGGCCTTTAGGAGTTTTAGATACTAAAACAGTATCGTTGGCGAATAGTAATACAGATGTTTTGATTCCCCTGAGTACCGGGGAGTTGTTGTCACAGCCCATTAAGTAACAAATGTACCCGTTGATGAATAACAGAAGCAGCATAGGGGCAAGCACACAGCCCTGCCTGACTCCCTTTTCGATCTTAAAGGAAATGGTAGATTCTCCATTGGCACCCCAACGTACTGAAGCAAAATAATCGCAGTGTTGCCCAATGATGATATCAAGATGGGGGACCTGGAGCCCTAGGTCTCTGAGGATGCATCTTAGCTTGTTTCTAGGGACCATGTTAAAGGCTGCTTTAAGGTCAATGAAATCAACATAAAGACTACCCCTCTTTTATTCAGCCTCTTTCCACCTAATTAACTGGAACCTCAAAACTTGGTCTACCGTCCTGGTTTTGGAGTGGAATCCGGCCTTGAACTGCATCAAGATCTAATTTCCATCTAGCCAAGAGAGTAGTCGATCAAGAACTAGCTTACAAAAGATTTTTTGACTAGAATAGATAAAACTAATTGGCTGGTAGTTCGCCGGATCTGTTTTTACGCCTTTCTTATATATAGGAATAATTTCCACTTCTTTCCAAGATAAAGGCATATCTGTGCCTGCCATGATAGCATTGCCAACAGGAGTATGGTAGGGGGCCCAGATATCTGGTTCTGACATGAAAAGGTCCACCCGGATACGATCTAGGCACCGTTCCTGGTTTCTGGGCACAGATGGCTAGTTTAACTTTGACCAGGGTAAAAAAAATCTTCAATTTTTGTAGATTCTAAATTGGGACAGCATTGGCTATGTTCAATACAGCCCAACCTATCAGAATCCACGGGGAGTGAAAAACGGTAGAACTACTGCATAAAGATTTAAAATGATTAAATCTTCTTAGTAGTCTGGCACCATGGGAAATTACATGCCAGAAATCTGACTGCTTCCCAGCGTGGACTGCAGTTAGGGTTTCATCCCAGATGGTAGTATCACAGGCAGATTTTGCATACTTTACTGCTTTTTTGTAGTTGGCTCTGGCAAGCTGGATGGCTTGTGGACACCCTTCTTTTACGGGGCTAACCAATACACTCTTAGCTATTCAACTGTCCTTATTATACCACATCACCTCTACCTTTGGAGGGGTGATCTTTCTGGAGGGGGTTTAGTAAAGAAACAAAATTTCATTTCCTTAAAGCATTCGCTATGAGCTGCCATAATCCTATCAGGTGTTAGCTCAGGCTCAGCAATTAGTGCCAAAATAGAAGCCAAGCCCTGGTGCAATTGGGTATACACAACCTTATTTATTACTTACAATGTTCTCCCATTTAACCTTCCTCTGATTGTTACTAATCAGCCGATCGCCATGGGGCAGGCGTTGGTACCAACTTGCCCTTTCAGAGTTGCTACGATAGGTCTACTATATGCTTTTCCTCCCATTCTCCTTCTAAGCAGGGTGCTGAGGAAGATGCGGGAGGAAAGTGGTGACCAAGAAGAATGCACTTTCTGCTTGCTGGAAATCCTATTTACATTGCACCATCCACAATCAGTTACCCTCAGTTACCTCTCGAGATCCTCCGATTTCTTTTGAGTGTTTGCATATATTAGGCTGCTCTAGAGAGGTTGTGTTATCTATACAACTGCCAAGGAAACCACCTACTCTATTGGTATATGCTAAACACTGGGGTACTTTTGAGAAGTAGTTCACGGATAAAGACGACAGGCAACAACCTGTGGCTTGTTCTCCATGGGGGTTTTCAAAAAGGGTTGGCTCCCTCAACGTTTTCTTCCCAATGGGTATTAAGGTGGTCAGTGAGTCATTCCTGGATTTCTAAAGAAATAACTCATTTCATTTAAATATTGCTTAGATGGTAGATTGCTTAGATGGTTCAGAATTAAGAAACCTGTTCCAGCCCCAATGGTCCCTCCTTGGAATTTACCAACGGTGTAACGTGGACTTTAAAAAAAAAAACTTTTGAGCCGCTAGAACCAGCTTTTCTTCAATGGTTCACAATCAAGGTGCTTTTGTTCAGTAGTCATCACGTCCGCAAGACGCCTAATGTAGTTGGGAGTGCTCTTAGACTCACATCCCTATTTCAGGGTTTTTTCCAGACAGAGTGGTATTTAGCGGCTGATTATGATGGCGGGGAGACAGCCACCGATAGGCTGTCGGTGGCATTCTCCCCGCCATCGGAGACATGTTTCCCGCCCTCCATATGACAATGGTAGGCGGGGTGATGACGGACGGAAAGTACAACCGCCACGAGTCCGACAGGCTCCTTGGGCCTGCCGGTGCGGTGGAGGGGCTTGTAGTTCTTACCATGTTGGCTGGGCCTGCCAGGCACCGCAGTAGGGATTACAATGTCCCTTTCCACCTGCCTTTTCTTGGCGGTTAACCCGTCATGAAAAGGTTGGCAGAAAGGGACTTTGGGGGCCCATAGCGGGCCCCCCCTCCCCACCTAGCCCTTGACTTTGGGTGTTGGGGGGCACCTGTGGTGCACCCCAACATATCCCAGCGCCATGTGGCAGGCACCGCATGGTGCATGCCACGTAGTGCAGAGATATGTTTCCTGTCCATTTATTGTTTTGCAGCGGGTGCTGCAGCACGCAGCACCCGCCACAATACAAAAGATGGACAGTGCGACCGCCTTGGAGGAGGTCCTATTGTAATTTGGTTGAGGGGTCCGCCGACAGCATGTCGGCCGGTCCGTTTGTCCGATAGAGTGGCAGGCGGACGTAAGTCCTCCTGCCATCCTATTCACCCCCATAATTTGGATCCGAAATTCTACCCTAAGATAAAGTGCCATTTTCACAAACATGAGGAAGTAATACTTTTAAGCTCAGTATGAAGCGAGATTTCTCTGGGGGTTGATTGCTAAAATGACTGGTTTTATTTGGAAAAAATTACAGAGGTAAGAAAATCTAATTCTCTGTTTGCTGCTTTTGATCCCATGAATATTGGGGAAAAAACATCTACATTAACCATCAGTATGTGGTTGCCGCTAGTTATCACCGAAGCATATTGTAATATGAGTCGTTCAGTACCTGGTCCCATTCAAGGAAGGTCTACGAGGGGTGTGGCAGCCTCATGGGCAGAAGTGAATGGAATTTGCTGATGGAGATTTGTAGGGCAGTAGCTTGGTCTTCAGGGAAGACCTTTGTGAAACATTATAGGTTCGAATCGAATAACTCAATTCATTTTGGTGCAGGAGCATTAAAGTCTGCTTTGGAACAATAGCAATTTGATATGCAACCCAAAAATCATATTAAAATATATTATAAAATTACTTTTCTTTCTGTTCTCCTTTTTGTTGGAGCATTGAGGAATCTGGACTATTCTTGTGTATTTCCTCATACGGTACGGACTGGGGCAGGGGAACACATTTTGAGGCAATGACAAAATTACTTAAGGTAATCTTCATTAATCCTCTAGGTCCCAGTCCAAGACTGGAGTCTCTATTTCTCAATTCAGCTCTTTATGAAAAGCATATGCTGCGGAGGGAGGGGCCTTTTGTGGTGGTGGGTGGATTTTGTATTAGACATAAATAAAGGATTATGTACTGTTTGCTCTTGGAGGAGGCACACCACCTCATACTTTATGGATTGGGATGGGGAGGAGGACTGAGGTTTCATGTAATGAAGATTAGTGGTAAATACCTTTTTAATGTATTCCATGGGACATTTATTTAGGGGGCTTGAGCCACTGGAGGTTGGGTTTTGAAGGAGGACAGTTGCATTCTCTGTCTTCACCCCTCCCCCCCCCCCCTTCTAAGGCAGCAGGCACAGTGGGGGGGAGGAGAGAGAGAGAAAGAGAGCGAGAGAGAGAGAGAGAGAGAGAGAGAGTTTTGCCTGGGCTCCGTTTGATTCCCAGTCTACCCCGGGTCCAAGCATGCTTTGTAACAGGAACCTCACCATTTCAGAAGTAGGTTGCTGCCCTAAGTCAGTTGTATAACAAGAAGCTTTTAAAACAGTGCTTCTGCTGAGTTGTGGAAGCACGCGTTATTTGAGTAGGCCTCTGCTTCTGTGTGCTATAGTGCGATGACACCATCCAGCCTCCACACTGCAGGCCAGCAGCATACACAATCCCCCGAATGTTTGTTAGAAGACACCTTATTCAGAGGACTTTAATGAAAAGAAATTGGAACCCGAAGAAACGTGCCCATTGTTAAAGTGCATTGCTTGTATTTTTTAATTTATACTGGATCATAAAATAAGAAATATGAGAGAGTTAACCAGCTTGTGGTACACTGTCTTCGGTCTTTGACACGCCAGTGCTTCCTTTCTTGATTTACCTTGTAACTTTTTTTCTAACTGTATCCATGGCAACAGGCTCTTTCAAATTCACAAGCGAGGCGCATGCATCTAAATATGCACACAGTCGCCAACCCAGCAATAAATATGCATTTACGCTCTGAGCTTAACTCTGTCAGTCCAGTGGTCAATAATTTCAATTTAAACCATCCCGCCCTCCTGGTTCGCATGCTGTAGTTTGGTAATTTTAAAGTGCAGAGCGACACGCCACAGAATTGTGTACAATTTACAGTACTGTATCACTACAGCAAATACATTGAGTTTCCCTCCACAAATGCTTAATGACCGTAATAAATGCTATCAATGTGTAGTGGGAAAGAGCAAGCAACGAATTGTGCTGTATAGCACATATTGCGGCTTGAACAGCTTCCATGTTTTTTTTTTGGCAGTGATTGGTACCTAAGTAGAAGAAACCCCTGACTAAGCCACACAACTGGGTCAGGTGAAGAAGCTGAGATCTTAATGCAGGCCTCATCCTTGGTAGTCGAATCTTCTTTAACTCGAATCTCCCGAATATGTTCAATCCTGTCACCTATTAGAGACATGATGTTCAAGATGAAACTTTAAATTCGAGATAGGTTCAAGCAGCTGCAGCTTGTCAATAGTGTGCGGAAAGCAGTTTGGAAATGATTGAACAGTGTGCTGTCTCCGATGGTTTAGTTACTGAGGAGCACAAAGGCTGGGAGAGGGACATTCCAGTTTTAGAAGTGTTGTAGCTATTGTATTTTATTATAAATAAATAATAGGTAAAAGCAATTTTCTTTTTATAACATTTTCAGATGATTAGAAGGAAGGTTGACATTGAGGGCCCTATTTACGAGCTGGTTGGTGTCGTTCTTACACATACCTGAAATGAGATTTATGAAGCCATGCAATGCCCCTCAACGTGGCCCGAGTAGCTCCAAATATCTGAAGTAAAGCAATGCAGCGCAAATTGTTGCGTTGCTTTACTCTGCACAAGGGAGGCGTTCCATGGGCATGGCATGGGTGTTCCCACGCAACTCCGATGGTTTTAGACATATTCCCAGATTTACCAGAACTGGTCAACCTGGGAATGCGCCCAAAAAATATGCCTCCCCAGGTGAGGCGTAACAAGGAGAAATATCTTTCTTTTCCTCGTTACTTCCTCTTTCTGTGTCTGCAGCACACTTAGACATAGAAAGAGGAATATGCCTCTCAGGATTGTTTTTGGGGAGGAAGGTGCTCCTTCCTGCACAAAAACACTCCTGCATGCAACGCAGGACCCTTGCACCATGGCCTTAAATATGGAGCATTTCTGCCCTTTCCCTGTCACGCAGTGCAGTGCAGCAAGGTAACTTGCAGTGCTGCACTGCGTGACAAACTCATAAATAGGCCCCTGAGTGTAGAAGGTCATGGAAGGGGCTCATAGGCTGCTTCTAAAAACAAAAATGTATATAAAGCAGCCCTAATACTCCTTTTTCCTGTTTGAGACTGCCATATATACATACATTTACTGACAGTGTTCCAGGCATGCCAGTGGGAACATTTTTGGCAAAAACATGCCTGCCAAGACGGTGGGGCATCTATATGTGGTTGCCAGTTCATTGCCATGGTGCCTCATGCAGAGCCCTCGTCACTTCAGAGAGTTTGCAGAACACCAGGGGCCGTATTATGTAATAGGTGCATTGTCCCTGTTTGCACCTCAGCACACGTTTGAAAAAGTGCATCGGGCAAGTAATATGCTTCCCCCAGGGTGCCGCAAACTTCCACTGCCTTGAGGGCAGCGCATTAGTTAAATATGAAGCAGCTGTTTGAATCAGTTGCACAGTCTTTCTCTGCTGCACTTTGAAGTGGGGACAGAGATCCTCCTGCAGGCAGGTGCAGTGTGTGACTGCACCTACCTGCAGAGGAATGTTTGGGGAGTCCAGGGTACCCTCTTTTCACCATTGGAGGGTTCCCACCCTGGGAGTGCACAGTCAGTGTGCTCTTGACAGCCTAGTTTGCTCTGCTCCTGCATCCATAGTAGGACACAGTGGCAAAGTGTTTCCCTCATTAGCATGGGGTCAAGCCCCCATGCTATTGAGGCAACAGCCCCTGTACATGACACCAGCACTCTATGTGCACCGGTGCTTTCTGTATTACAGAAGAGGGCAACATTTCTGATGGAATAAAAGCCAAGTCTAACCCTGGCTACTCTTCATCTACAAAAGAAGGGAAATGTATTTGATCCAAAAACCTAGGACATTTTGTCAGGAAACTGTACTAGCAAGGACACATAGAGGCAGGGGGTGCTCACTTGTGGTCTAAATAAACTCTACAAGATTCATATCCTCAGCATGACAGACAGCGGATAGAAAATTGTTTTCAGGGCGCAAAAGTGCACGAGTTAGGGCCAAGAGTGGTTGGTGTGCGTTTACTGCAGTTCTGGCAGCTGCAGAGCTAATGCCACCATAGGGCAGCAGCACCTCTTCTGCAAGCACATCATTGTTATGCAGAGAAACTAAGTGTGCATTGCCTGTAAGTAGGCAATTTAATGGCAATTCCCACACAACAACTGTGTAAGACACTACACGGAAAAACCTACAACGTGCCCCTGTGAGATCGTTACTACCTGCTCATCATCACACCGTAGAAGAGAATCATCAACCCACTTATTCTAGAAGGGCATTGTGAGGAGAGGAGTTCTCAATAGGCAGTGACATGGAGAACTGGAAGAAAGTGTGTAGATTGTTGTGCAGACATTCACATCCACAAGAAAATGTTTGACCTTCCAGTCCCAAGAAAATAATTTCCTAGGTGATGACTGTCATGACAGGCACTGTCCTTTCCACAATAGCAAAGAGTGAAGTCATGTTTTACATCACTACTAATGTCACAGAGTTTAATTCACTGATACAAAGCAGAAAACTGTCCAAAGATATACAGAACCACACCTTTACTTGAATCGGTTCAGTTGTCACTTGTGCTAATGCAAACCTGTTGTATGCATACCTTGCTTTAAAACCCCAAGGACCAAACTTCAAACACTGTGAGAACAACTGTTAGACCACGATGCCAAGTGATGCTGGCAACAACAATGCCAGTTATGTAGTTTCACTACACTACCCGCAGGCCATAAGGAATAGGCTTGTCAGGCAAAGTAGACAAGGGTTTGCCTCAATGCATGGAGTAGAGTGGAGATTTTTACATTCTGAATAGGGAAATGTTGCAAGTATCCTCCAGCATTGGTTGACACAAAGCTGTACACTCGGGGTCTGGAATACTTCTGGGAAAATGTTTTATGTGCAACCACATAAAGCAGCAGCACACACACATATATGGTTTAAACACAAACAGTCTCCCACAACTAATACAACGCTAAGCAGCAAGTCCGGCTCCAGTACGTATCATGAATCTAGAAAATGTTGTAGGTGTCACCATAACCAGCTTAGTGGGCAGCCCTACTACCAGCATCATAGTGTGTAGTAGCAAAAATAGCAGCAGCAGCAATCAAAGCAGCAGCTTTCTAAGACAGAACACCAATGTGACAGGCTGATGTGAGGGAGGCATTTCACTGCGGTCAAAAGTACCACAAGAATCATGAATGAGCATAGCAAAAATGCTTGCAGAAGATCTCTTTACATGCTCTCTTGTCAAGTGACCTGATTTAGTTACATGTTAACAGTTGCAGACCACTGCTAGTACATCACAACTTACACCATAATTCACCCTAAGGCAGTTATATTATGTTCAGCCAAGTGTAAATTTTATTTAGAAAATTAATGCTTAACATATGTTTGGTTTACATGACATAACTAGGCTGCAATAGGCCACATTATTGAAAGTGCTTGTTTAAACCTTGCATTGATGTACACAAAAAAATAATTCTTAAATTAATCTCAGCCACTTCCCGGCCCATCATTATTTTGAACACCATGCTACTTCAGTTTGGACTCAGCCATTAGCAATTCATTCTTCACCCTGCTCTATTCGGAATAGTCTAGCTTGAACTGCCATGCCAGGTCCTTCTTGAACCGGAACACAAGCAACCCTGGACCAGCTTCACCTTTATTAGGGCTCATCAATCAGGTATAGCTTGGTTCCAGTAGCACAGCATGGACTGGACCGACCTCTGGGCATACCTGTCCCACTTTGGGCATTGCACTGAAGTATACAAAAAAGTGATGCGAGGAACGCTTCAATTAATCTTTGCCACAGATATTTGCTCGAAGCAGTATCCCAGTTCATCATTATTTTGCACCATGCCACCACCTTGTCATGTCAGTTTGGACCCAGCAATATGCAACTCAGTCTTGACCCTGCTCCAATAGGAACAGTCAAGCCTGAACTGCAGGCCGTTGTGCACGAGTATTGTTTTTTTATTGCTTTTCAGGAAAACAATGAAATTCAGCTGTGGTCATGGTCTGTCTCTGTACCTGTAAAGTAAATATTTTCGCTAGCTAACTCAGCTGAAGGAATATGATTTGAAATATTACAAAGTTATGTGTGGAATCTCCGTTGCTATGTTGATATGTTACTATTGTACCATTGATCTTATGTTTAGAGGCACTTATCATATTTGTAATAAAACCATTTTTTTCACTTTTCCACAACGTTGGGCAGGTTTCTATTATTTAGCTTTAACCTATTCTAAAACCTACCATGTGAATAACTTGAGTGGTATGCATCATGGAATAGGGAAAGAGAGAGTGTAGGTCAACAAGTCTTAGATGTTTGATTCATCCAATAAGGATTGCTTTGAATGATGCAAAGATTAGAGAATTAGCATCTTCAATACAGTGTTTGGCAGATAACACAGCAGGTGATTTAGCCAAGATTGAGGAGATGCTTGCGATTAGATTGATGGTTATCCAAAACAGAATGGCTTTAGATAAGCTTTTGACAAAGAGGGGGTATTTGTCATGTACTAAAGACACAGTGTTGTCCAGATAATAGTGAGAGTATTGATATTTATGTTTTATAACCTGACTAATATTGTGAGTGAGATTCACCCATTAGGGGAACCAGGAATCATGGAAAATATATGTTAATAAATTAGGGGGATAGGCAAAAATATATTTGTGAAAGTTGTTGTTTCATTAGTTAAAATAATTATAGTTAATGAGTGTTTCTCTAATCTTTAAGGTTTATGGATCAGTTTGTGTTAGGGGATTCATAAGTGATTGCAGGAACAAGAAGAAGATGAGACATTTGATGAGACATTATTTTTCTCAATGAAATAAAATTTCTACAATCCTTCTTCTAATAATTGAAAAGTGAGACACCACCAAACTATTACAAATCAGTCATCATTTTTGATCTTGAAGGATGGAAGAAGTTACTCTTGACGAGAGAAAGGCAGAGGTCTATGAGAATTTAAGAGTGTTACAGAGGACAGGTCCTTTAAGAAAAATTAAGACAGAATTGTAATAGTTTGGTGGTGTGATACTTTTCATTTATTAAAAGAAAGATTGTGGAAATGTAATTTTATTTAGAAAAATAATGCCTAACATATGTTTGGTTTACTTGATATAATTAGGCAGCACTAGGCAACATTATTATCACTGAGGAACACAAATCGATTTTACGCTGTTCGCTGTGAAGATATTTTTACCAATGTCTCTGCCAGGGACAGCAGTCCGCTTGGGCACAGAGGTTGCACATTGCCTCCACTTTACCAATTGCAATCTAAGTATCTTCATCTGGATGGACTACTTGTAAAGACACTCTTAGAAACTGGGTTTCTGGTTGTCATAGGTATGCACCCTGTCCAAGCGGGAACCACAATCCTAGTCAGGGTAAGTCAGATACTCACCATAAATTAACCTGTGCTTGCCCTCTGGTAGCTTGGTACAGAGCAGTCAGGCTTAACTTAAGAGACAATGTGCAAAGAATTTGTGCAACAGTTCAAACAGTAACACAGTGAAAAAACCACAAAATGACTCCACAGCAGTTTAGAAAAAGTGATTATGAATTTAAAAATAAAACAAGACCAAAAAGACAAAAATCCAATGAGTCTAAGCCAAGCTTAACATTTTTTTAATTTCAAAGCAAAAATAATACTTAGAAGCAATGAGCGCCTCTCGGGGTTACCTGGTTGCGCTGAACTAGGGCAAAGTCAAGAGTTCAGGTCGACTGCAATGAAGAACGGACGGAGTACTGGAGCCACGCAAGGCCTGCTGAATAAAAGTACCATGATCTTGGTTGCAACAGTGAGATGCAGGGTGCAGCCAAGCGATGCTTCAGTAACATTCCTGCAGTTGAGGTGATGCGTCAATCTTCTCCACGCAAGAATGGCGATGCTCTATTTTCGAAGACAAAGCGCTGTTTCCAAGATGCGGTGGTTCCAAAGCCGATGTGCCGGGTTTCTTCATGCAGTCGAGAGGATGCATCGATCGTCTCTCTGCAGTGGCAGCGATGCAGTGGTTCAGATGCTCAGGTTCCATACCAAAATGCTGGTACCAGGTGCAATGCACCGGTTCTCTTTCTGCAACAGCAGTGAGTCATCAATTCTGCTCACTCAGCAGAGGATGAGTTGGTTTCACTGGAACACGCCCCTGGATCCACTTCCAATGAACCAGGAACAGAAGCAGGGGGTAAGACTCTTTGATATCCCTGAGTCTTAAAACAGGAGGCAAGTGAGCATTACCTTGGAGATCATTCTGGGTTCAAGCAAGGTAGTCCAGTTCTTCCTCAACCAGGTAGACGGTAGCAGGCAGCAGGGAAGCACAGCAGAAAAGCAGTTCTGCCAGAGCAGCAGTTCAGCAGAGTGGCAGTCCTTGTAGCAGCACAACAGTCCTTCCTCCTGACAGAGTTTCTTCACAGGGCCAGCAGTGTCTAAATTGGTGGGGTCAGAGACCCAGTACTAATACCCAGTTGTGTCTTTGAAGTGGAGGTGATTTCAAAGAGGGGCTTTGAAGTGCAAAGAGTTCCTCCCTCATAGCTCTGGCTCCAGATCACTACAGGGGGGTATGCAGCCCTTTGTGTGGGGACTGTGTCAGGAATTGATCGTACTGCGCCTACCTTATTGGGCTAAAAGACTACAAGTCCCATGATGCCCAGCGTAGGAGGGGCTACATACAGGAGGGATGTACACCGGCCGGTGTGCGTAATTCTGTATCCTGTTTCTCTCTCTCGGCTGAGGGAGAGTTCCGTAGATTCTTTACTGCTGGTTCGAAGCGGCAGGACAGCATGTATCGTTGGAGAGCTGGCGCCTTGTGAGGTTACACAGACATGTGCGGCTGGAGAGTGAGGGCGGAGGAGTCGGCTCGTGATTTGTCGGCAATCGTCGTTCTTTGAACACAGTGAGTTCTCTGGCTTGTCACGGAGAGGCTTCCCCGTGAGCAAGCCCGTTTCTGCATTTGTTTATTTTTAAGCTCGGAGGTCTCCGGAGCTTTTTTGACCTTGTTCTTAGAGCGGAATGCAGTGGTGATTCTAACCACGCATTGCCATCTCGCAGGTCACCGGAGTGACTTGCTGGAAATTAACTTGAATTTGGAATCAGCAAAAACCAAGCGGAATGCAGTGGTGGATCTACCACGCATTACCGTTGTTGGGGTTGTACTTTTGTTTTCTTGGCTTTCTTTAAATTCCATACAGCGGATGACAAGTATTCAGTACCAGAGCGGAATGCAGTGGTTAGCTACCACACATTACCATGTCTGGATTGTTGCTTTTGGCTTTTCTTTTGACTCTCAACCTTGTGGAACATTGTGGGCTTGAATTACTTCTGGAGAAGTATCCAGGACATTACTAGGTCCATGTACATTAATGGAAAACTACTCTATCCGGTGTAGTTCATTTACAAGTGTTCTCTCTTCCATATACCGATGTTACTGATGCTGGTATGTATGTGGAGTGATTGTTGCATTGTCTTCTGGAATGAATAGGGATAACCTGAGAGTACCTTCATGTATGTTTTTCTGTGTTATAGAGGTATACCGGATTTATGGGAGACCATCAGTTACCTAGGGATTACTGAACGACTGTCCATAACACAAGGTATAAAGCGAACCTAGCGAGAACATATGAGAGTAGAGTTATTACTGCCTGTTGTTTTATGCTCTTGTTCTTTGTTGTTACAGGATCCTTTTCCTGCTGTCCCTTCCCTATCCTTTCCCTCGCCTGATCGCTCTAATACTCTGTGTTCATATCCAGAGTTGGGGATGTCAGGAGGTGGACTCTTTTATTGCTGCACCTGGATTCTGAGGAGTCTCCTCTTTACATGAAGAGGAACCTGACAGACTGGACACTACCTATTCAGGTGTAAGTGGCAGCTCCTCCCCCCCATCCTACCCAAGATGACCCATCAGGATGTGGATTCCACTGAGTCAAACCTAATCTTCCTTTGTGTGTGACTGTCTAGAGGGAATGCATGAAGTCCAGCTTGTCACCCACTCCAGATGTGTTTTGGAGACAGGCTGCACCCACACAGAGCTAAGAGCACAGAAATGCCATCTTTCTGAAAAAGCATTTCTAAAATAGGAATGATAAATTTAACCTTGTCAGCAAAGAGGATTTATCATTACCATTCCAATTATATGAAACATGATAGAGATACTCCTTCTCAATCAGGAATTGCGGCTTATAAGTGTCATAAGGAATTCCCAATGTTAACCTATGAGAATGGTAGGCCTCACAGTAGTAAAAAACGATTTGGGTGTTTTTCATTACTAGGACATGCAAAACGTAACTTTAAGTACACAGCACACTGCCGTATCGGCTACCTTGGGCCTACCTTAGAGGTGACTTATATGTATTAAAAGGGGAGTTTCAGGCTTGGCAAAGGGTTTTAATTGCCAAGTCGGCATGGCAGTAAAACTGCACACAAAGGCTCTGCAGTGGCAGGCTGAGACATGTTTAAAGTGCTACTTGTGTGGCTGGCACAATCAGTGCTAGAGGCCTACTAGTTGCATTTAATTCACAGGCCCTGGGTAGAGGTAGTGCACTCTACTAGGGACATATAGACAAATTAAATATGCCAATTGTAGAGAAGTCAATCAAACCCTGTTTTAGGGGAGAAACACATGCACTTTAGCACTGGCTGGCAGTGTTAAAGTGCTCAGAGTCCTATGGCCAACAAAAAGAATACAGCAAAAATGTGAGGAAAACAGGTAAAATGTTTGGGGTAGACCATACCAAGGCTGTCAGGTCTAACAAACACCCTCACAAAATGTTGGCTATGTGCATTCAAGTTGATTTCTTGGTCAAATTTATAGGTTAATTCATTGTAAACGTAGAACTAGTGTGTCATTAGGGCAAGAGGTTGGACCTGAGTAAAGAGGAGCCATATGAACAATGACGGTTGGTTTTTCTGAATTGCTTTACCACATAACCCATTTTTGTGGTTCATGTGTCAAAAAAAGCTGCACAGACATTTTTATATGACACTGCACTATCAAAGTAATACTGATACTGAGCATGGGATCAATAACATAATATTGAGACAATAAATATCAAGTCACACAATTATCGAAAAATTAATATCGATGACAAAAATATCAAGTCCCTATACATAACTATAAAAGTCACTTATATTGTACACATAAATATCGCTAACAAAAACCTCAACTTTTACATATATCGAGGACAAAAATATCAGAAACACAATTATCAGGACTTATACATAAACATCTACCATGTCAACATGATCTAATTGCTACAATATCGACTACAAAATTCTCATCAATACAAATAGTAAATACAATTAAAACAATTATTTACACAACCAAACAGTAATAAATATATCCTTAAATTCTAACCATCTATAATTAAATACAAATATTTTACATCCCCCCAAAAAAAACATAAACCCTATAAACATAGTACACCTATCAAATATACACTAAACATATTTAAAACAAATATACATAGTATACACATTTAAATAAAAGAAACAATATAAATTATTATATCAAAACAAATAAATCCAATATTAAAGAAATAAAATTATATATATATATATATATATATATATATATATATATATATATATATATATATATATTCACTGAAAAAACCATAGGTTTCAGGCACGTTATAGTTAGAAATTTGCATTTAAAAAACCTTAGAAATTCACTGAAAAAACCATAAGGTTTTAGGGACAGTTATAGTTAGTTGGACATTGCACTCGTACAAAACCCGTGAAATTCCCCCGTTATAGTTAGTTCAGGTAACTATAACTCGCGCCCCCGCAATGCACTGCTGATGACGTCACATATTACATCACTCATGACATGGTCAGTGACATCACTGATGACATCACTGATGACATCTCAAATGACATCACTGATGACATCACTGATGACATCATCCAGTGACTGTGTGTTTCTGTAAAGTTTAAATACGTTTAATATATTTAGGGAAAGGCGTATTGAAGAATGAGTGGGTGTAGAAGCGCCTGAATGGATGATTTAGTAGGTGCGTGACTGAGTCTATAAGTGAGTGATTAAACGTATCTTACTGGATGCATGGGTGAGTGACTAAACTGTGTGAATGTCTGTATCCGTCTGTCTGTTGTTGTGTAAGCAACTGCATGGGTTTCTGACTAGCTAAATGAGTGTCTATATGGGTTATGGATTGGTTCTCTGAGTATCTGTATGGGTGCCTCAGTGTTTGTGTGGGTGGGGTGTGTGTGACTCTGTGCATAGATGTGTGAGTGGGTGATTCACTGGGTGCATGGTTTCAAGAGTGCGTCTGTGATGGACTGTATGGGTGGGTGAGTGTGTGTATGGGTGTGTTAGTGATTGAATGTATATCTCAGTGGTACATGTGTGAGTAACTACATATGTGAAAGGCAGTATATATGTGTGTTGGAGTATATAAATGGCGATAAGTGAGAGTGTGTGATTGTGAGAGTGGCTATATGGATGAGTGTGTGCTTGCATCAGTGATTGCATAGGAGCGTAAGAATGTGCTAGTATTTTTATGAGTAAGTGAGCTGGTGTGTATAACTGTATAGGTGAGTAAATTGTAGTGTGATTAATTATTTGCATGACTGACTAGGTGTGTGAATACCTCTATGGATGAGTTGCGTTGTGTGAGTGTTTATATAGGTGTATGAGTGCATATGATAGTCCTGTACTGAGTGACTGTAAGTATGAGTGACTGTACGGGTGAGTGAGTAGATGTGTGTGTGTAGACCTAAGAATCAGTGAGTGGGTATGTACTTATTGGTATTGGAGTGTGTATGGTTTTGAGAATGGCAGTCTGTAATTTAGAGTGGGTGTTTCAAAACTTATATTTGGGTGTGAGAAGATGCATTAAATTCTCACATGGATGATGTCATCAGTGATGTCATCAGTGATGTCATTTGAGATGTCATCAGTGATGTCATCAGTGATGTCACTGACCATGTCATGAGTGATGTAATATGTGACGTCATCAGCAGTGCATTGCGGGGCGCGAGTTATAGTTACCTGAACTAACTATAACGGGGAATTTCACGGGTTTTGTACGAGTGCAATGTCCAACTAACTATAACTGTCCCTAAAACCTTATGGTTTTTTCAGTGAATTTCTAAGGTTTTTTAAATGCAAATTTCTAACTATAACGTGCCTGAAACCTATGGTTTTTTCAGTGAATTTCAAAGGTTTTTAAATGCTAATTTCTAACTATAACGTGTCTGAAACCTATGGTTTTTCAGTGAATTTCAAAGGTTTTTAAATGCTAATTCCTAACTATAACATGTCTGAAACCTACGGTTTTTTCAGTGAATTTCAAAGGTTTTGTAAATGACAATTTTTAAATGTATTAATTGTTATATTTATTTTTTTCATACTGATTTACTACATTTTTAGAAACATTTTTTTTTACATATTTTATTTTTAAATTACATTGTAATTACATTATACATTACAAAAATACTTTCTCAGAATGAATTACTTTAGTTTAAATACTTTGCACATAGGCAATAGACTTTTAAGTACAGTAGTTACAGTTGTTGCAATGGGCAACACATTTTCAAACACAATGCAGCATTCAGCTCAATGTGAATTTCTAGTTAAATGCAATTAGTTACTTTATGGATTACTTTTCTAACCACAGGACTGGATCCTAGATTCAGTCCTGGGACATCTCCTGTAAACAGTTGAGTAAAAGCGTTTTGGTTACAGTAGTGATTTTTAAGGAATATTATTGTATTTTAAAAGTTGACACTTAGAAACTTTTTCTCATAGAATCACCAATGTTATCCTATGGAAGGAAATTCACTTAGCAGGTAAAAACTGTTATAGTTACTTTTTCTTACTCAGTGTTGGATCCTGGATCCAGCACTGGTGCATCTCCTGTAAACAGTTGAAAGAATGCGTTTAAGTCATACAGGCGATTTTTAAGGAATATTTGTAGTTTGTGAAAATCGACACTTTGAAACTTTTCAGCTGAAAACCAGACAATGGATTCCTATGGAAGAAAATATAAGTTACTGGTAAGTACGGTTAAAATTACTTTTCAGGGTCAGTGCTGGGCTAAAAGATGCAGCACTGAGGTCTCTCCTGATAACAGGTGAGTAAATCGGAATTCTTATTTCGGCTGATTTTAGAGGAATATTTTAAAGTTCCAAAACTCCACACTTAGAAGAATTTCCAAGTGAAACCAGTCAATGTTAGCCTATGGAAGGAAATTCAAGTTACTGGTAAGTACGGTTAAAATTACTTTTCAGGACCAGTACTGGGCTGAAAGATACAGCACTGAGGTCTCTCCTGATAACAGGTGAGTAAATCGGAATTTGTATTTCGGCTGATTTTAGAGGAATATTTGTATGTTTCAAAAATCAACACTTAGAAACTTTTTCAGCAAAAAGCAGGCTATGATATCCTATGGAAGGAAATTCAAGTTACTGGTAAGTACGGTTAAAATTACTTTTGAGGATCAGTACTGGGCTGAAAGATGCAGCACTGAGGTCTCTCCTGATAACAGGTGAGTAAATCGGAATTCGTATTTCGGCTGATTTTAGAGGAATATTTTAAAGTTCCAAAACTCCACACTTAGAAGAATTTCCAAGTGAAACCAGTCAATGTTAGCCTATGGAAGGAAATTCAAGTTACTGGTAAGTACGGTTAAAATTACTTTTCAGGACCAGTACTGGGCTGAAAGATAGAGCACTGAGGTCTCTCCTGATAACAGGTGAGTAAATCGGAATTCGTATTTCGGCTGATTTTCGAGGAATATTTGTATGTTTCAAAAATCAACACTTAGAAATTTTTCAGCAAAAAGCAGGCAATGATATCCTATGGAAGGAAATTCAAGTTACTGGTAAGTACGGTTAAAATTACTTTTCAGGATTAGTACTGGGCTGAAAGATGCAGCACTGAGGTCTCTCCTGATAACAGGTGAGTAAATCCGAATTCGTAGTTCGGCAGATTTTAGAGGAATATTTGCACAATGGTGAAGGGAGGGCGGGGCCTGAGTTGACATCTGTGCAAACGCGCCCCGTGGCGCGTTTTAAGTTGGGGGATTAAGTCCCCTTGAATCATGAGGGTCCCTAGGGGCTAACTAGCCCACCAGGAACCTCCAGTATGCGCCAGGGGGCTGCGTTGCAGAGACGTGTGGAGAGGCCACACCCCTTTTACACCTCTCTGCAACGCAGCTCTGTGGCGCTTTCTGGATGTACCTGTTCGGCTAGTTGGCCCCCAGGGACCCTCAGGATTGAAGGGGATTTAATTCCCCATCTTAAAACGCGCCACGGGGCCTGTTTCACACATGTCCCCTGAAGCCCCGCCCCCTCCTTCACCACTGTGCAAACGCGCCCGTGGCGCGTTTTAAGTTGGGGGATTAAGTCCCCTTGAATCCTGAGGGTTCCTGGGGGCCAACTAGCCCACCATGTACCTCCAAAAGCGCCACAGAGTTGCAGAGAGGTGTATAAAGGGGCGTGGCCTCTGTACACCTCTCTGCAACGCAGCCCTGGCGCATACTGGAGGTTCCTGGTGGGCTAGTTGGCCCCCAGGGACCCCAGTATTCAAGGGGAATTACTCCCCATCTGCAAACGCGCCAGGGCGCGTTTGCAAGTGGTGAAGGAAGGGGCGGGGCCTGCGGCCCGATCGTTTTGTTTTTGTTTTTTTTTTCCCTGAAGGGGGCTGTGTGGCCCCCTTCCTTTTCTTAGTTTTGGGCCCTGGGGACCCCATCCCCCAGGGCCTTACCCCTTTTTTTTTAATTAAAATTAAACTGGAAAGGGGCCGCGTGGCCCCCCTCCCTGGCCGAAAACTGCCCCGGGGACCCCATCCCCCGGGGCATGGCCACTGCCCTAACATTCCTTTTTAAGGAGGGGGCTGCGTGGCCCCCCTCCTCAGGCCTCCTTTTGCCCCGGGGACCCCATCCCCCGGGGCAGGCCTTTCTTTATTTATTTTTTTAATAATTTCTGGGGAGGGGGCCGCGTGGCCCCCTCCCGAGCCACTATGGCCCCGGGGACCCCATCCCCGGGGCCTGGCCTCTGGTTGGGGACTGTGGGGGGTCCCCAAACCCCCACAGTCCCACCGGCTCCCCGTGTCCTAAGGGAGCCGGCATTGCTTTTCCACACGGGGAGCAGCTAACATGCTGCTCGCCATGTGGAAAAGCAATTGTCTTTGGATATTGGAAGCGAGAGCAGGTTTCTCTGCTCTCTCTTCCAATATCCAAAGCAGTTTGCAATGACAGGACGGGAGCCGCGAGGCTCCCGTCCTGTCATTGCAAACAGCAGTGTCCCGGGGGTAGGCACCCCGGGACACTGCAGGAGCCGACCCTGGGGGGTGGCGGTCCCCAGGGCCACCACAGGCTCCAGGAGGGGGGCCGCGCGGCCCCCTCCCCACATCAGCAAAGCCCCGGGGAGGTGGTGGTCCCCGGGGCTTCGAGGGTCCAAAACGGACCCCCATTTTAATTTGTTAGTGCCCCGGGGAGGTGGCGGTCCCCGGGGCGTGTGGGGGCTCGAGCCCCCCACACAGGAAAAGTAAAAAAGAAGCCCCGGGGAGGTGGTGGTCCCCGGGGCTGCGGGAGGCTCAGAGCCCTCCCGCACCATTTAAAGAAAGCCCGGGGGTGGCGGTCCCCGGGGCTTGGGGGCCCTTGAGGCCCCCCATACATAAATTTAACCCCCACCATGCCCCCGGGACTTGGGCCACCCGGGGGCAAAATACTATCGAGCGCGGGAGACCGCCCTTCAATTTTTTTTTTATCGGCAGGATCCGCGCACCCTGAGCGCATCCTGACGATTTTTTTTTTAAAATGCTTTTTTCTGCCCAGGGGTCCTTGTGGGACCCCTGAGCAGGCCTAGGGGTCAGGGTGTTTCTACCCTGCCCCTTTGTGCGCTTTGCGCACTTGTTTCTGTCCCTCGGTTCTACCGAGGGACAAAATGACTGCCAACATTTCCTGAATCGGAATGTTGACAGCCAGCTGACAACCAATTAGCATGCAGCTCGTGATCGGGACGGTGCGCGCAGGGTGCGCTCAGGGTGCACGAATCCTCCGTGCCCATAGATATATATGTACTTTTACTTTTGATTTTCTCAGCAACTACTGAACGGATTTACACCATTTAACAAAAAGGGTTCTTTCTGAAACAAGAACTACCTCTTTGCCAAATTTGGTGTAATTCCGTTCAGCAGTTCAGGCTGTAGCCGTGTCTAAAGTTTCCTATGGGAAATTGATTTTTTGACTCTTATTTTTTTAATTTCTCCGCAAATACTGAACGGATTTACACCATTTAACAAAAGGGTTCTTTCTGAACCAAGAACTACCTCTTTGCCAAATTTGGTGTAATTCTGTTCAGCAGTTCGAGCTGTAGCCGTGTCTAAAGTTTCCTATGGGAAAATGAATGGGGAAAACACGTTTTGGGACCCCCCTTTTTCTCGGCCCCCGCTTGACGAATCACCCTGAGACTTTCAGGGTAGGGAGCGGACCGGAGCGGGCCATAAAGTTTGAAAATTTCGCGAAGATTCGTCAACCGACGCAAGAGTTATTTCAAATAGAATGTCGTGGATTTCCTATGGAAAATAGGTCCTAACTATAACTATCTACTGGCGACCGCCAGTAGATAATATATATATATATATACATACATATATATATATATATATATTATCTACTGGCGGTCGCCAGTAGATAGTTATAGTTACAACCTATTATCCATAGGAAATCCGTGACATTCTATTTGAAATAACTCTCTTGCCGGTTGACGTATCTTCGCGAAATTTTCAAACTTTGTGGCCCGCTCCGATCCGCTCCTACCCTGAAAGTCTCGGGAGATTCGTCAAGCGGGGCCAGAAAAGGGAGTCCCAAAGCAGCGTTTTCCCCATGCACTTTTCCATAGGAAACTTTAGACACGGCTACAGCCGAACTGCTGAACGGAATTACACCAAATTTGGCAAAGAGGTAGTTCTTGGTTCAGAAAGAACCCTTTTGTTAAATGGTGTAAATCCGTTCAGTAGTTGCTGAGAAAATGAAAAGTAAAAAGTTAGTGATATCTATGGCCGAGTAGGGTCCGCGTGCCCTCAGCGCACCCTGCGCGCACCATCCCGATCACGAGCTGCATGTTAATTGGCTGTCAGCTGGTTGTCAACATTCCGATTCAGGAAATGTTGGCAGCCATTTTGTCCCTCGGTAGAACCGAGGACAGAAACAAGTGCGCAAAGCGCACAAAGAGGCAGGGTAGAAACACCCTGACCCCTAGGTTTGCTCAGGGGTCCCACAAGGACCCCTGGGCAAAAAAAATATATATTTTTTTAAAAATCGGCAGGATGCGCTCAGGGTGCGCGAATCCTGCCGAAAAAAAATCGAAGCGCGGTCTCCGCGCTTCGATGTTAATTGGCCCCGGGTGGCCCAAGTCCCGGGGGCATGGTGGGGGGGATAATTTAATGTGTGGGGGCCTCAAAGGCCCCCAAGCCCCGAGGACCGCCACCCCCGGGGCTTTTTTGAAAAATGGTGCGGGAGGGCTCTGAGCCCTCCGCAGCCCGAGGACCACCACCTCCCCGGGGCTTTTTATAATTAAAAATAAAACCAGTGTGGGGGGCTCCAGCCCCCACATGCCCCGGGGACCGCCACCTCCCCGGGGCACTAAACATTTTAATATGGGGGTCCGTTACGGACCCCAGAGCCCGGGGACCACCACCTCCCCGGGGCTGTGTACTGAATGGGAGGGGGCCGCGCGGCCCCTCCTGGAAGCCCTTGATGGCCCTGGGGACCACCACCCCCAGGGCCGGCTCCTGCAGTGTCCCGGGGTGCCTACCCCCGAGACACTGTAGTTTGCTATGGCAGGACGGGAGCCTCGCGGCTCCCGTCCTGCCATAGCAAACTGCTTGGATATTGGAAGAGAGAGCAGGGAAACCTGCTCTCTCTTCCAATATCCAAAGCGAGTGCTTTCCACATGGGGAGCATCATGTCAGCTGCTCCCCATGTGGAACAGCAATGCCGGCTCCCAAGGGACGTGGGGAGCCGGCGGGACTGTGGGGGGATTGGGGACCCCCACAGTCCCCAACGGAGAGGGCCAGCCCCGGGGGATGGGGTCCCCGGGGCAAGTAGTGGCCCGGGAGGGGGCCACGCGGCCCCCTCTCCAAAAAAAGAGAAAAAAAAAGTAAAAAAAAAATGGAAAGGCCGGCCCCGGGGGATGGAGTCCCCGGGGCCTTAAAATGGCCAGAGGAGGGGGGCCACGCTTCCCCCCTCAAAATAATAAATATAGAGGCCATGCCCCGGGGGATGGGGTCCCCGGGGCCAATACAGGCCCAGGGAAGGGGGGCCACGCGGCCCCCTTCCCGTTTTTTTTTTTGTAATTTAAAAAAAGGGGTAAGGCCCTGGGGGATGGGGTCCCCAGGGCCCAAAAAGAGAAAAAAGGAAGGGGGGCCACACAGCCCCCCTTCAGGGGACAAAAAAAAAAAAACGATCGGGCCCGCAGGCCCCGCCCCCTTCCTTCACCACTCTGCAAACGCGCCCCTGGCGCGTTTGCAGAGGAGAACAAATTCCCCTTGAATACTGGGGGTCCCTGGGGGCCAACTAGCCCACCAGGAACCTCCAGTATGCGCCAGGGGGCTGCCTTGCAGAGACGTGTAGAGAGGCCACACCCTTTTAACACCTCTCTGCAACGCAGCTCTGTGGCACTTTTGGAGGTATATGGTGGGCTAGTTGGACTCCGGGGACCCTCAGGATTCAAGGGGACTTAATCCCCCAACTTAAAACGCGCCACGGGGCGCGTTTGCACAGTGGTGAAGGGAGGGGCGGGGCTTCAGGTGACATGTGTACAAACAGGCCCCGTGGCGCGTTTTAAGATGGGGAATTAAATCCCCTTCAATCCTGAGGGTCCCTGAGGGCCAACTAGCCCAACAGGTACATCCAGAAAGCGCCACAGAGCTGCGTTGCAGAGAGGTGTAAAAGGGGTGTGGCCTCTCTACACGTCTCTGCAACGCAGCCCCTGGCGCATATTGGAGGTTCCTGGTGGGCTAGTTGGCCCCTAGGGACCCTCAGGATTCAAGGGGACTTAATCCCCCAACTTAAAACGCGCCACGGGGCGCGTTTGCACAGATGTCACCTCAGGCCCCGCCCCTCCCTTCACCATTGTGCAAATATTCCTCTAAAATCAGCCGAAATACGAATTCCGATTTACTCACCTGTTATAAGGAGAGACCTCAGTGCTGTATCTTTCAGCCCAGTACTGGTCCTGAAAAGTAATTTTAACCGTACTTACCAGTAACTTGAATTTCCTTCCATAGGCTAACATTGACTGGTTTCAATTGGAAATTCTTCTAAGTGTGGAGTTTTGGAACTTTAAAATATTCCTGTAAAATCAGCCGAAATACGAATTCCGATTTACTCACCTGTTATCAGGAGAGACCTCAGTGATGCATCTTTCAGCCCAGTACTGGTCCTGAAAAGTAATTTTAACCGTACTTACCGGTAACTTGAATTTCCTTCATAGGCTAACATTGACTGGTTTCACTTGGAAATTCTTCTAAGTTTGGAGTTTTGGAACTTTAAAATATTCCTCTAAAATCAGCCGAAATACGAATTCCGATTTACTCACCTGTTATCAGGAGAGACCTCAGTGCTGCATCTTTCAGCCCAGTACTGATCCTGAAAAGTAATTTTAACCGTACTTACCGGTAACTTGAATTTCCTTCATAGGCTAACATTGACTGGTTTCACTTGGAAATTCTTCTAAGTGTGGAGTTTTGGAACTTTAAAATATTCCTCTAAAATCAGCCGAAATACGAATTCCGATTTACTCACCTGTTATCAGGAGAGACCTCAGTGCTGCATCTTTCAGCCCAGTACTGATCCTGAAAAGTAATTTTAACCGTACTTACCGGTAACTTGAATTTCCTTCATAGGCTAACATTGACTGGTTTCACTTGGAAATTCTTCTAAGTGTTGATTTTTGAAACATACAAATATTCCTCTAAAATCAGCCGAAATCCGAATTCTGATTTACTCACCTGTTATCAGGAGAGACCTCAGTGCTGCATCTTTCAGCCCAGTACTGGTCCTGAAAAGTAATTTTAACCGTACTTACCAGTAACTTGAATTTCCTTCCATAGGCTAACATTGACTGGTTTCACTTGGAAATTCTTCTAAGTGTGGAGTTTTGGAACTTTAAAATATTCCTCTAAAATCAGCCAAAATACGAATTCCGATTTACTCACCTGTTATCAGGAGAGACCTCAGTGCTGCATGTTTCAGCCCAGTACTGATCCTCAAAAGTAATTTTAACCGTACTTACCGGTAACTTGAATTTCCTTCCATAGGATATCATTGCCTGCTTTTTGCTGAAAAAGTTTCTAAGTGTTGATTTTTGGAACTTTAAAATATTCCTCTAAAATCAGCCGAAATCCGAATTCTGATTTACTCACCTGTTATCAGGAGAGACCTCAGTGCTGCATCTTTCAGCCCAGTACTGATCCTCAAAATTAATTTTAACCGTAAATTACCGGTAACTTGAATTTCCTTCATAGGCTAACATTGACTGGTTTCACTTGGAAATTCTTCTAAGTGTGGAGTTTTGGAACTTTATAATATTCCTCTAAAATCAACCAAAGTACGAATTCCAATTTACTCACCTGTTATCAGGAGAGAACCCAGTGCTGCATCTTTTAGCCCAGCACTGACCCTGAAAAGTAATTTTAACCGTACTTACCAGTAACTTATATTTTCTTCCATAGGAATCCTTTGTCTGGTTTTCAGCAGAAAAGTTTCAAAGTGTCGATTTTCACAAACTACAAATATTCCTTAAAAATCGCCTGTATGACTTAAACGCAACTGTTTACAGGAGTGCACCAGTGCTGGATCCAGGATCCAACACTGAGTAACAAAAAGTAACGATAACAGTTTTTACCTCCTAAGTGAATTTCCTTCCATAGGATAACATTGGTCATTCTATGAGAAAAAGTTTCTAAGTGTCAACTTTTAAAGTACAATAATATTCCTTAAAAATCACGACTGTAACCAAAACGCTTTTACTCAACTGTTTACAGGAGATGTCCCAGGACTGAATCTAGGATCCAGTCCTGTGGTTAGAAAAAGTAATCCATAAAGTAACTAATTGCATTTAACTAGAAATTCACATTGAGCTGAATGTTGCATTGTGTTTGAAAATGTGTTGCCCATTGCAACAACTGTAACTACTGTACTTAAAAGTCTATTGCCTATGTGCAAAGTATTTAAACTAAAGTAATTCATTCTGAGAAAGTATTTTTTGTAATGTATAATATAATTACAATGTAATTTAAAAAATAAAATATGTAAAAAAAAATGTTTTCTAAAAAATTTCGAAATCAGTATGAAAAAAATTTATATAACAATTAATACATTTAAAAATTGTCATTTACAAAACCTTTGAAATTCACTGGAAAAACCGTAGGTTTCAGACATGTTATACTTACAAATTAGCATTTAAAAAACCTTTGAAATTCACTGAAAAAACCATAGGTTTTAGGGACAGTTATAGTTAGTTGGACATTGCACTCGTACAAAACCCGTGAAAATTCCCCCGTTATAGTTAGTTCAGCTAACTATAACTCGCGCCCCGCAATGCACTGCTGATGACGTCACATATTACATCACTCATGACATGGTCAGTGACATCACTGATGACATCACTGATGACATCTCAAATGACATCACTGATGACATCATCCACGTGATAATCTGATGCAGCTCTTCACACCCTAATATAACCTTTGATACACCCAATCTAAATTACAGACTGCCATTCGCAAAACCATAGACACTCCAACACCAATAACTACATACCCACTCACTGATTCTTAGGTCTACACACACACATCCACTCACTCACCCGTACAGTCACTCATACTTATGGTCACTCAATACAGGACTATCATATGTACTCTTACTCCTATATAGACACTCAAACACCGCCACTCATCCATAGAGGTACTCACACACCTAGTCAGTCATGCAAATAATTAAACACACTGCCATTTACTCACCTATACAGTTATACACACATCAGCTCACTTAATCATACAAATACTAGCACATTGTTACGCTCTTATACAATCACTGATACAAGCACACACTCATCCATACAGCCACTATCACAATCACTCACTCTCAGCTTATAGCTATTTATATACTCCAACACACATATATACTGCCTTTCACATATGTAGTTACTCACACATGTACCACTGGGACATACATTCACTCACTAACACACTCTTACACACACTTACCCACCCATACAGTCTATCACAGATGCACTCTTGAAACCATCCACCCAGTGAATCACCCACTCACACATCTATGTACAGTCGCACACACCCCATCCACACAAACACTCAGGCACCCATACAGATACTCAGACAACAAATCAATAACTCTTATAGACACTCATGTAGCTATTCACAAACCCATGCAGCCACTTACACAGCAACAGACAGATACAGACATTCACCCAGTTTAGTCACTAACCCATGCATTCAGTAAGATACGTTTAATCACTCACTTATAGAATTAGTCACGCACCTACTAAATCATCCATACAGACACTTATACACCCACTCATTCTTCAATACGCCTTTCCCTATATATATAAAAAATATTTAAACTTTACAGAAACACACAGTCACTGGATGATGTCATCAGTGATGTCATTTGAGATGTCATCAGTGATGTCATCAGTGATGTCACTGACCATGTCATGAGTGATGTAATATGTGACGTCATCAGCAGTGCATTGCGGGGCGCGAGTTATAGTTAGCTGAACTAACTATAACGGGGGAATTTCACGGGTTTTGTACGAGTGCAATGTCCAACTAACTATAACTGTCCCTAAAACCTATGGTTTTTTCAGTGAATATATATATATATATATATATTCCGAGGATGCCATGACCCGCCACCCGACCACGGGAACAGAGAAACTGCCGCCATTCGGCGGTCCATGACTGCATGGAGAAGCCGCAGTCATTGTACTAGCATCTCCGGACTTTGCCCTGTGGATAAGGTTGGCTGGAAGTTAGGGGACAAAGACAATTTATTTTGCAGATTTGTGCTCAAGGTTTCCGCCTGCACCTCGCATTACCACCCATTACTCACGTGAGAGGCACAGCCATCTGTGACACTTGCTGGGGAACCGATACGCTGCATGATGGGACAGGTAGTTTCAACACTGAACTGCCGGTTGATCTGCGTGGTAACGAGGGTCAGGTGAGCGCCCTGCCACTGTGGAGGGAGGAGCATTTAAGAACTGCACCAAGGAAATCTTTTGTGAACTGCGGCATCAGAGGAAGGCTTATCGCCGAAACGCGTCATGCCCTAATCTTAAATAAATTGAATTTGAAGCCCCGCTGTGCCCCTTGATCTGCTCAGAGAGGAGGAGATGTTGTTTCATATTCGTAGCGTGTATGCCTGTGACACGCAACAAGGGACCCTTCCATCAAGAGGTCGTGGTGAACACTGGCAATGAGTGGACTGATTTTTCCGAGGTATCGGGATGCCACGACCCGCCGCCCAACCACGGGAACAGAGAAACTGCCGCCATTCGGCGGTCCATGACTGCATGGAGAAGCCGCAGTCATTGTACTAGCGTCTCCGGACTTTGCCCTGTGGATAAGGTTGGCTGGAAGTTAGGGGACAAAGACAATTTATTTTGCAGATTTGTGCTCAAGGTTTCCGCCTGCACCTCGCATTACCACCCATTACTCACGTGAGAGGCATAGCCATCTGTGACACTTGCTGGGGAACCGATACGCTGCATGATGGGACAGGTAGTTTCAACACTGAACTGCTGATTGATCTGCGGGGTAACGAGGGTCAGGTGAGCGCCCTGCCACTGTGGAGGGAGGAGCATTTAAGAACTGCACCAAGGAAATCTTTTGTGAACTGCGGCATCAGAGTAAGGCTTATCGCCGAAACGCGTCATGCCCTAATCTTAAATACATTGAATTTGAAGCCCCGCTGTGTCCCTTGATCTGCTCAGAGAGGAAGAGATGTTGTTATATATATATATATATATATATATATATATATATATATATTCACAGATAAAACCATAGGTTTCAGGGGCGTTATAGTTAGTTGGACATTTCACTCGTACAAAACCATAGAAATTCCCCCGTTATAGTTAGTTCAGCTAACTATAACTCGCTCGCCCGCAATGCACTGCTGATGACGTCACATATTACATCACTCATGACATGGTCAGTGACATCACTCATGACATCACTGATGACATCACTGATGA
This sequence comes from Calotriton arnoldi, assembly GCA_963921515.1. Lineage (NCBI taxonomy): Eukaryota > Metazoa > Chordata > Amphibia > Caudata > Salamandridae > Calotriton > Calotriton arnoldi. Next base: position 143,656 of record CAWUFW010015373.1, on the reverse strand, counting down.
CATCATCCTTGTGATAGAGTGGCAGACCTCCTCTCACCCTAATATAACCTTTGATACACACACTCAAAAATACAAACTAACATTTTCAAAACAATGGACATACCAATACCAGTTACAACACACCTATTCAGTAATTCCAAGATCTACACACACATCCACTCATTCACCAACAGTCCCTATACAGTCACTCATACATGTACTCACTCATCATATGTACTCATACACCTATACATCCTGTTACACACCGCCACTCATCCATAGAGTTACTCACACACATAGTCACACATGCAAACAAAGTATCAAACATCCATTTCTTGCATATACAGTTATACACACACTACCACACTTACTTCTACAGAAACTTACACATACTTACTCTCTTAAACAATCACTTATAGAAACACCTACTTATTTGTACAGGAACTCTTCCAATCTCTCACTCTCACATATACTCACTTATATACACCAATACTCACATATACTAGTTTAAAACATATGTAGTTACTCATAAAGACACTATTGAGACAGTCATTCACTCACTAACACACCCATACACATACTCATCCACCTATACAGTCCTGCACACATGCTGTCTTCAACACATACAAACAGTGAGTCACTCATTCATGCATCTATGCACTAAGTAATACCCCCACCGAACCATACAGACACTCAGACACTCATACTGATACTCAAAAAACCAACTAATAACCCATATAGACACTCATGTAGCTACTCACCAACCCATGCAGCCACTTATACACAAAGTGAGAGACTGATACAGATATTTTCATATTTAAACATTACTCACTAACCCATGTATTCACTAAGATACACTTAGTCAGTTATACAATCAATTTTACAAAACAAAATCATCCATTTAGACACTTATATACCCATTTATTCTTCCATCGACCTTGAGATATACATATATAAAACATATTTAATTTTCAGAAAAACACACATTCACTGGATGATGTCATCAGTAATGTCATCAGTGATGTCATTTGAGATGTCATCAGTGATGTCATGAGTGATGTCACTGACCATGTCATGAGTGATGTAATATGTGACGTCATCAGCAGTGCATTGCGGGCGCGCGAGTTATAGTTAGCTGAACTAACTCTAACGGGGGAATTTCTATGGTTTTGTACGAGTGAAATGTCCAACTAACTATAACGCCCCTGAAACCTATGGTTTTTTCTGTGAATATATATATATATATATATATATATATATGTTTATATATATTTTTTTCAACAAATAATATTGTTTTTCTTAGTTAGCATAACAGTCCAGCGTCATTTATCTCGGCCCTCAATTATGTAAACTTTGCACTATCTCCCCCTCCCCCTCCTCCCTCCCTTCCCTGTGAGGCGCATTTACAGGTGTTTGAAATTTCGTTTTAGTGTGTTCTATGTGGGGGTTCCAGAGTGGTGGGAAACCTCCCCCCAGCCGTTTTCCTTGTTGTTATGTTTCTATTCTGTCTCGCATGCTTTCGTATTTCCACTATCTTGTGTTTTGTTCATAGGTGTCTCCTCCTGCTGATTCGTGATCTTGGGTGTCTGCATTCCTACTCATCTTTCCTGTAGCCCCTAAGAAGATTATGGGGTACTGAGTACTGGGTGCTGGTGAATCCCCAAGTGCATCCGTCCCTGCAGCATCTTCTGGATGTTTCAAAGTATCCACTAATGCTTCCCAGGCTATGGCTCTATCTAACAATCCTAGCCCTCGTTTGGCCTCCCTGAGCAGTACTCTTCCCTCGCAGTCTGCCCACCTCTCTAGTTCTTGTCTCCATGCTGCCAAGCGGGGGACCCCGCGGCTTTCCAGTTTCTCGTTATTTCCCTCTTTGCCAAAATGAAGGCTAAGTCCTGGAATTTACTGGGCACTTTTTTTGGGACGTATGAGGGAAACTGCCCCAGCAAGCAATGACCGGGTAAGCTGGGCACTGTTATTTCTGTGACTTCAGCTATTATTTTGGTCACCCCCCTCCCAATAATCATGTAGCACAGGGCAGGCCCATAACGTGTGTAGTAGCTCTATTCCTACATCTCCACATCTGAGGCAAACAGCGTCCGTCCTATGGAAAATGTTACTAATGCGTCCAGGTGTGAGATATGCTCTATGGAAAATGTGAAAGTTAATTGGTTTAAAGCGTGCATTCCTGGACACCATGGGTGGTTCATTCTAGCATACTTTCCCAGTCTTTGTCCGTCAAGTGAGCATCTAGATCCTCCTCCCACATGGCTCATAGGCCATCCAATGGCTGAAGCATGCCTCCCCTTATTGACTCATAGAGGCATGTGACCGCCTTAAACGTACATCCCGACAGGCCTATGTATTGGCAGGGCATAAGGGGTTGCGGTTCCATCGTGGCCGTTTTCCAATGCCGCTGTAAGGCTGCTGTCACTGCTCTATATAGCAGGAAATGGCCCTGTGGCAAGTCGGACTCAGAGCAGAAGTCCTCAAAGGGAAGTAACTCCCCCTCTAACAGGTCCCCAAGAGTTGTAGCTCCCGCTGCTACCCATTCATCCATCCCACTCCATTGTCCTCCATGGGGTAGAATGTTCAGCATGGGCATAGAGAGGTCAGGTGAGTACGGGACCAAGCTGCGTGTGTTCTGGAGACATCTAATCCAGAAATAACTCATCAATCGCAGTTTCCTAGTTGCATTCGGAGGTAGGCGGCCAATCTTTAGTAACACTCTTGTCAGTATTTCTCTGCTGGGAACAAAGGGTCCCACTACGCGGTCCCTCTCATCTATATATGAGCCATTGCATGAACAATTGTAACTGTCCAGCTAAATAGCATGATTTATAGTCAGGGACTGCAAGTCACCTCTCCAGTATCAGCCATGTTAAGGTAGACAACGCCAACCTTTTGCAGCCCGCTCCCCAGATAAATGATGTTATCAGAGAGTCCAGCTCAGCAAAACGCGCTCTGGGGATCTGGATACGTAATGTCACAAATACATATAGCAGCTTAGAAAGCGCTATCATCTTTAGGAGTGCGATCCTACCTGTCACCAACAAGGTCAGTGTCTTCCAGAACTCTACGCTGGAGGGCAGCGATCAGATGGCCGGGCCAAGGTTCCCTTCCAATAGGTCCGTCTGGTGGGGAAAGACCCTAACTCCCAAATATGACAGGCACCAGGTCTCCCACTGCAAGGCCCCCAGGTCTGCTAGTTGCTCACAATCTCCGTCCATTGGGGACAATCAGGACTTCTTACAGTTAACTTTGAGCCTTGAGAGTGAACCAAATTCCTCAATCATTCCCTGTACGCCATCCAAGTCTTCCTCTATCTTATAGTGGAAGAGGTCGTCGGCATAAAACGCTATATGTTGGAAATGTATCCCCATCTTTATGCCCTTATAGCGCCTTCCTAATCGAGCCAAGAGGGCCAAGGGCTCCACCGCCAAAGCAAAGAGCAATGGCAACACGGGGCAACCCTGCCTGGTCTGTCGCGCCACTTCATAATGCTCAGAGATTACCCGTATCGCTCGGACCCTAGCCTGAGGCTGCATGTACAGCAATTTGACCCAGGCCAAGAATCCTCCTCCCAGCTGCATGCGTTCTAGCACAGCAGTCAGGAAAGTTCCATTCCAGGCTATCGAAAGCCTTTTCTATATCGATGGCAAAGATAGCTGCGTCCCCCCCCATCTCGCTCATATGCCTTCATAATCAACGCCGTATGTTTAGTGCCATGTTACGGCCCAGGATGAATCTTGTTTGGTTGGGTTGAGTCAAAGTTGACATGTGTGGAAGGAGTCTCGTTGCTAAGATTCGGCTCAGAATTTTGAAGTCCAGGTTAATCATCTATAGTGGCCGATATGCTGTATAGTCTTGCGAGGATTTTCCAGGTCCACCACCAGGGCCTCCCGTGTTGTAGTAGGGAGCATGCCTGTCATTCGGGCCACCTCATACAACTCAAGCCGGCTTGGGTGCTAGTTTTGCAGTATGCGCAGTGTAGAACTCTATTGGGAGCCCATCGGTGCCCGGGGTTTTCCCTCTGGCTAGGCCTTTGATGGCCGCCCTCACCTCTTGTATACTGACCGCCTCCCCAGCACATCCGCCTCCTCCGCCGTGAGAGTTGTGAGGGGGAGTTACGACAGGAATTCCTGTATCTCACTCCCATCTCACCCGCCACACTTTTGTAGAGCATGGTGTGGTAATGATGTAAGATCTCAACTATGCTGGATCCCTTCCTATAAGGGTTGGTGATCCATGCCATCAACAAGCAGATGTGGTCTCTTTCAGCATGGGTTTGCTCTAATAGAGGCTGCTGCTGTGTTGGGTTTCCTGGTCGTCATCGTTCAATTTGCGGCAGGCTCAATTTCACCTTCTCCACCTCTAGTAGCAGAGCCTGTCTCACCCCTTTCGATGCCACCATGCATCTGCCTCTAATCACTGCCTTAAACGTGTCCCATTCTAATTGCTGGGAAGATACTCTTCCCGTGTTATCTGCAAAATAATGATCAATTTGTTCTCTGATTTCTTCCAGGAACACCTGGTCTTCTAAGGTCCCCGGGTTAAGTTGCCAGGTGAGTATGCGTGGGCGGGGAGTCTCCCAACCTAATTGCAAGAGGACCGGGTTATGTTCAGACAGAGGACGAGCCAGGTACTCCACATTAGTGGCCCAGCCATGGATATCAGGGGTACAGAGGAAAGTGTTCAGACGGACAAGTGGTTCATGAAGGTGGAAAAAAATTGAGTAATCATGGTCCTGTGGGTGTGTGTGCTGCCATGTATCAATTACTCCCCCCCGGGCCCTCCATTCCCCAAAAATGCGGACCGTGCACTGGGCCGGAGAGATCCTCAATGGGGTGTGCTAGTGGTCCAGCTGGGGGTCCGCTACGCAATTAAATTCATCCCCCATGATTGTGGAGTGTAAGGGGCCAGGGACCTCGACAGGCATATCAGGAAGGTTCCCCCCTCCGCATTCGGGCCATATACATTAATTATACTCACATCCTGCCTGTCAAGTTTCCCTGTCACTTCTATATACCGTCCCTTCGAGTCTATCAAACCTCCAGTGTATTGAAATGGGACTGCTGGCCTGATCCATATCGGGACCCCTCTAGCGTACACGGAGTAGGTGGTATAATATGTCTGCCCTCGCCAGCGGCATTGCAAAGCTGCCCTTCTTTAGCTAGTAGGTGTTGCAATAGAGTAATGTGAATACCCCATCTGTTCAAGTAAGAGAATATCTTATAGTGCTTGGACATGCTGTGCATCACCCTGATGTTCCAAGAAAGGATTTTATATTTCAAGAGGGCATCAATTGTCTTGGTGTGGGTGTGGTCCTATCTCCCTCCCATCCTAGGGAATTTCTCATTCTGCTGTGGGATCCCCCATCCTGCTTCCTTTGCACAGTGTTTCCCTGGTCACGACTCACATAAATCTCTGAAACTAGTAAACTACCTTTAGAAGACAGATGTTCAAACTGTCCAAGCAGCAATCCTCCTTAGGTGAGAAAGAAAAGATGATCTGGGTGTCATCAGCATAAGAGACCAAAGAGAAGTCACAGCCTATCACATTGTCAGTCAGGGGATGCATGTAAATAATAAACCAAATCTGGCTCTAACCGGTGCAATGGGGGACTCCAGAGGGGAGAGAATGGCAACTGGAGGTAAGATTGGTGGAAAAATGTGAAAGGTCCGGTCATGTAAAAATTAGATTAGCAAGGTCAGTGCTAGATCATGGAAACCCATGTCTTCCAGCCTTTTTAAGAGTATCTCATGAAATACAGTCTTAAAAGCTGCGCTAAGGTGAGGCAAGATCAGGGCAGCTGTAACATCACTATCAAGATGAAGTCTGAGAAGTTCTGTGACCTCCAGCAAGGTGGATTCTGTGCTGTAGACAACCCTCAATCCAGATTGAGAAGGGCGAAGAAGATCATACATTCCACAAATGATGAGATTTGCTGGTTCACATGTTTTTGCAAGAATTATACAGAGCAGGGGTAGAAGCGAAATTGGTCTGTAATTTGACCAATTAGTACAATTTAGATTAGACTTCTTGAGAAGGGGCAGAATCATAGCGTGTTTCCATGCTTTAGGTACTTGGCTCTCTCGAAGTGAAGAATTAAGAAGAGCAGTCATTATTTGCAGAAATTCAGAGCTAAGTTTGCTCATGTTGAACGGGGGAAGGAGTCTAAAGGAGGCCCAGACTTTATGGAGTTCAACAAGGTAGAGAAGACAGGGATGTCAATGGGAGAGAAGGAATCTAAACAGTGATTGGGACAATTTCTAGGAGGTATATCACTGTCTGATTCTTTCTGGAAGTCAGCCACTGAAGCCCCAGTCGCCCCGCATTCTGGCAGACACTGAGAGGTCCAAGCTATCGAAGATAACGAGGCCTGAATATTCGCCACAATTTTGCAGCTGTGAATGGAAGGAAGGGGAGACATTTTTAGTGTTTTGGGGCATTTTTGAGCCAAAGTGATTTTATCATAGTAGAAAGTAGCACGAGAGGATCAGCAGGCTTTATGATATACTTTGAGAGCTAATCTGTATTTCCGTTTGTCTTCCTCTTCATATGATTTGCACTAAATCTGTTCCAGGTGCTTGCACTGTTTTTCAACCCCCCGAAGTGTGTTATTGAATCATGGGGCTGGAGGATACAGTCTTGACTGAGTGATAAATTTAACCGGCAAAACCAAATCTAGGGAATCCCGCATCCAGTTATCAACCTTAGATAGGTCAGAATCAACTGATTGGCTCAAAATAGGTAATGTGCCTTGCAAAAAAGTATTAAAAGTAGAAAAATTAAGCTTAGGCCAACTTCTTGAAAGAATAGTAGGACAGTGTTGTTACCGTGGAAGAAACCGAACCCAAAAATGGTATTGTGAAATGATCTGACCTAATTAAAGGAGTTGGACAATCTACAACAAGACCCTTAAGGTTTGAGAAAATGGGTCCAGCGGACTTTGTGTGGGGGCATTGTTTAACAAGTGAAGATTTAGAGCTCCAAGATCCTCTATCAGAGAGGAAGCAATATAGCAAGTGGAATCTTCAAAGTGAACATTAAGATTTCCTAGCACATTAAAATTAGCACTTTTGAGGATATGATGAGAAATGGCATCCAGAAACTGGGTGCTCCAATTGAGAGCATATCCCGGGGACGATAAATCAAAGCACACAACAGAGTGAAATTATAGGAGATGCAAAGAAAGAAAAATAAGGCCTCACTCTCTGGAATTGAGAGGTCATGTGCCTCACACTGAAAATGGTTTTATAAAAACGATTGCAATGCCACCCCCTCTTTTATCCACATGCTCCATTCTAACCATACTATAGTTTGGAGGGAGTGTTGCAATGATATCTCTGGTCGAGGCCTCATGAAGTCAAGTTAGAAACTCTGCATCTGGTAGCTTGTCTAGAAGGAAATGTAAAAGATCTAACTAATGTTTGGCCAAGGAGTGGCAATTGATGTTATAAAAATGAAAGTGGGTTCAGAGTTTGATGAATCAGGGGCCTTCCCCTTGGGGACTTTTGGGGTGGGGACTTCCACATTTGAACCAGAACCTGGAGAATTATCACAAAGAGGGATCTGAAAATTGCAGTGACTACACCTCATGGTACCTGTAGTGAGATTTATAGATGAGTGACATACCTCTTGGGTAGATTGGCAAAGCATTGTTAGCTAACTAGATGAATAAACAACTTTATTTAGGTTAACAGAAGAAGCATTTCTGGCCCCTGGGCCAGTCTGGGCAGAGACGGGCACAGACAGGCGCAGACTGGCTTGCCTTTGGCGTGCCAGCGGCATGTTCGCACCACTGGCGCATTTAAATAAGTCCGGGAGCAGATGAAGATTGGTCCGGACAGCTAGAGCCCTAACAATTCAGTGAAGCGAGCCGACCAAAATGGGTGCTTACTTACAATGAAAATTTCTTATTTGCGCTACCAGAACCTTATCTTACCTTCCGCTTGATACATCCTCCACTCCCCCACGATTTCCAAACTATAGCTTTCTAGTCACAGTCAAAGCACCCTATGTGGCATATATTCTCCTGTGACCTCGGAGGCTTGGAACTGCTACCTTCCCTCATTGATTGACCCAACGTCAACCAGTGAGGGCAGGCAGCAGTCCCAACCCTCCTGGGACCTTAGAGGCAGAGCTGCAGGTAAGTGTGATTTTTTTTAATAATGTTTAGTGCGTGTGTGTATGTTTGAAAATTTGGAAATGGGTGTGTGTGTGCGCGTGTGTGAATGCATGTGTGTGAGTGAGTGGGTATGTGTGCGTGAGTGTCCTGTCTAACCCATCCCTCCTAAAATTACTGGCCGCCACTGCCCTTATAAGTGCCTAAACTCTCAGCTACAACATAAATCAAGATTATTCTATCTTTCCAAAAGATCTGAGGCCATGAGTAGTTGGCCACATCACTATGAGAGAATCAAGCCTGCCCAACATGATCCATATCTCCCATTTCAACACGTCTGACATGTAAGACCAATCCAATCCATCAAACAGTGATAAAAGATGTAATATGCCTCAAAGATCAAAAATAGATTCAGGCATGGGCATCAAAGTCTAGAAGGTTTTGTAAACTTCTAGTTTAATCTGTAAAATAAATATAGAAACGCATAGGTGCACATTGTGAAGATTTACAGCTATGTTTCCTATTCACAGAAGGGCCCTGGTGCAGTTGTAGGAAATGTACCATTACAATAAATTACATGTAATACAACCCACAATATTATATCACTTATTTAAGATGGGAATCTATCAACAGTGGATCTCTCTTTTTTCCAACATTCCTAAAGAACCATACGTATTTTCAAAGAAAGGACATTCCCTAAATCAACGCATGTATGGGAATTAGGAAGTTTAGAGCACAGGCTGGCCATCTCCCACCAACTATGCAATGTCGAAAAGCTATAAAAACTCAAACCACAGTGAAAAGTCAATTCAACTGAAATAGAAAAAGAGACACTCTTAGTACTCTTAAAATATTGTTTGTCTTTTTATTCCCTAATTTTAAAGCAAATGAGATTTCAACAAACAATAAATGCATTCTGAAAAGGGTAACATTACGCTCATACATTTATTTTGAATACATTTTACCATCATTCCAAGGATATCAAATATTAAATTCACCCACTCATACCCTCTTATACCTATGTATAACTAAGGGGTGAAATGTGAATCAACAGTAAGTTCAAAAACAATAATGTATGATGACCAGTTTGTGATGTCATTCTGGCTGCCAAGTGCGGACATTAAAAGTGGAGCAATCATAAACTTATTTCTTTCTGAAACATATATACTTTCTACTTCCCAGTTAATTATGATCCTTCAGATCAAGGATTAACAAGAGAGGGACATCTCGCATGTCATCGTCTCCATAGCTACAAGCTTATGCATGTTATGAAATACTTATTATTACTTCTTTCAATGTGATGTGTATTTTATTAGAAACACTTAACTCTAGTTCTGTGTTAGACCTGAAAGCCTTAGGGTGGTCTTCCCCCCAATTTTCTGACATCTTTCTTGCTGGCTTTAGGACTCTGTACACTTTACCACTGCTAATCAGTGATAAAGTGCTTGTGCTCGCTCCCCTAAACATGGTAATATTGGCTCATCCCCAATTGGCATATTTAATTCACTTATAAGTCTCTAGTTAAGTGCACTACATGTGCCTAGCGCCTGCAAATTAAATGCTACTAGTGGCCTTGCAGTACTTATTGTACCACCCACTTAAGTAGCCCTCTAACCAGGGCTCAGGGATGCGATTGCAGGGCCTGTGTGTGCAGTTACAGTGTCATTTCAACCTGGCAAGATACACCTCTTGCCAGTCCCAAACCATCCCTTTTTGTAGATATAAACCACCCCTGAAGCAGACTCTGGACAACCCACAGGGCATGGTGCAATGTATCTAAAAGGAGGACATGTACTGTTAAGTTTTACATGTCCAGATACTGAAAAACTCTTAAATTTGTTCTTCACTACTGTAAGGCATATCTCTCCCATAGGATAACATTGGGAAAACCTTATTACATTTTTTCATTGTAGTTCCCAATTATGAGGAGATAAACTTTCCAGGTTTGGTGGCTCTGGAATTAAAATAAAATCACAACTTATGGTGAAGTCTGATTTTAAATTGCAATTCTGTAAACTCAAGCTTTTAGAAAGTTGGCATTTTCTTACGTTAGCCATTTGTTGCCTACTGCCTATCTCTAATGCATGTCTGGGGAGAGTGACAGTTGGGCTTTGTGTATTTCCCCTAGACAGCCACACACTGAGGGAGCTTGATGGGCCATCCTGGGAGGATGGGAAGGGGGAGCTGGACCCAGCCTCGTTTACACCTGAATAGACTGTATCCTGTCCCCAAACAAAGGGCTGTATACCCCCCTGTAGGGAGTCTGGAGCCAGGACAGGAAGGGAGGACCTCTGTGCACTTCAAAGAACCTGTCTTTGAAGTCTCCCCTATTCCAAAGGCACAACTAGGTGGAACTCTGACACCAGCACTTAAGTACACTTCTGGACCTGTGAAAACTTTGCCAGGAATAAGAACTGCTGTGCTGCTGAAAGATTGCCACTGAACTCACAGGGACATAAAAGACATCCAATTCTTCTGCTGCTGCACCTGGACTCTGCCATCTGTGAGTGTGCCCTGCCAAGTGGTGCCACCCAAGTCCTGGACCCTTGGAAGTGAGGCTTAAGGTGCTTGCTCCAGTGAAACCCACACATCCTCATTAGAACTGGTGCATTGGCCTCGTTGCGTGGATTGAAACCAGCACATTTACCCCTGCTGCGTGGCTAGAACCAACGTATCGCATCTGCAATGCGAATCAACAAGACGCATTGCTTTCGGAACGAGCACTGCATGACACTTCACACAAGGTCTTTGCATCCCTGTCAACAACAGCCTCAACAACAATGACAAGAACTCTGCATTGCAGCTCCTGCGCTCTTTGGAGCCGTGCATCATCACGGTTGTGCGGGCCAGAACCGCAGCATCGTCGCCATTGCGAGAATCAACGCCAAAGCACCACTTTGGCTGCACCCCACATCCACTTTGAACACGACTCAATCAGGATCAAGGTACTTTTGTTCAGTGAGTCTAACAGGGTCCCTGTATCTGGCCCATGCTCCATCACGGTCGGCCTCAACTTTTGACTTTGTCATGTTCCAGCGCGAATAGATATGCCAAGAACGCGCTTATTTTTTCTACAGTTTATTCTTTAAAATTCATATCTCTACTTATTGTTTTTTTTGTTTTGGTCATATTTTATTTCTCAAATTACGCTCTATTTGTCTAACCTGGTGTGTAATCCTTTTGTGTAGTGTTTCCACTGTTTTACAGTTTGTAGTGTTGCACAAATACTTAACACATTGCCTCCAAGTTAAGCCTGACTGCTCTGAGCCAAGCTACCGGAGGGTGAGCACAGGTTAATTTAGGGTTTGCCTGCTTCTTACCCTGATTAGGATTGTTGTTGCTGCCTGACTTGGACTCATACCCTAGTCAACCAGCGACACAATTTCTAACATTCTGCACCTTCCAAAGTCACAAAGATTCTCAGTTTCACTTGTTTAACAATTCCCAGTATGAGGGCTTGATTCACAAAGGTAAACTTACACTTTTACGCATGTTTACTATTTTTTGGTATTCACAAACTACAAGTTTAATTTTAATAATAGTAGTTTTACGACTATGGAGCTCTGCAGTTGGGGCATAGAACTTCACACATAACAAGAGAGGACAAGCTTATCTTTTTATGTGCCACAAATGCAGAGCCTTCGCAATTGTAAAATTCTATTAGTATAAACAAACTTGGAGTTTGGAAATACTAAAATAATGGAAATCTTGCACAAAATTGCAAGTTTACCTTAATGAATCAGGCTCAGAGTGTCCCTGCATACAAGATTGTTTCTGCCTCTCTGTCCTACACAATTGTGGTAGCCTTCCTGGAAAAAGCCTATTTGCCTTAACGCTGTAAGTGTGCATTACTATTGGGAGACGTTCAGCAGAGTAGAAGTAAGATGGTTCTAAAATGTCATGCATTTTTTTCTTTCCACTGAAAATATTTTCCCATGTGAAGTTTTCGCAATCCTCACAAACCCTTCATAAAATTGTACCCTAGTTAGTTCCCCACGCTTTTGCACCAATTATACAAATTTCATTCAGATGAAACATTAGAAGTATGAGAAACGAATTGCACATGTTTGTGAATACTCACAAAGGTATGACTCTCTAGGGATCCTCTTAATTTGCATTACATTTCCTAACCACTCTCTCAAACTTTCCTAAAAAACCCTTGGGTATGACTCACGGATGCAAAAGAAATGTACAATTCGCTGAAAATCCATAATCGTCAATTGCATCGCATGGAAAGTATGCCATTCCTACATTGGTGAACAATGTTGTACTAGCAGAGAATGAGATTATTATTTTGCATAAGACTGATTAAAATACTACACTGATATGCGTATGTAGTCCTTTAAGTCACACTATAAAATTAGAGCAAGTAACAATTGCTGAGAGGAAAATACAGATGTTGGATTCCAGTAACACAATCCACTTAGGCCCTAAATAATTAAAGCTTTTCTCTTGTGTTGTGGTTGTGGGAAAGTCCTTTTTAAGCATAACCTGTTGACCGTTTTAGTTTCTAATATCAATAGATGGAGTACATTGCATACTTAACTGTATTTAATTCACTACTGATGCAAGCTCTGTGGTCACAAATCCCCATAAATAAATGATGACACCCAGATATTTCTGTCTCTGTGATTGTGGGTTACCATCGTTTTAGTAAGAATATCTGGGAACCAGTTTGTTGTCGGATGGGATGCCTTTTTAGACTCAATTCTGCGATGCTTCTAGGAGATAGTGATGGCAAATATTGCAAAATGTTTGTCTGAAAAGGTACACATGTTATATATCTATTTCCAGCACAACTTCTTATTACGTTCCGAAGGACAAACAGGGGCAAACATTTAACAGTTTTGTCTTAGACCTAGGAGACTATTTATGGGTGAGTTAAGAGAACGAAGAAAGCTAGACACCTTAAAAAAACCTTTACGCCATTTGTGATTGAAAATCATTATTTATTTAATTGACCCAGAAAGTATATTTCTCCCGGCTCACTTCATACATACAGAGTGTGTTTTGGGGAAGGTGTGATGTGAACTCAAAGCAGTGGGGTAAAGTAAAATGACAAGGTCCCCTTGCAGAAAGGGAAGAGGAGCCCCTGAGTCTCTCATGTCTCACAGACACTCATTGGCATTGGGCAGAATGGGGCCCCTCTGAATGGTTTGCGCCACACAGGCTGTAGGGGTCTTTGGTACCCCCCTGACTCAAAGGCTAACATATTTTTATTTCTTTTGGTCTGCGTGGCTCTCTGAACACCTTTCAGCCATTTCCCAGTGCTTTCAGGAGCGTGCAATGGGGGTAGTGGGTAATGTAGTGGGTTTATGTATGTGAGATTTGAGAAAGAGCACATTAATGACATTTTAGCATACAGGGGCTGTAAGTTGTCAATTCGGAGGCCAAGAAAATTGGTGGTACAAAATTGTGTAGAGTCTTGTAAGTGACTGCACTACCAGAGCCAAGAAGCTTCGATCCACACGCCTTCCATCACCCCCAGCCCAGCATACAGTATGCCGGATGGAATGTAATACTGTCTCTATATGCAGCAAACCCATTTACAGATCAGTTTGATGACCTAAAAACCAAGGGCCCCATTACAAGAAAATCGGGAGTACCAAGGGGCATATTATCAACGGCCAGCGATAATTATCGCTGGCCGTGCTTAGCGATAATAGTCCTATCGCAGGCTATCTCTGGAAATTATCGCGTTATTAACAACGCGTTTCTCCAGGGCGATAAAAATTCCAGAGATAGCGAGGTTATCGCCGTTTTGCAGGGAACATCGCTGGTTTTCCAGCGATGTTCCCTGCAAACGGCGATAACCTTGCTGATACGACCCTGTGGTCGTATCAGCATAATCCACCCCTATGTTAGGGATGGCTAAGTCAGGATTTTAGCAGACGTTAGATTTTGGCGAAAACGGCCGTTTTCGCCAAAATCTAACCTCTGCTAAAATCATGTGGGCTGCCTTGTAAATATCACGATGTGAACATCAGCGATATTTGCAACGTAGTCCATCCGGGGTACGCCTAGTAACGCCCACTTTGCATCTCATTAGAGATGCAAAGATGGGCGTTGGGGAAAGAGGCGATAATGCAAGGATTCACGCGATAGCGTGACCTTGCTGATTAGGCGATACAATTATCGCCGCTTTTCGTCCGAAAACGGACGCAAAAGCGGCGATAATTGTTTATCGCCTCATTGATAATATGCCCCCAAATTAGTACCTCTACTCCACAAATTACCAATACTGCTGGCATAGGATGATATTCCAAACTATGCTGTGAAGGTGCACTGAAAAAAGGAGAATTACGACGGAAATTGGGGTTTCCATAACCAGTTCCGATGGTAATTCCTCATTTTCAGGCTGTTTCCCATGTGGAAATTTCACAAGCACTGAAGAAGAGGAGAGAAAACAACAGGATTCCAATATTCCTGCAAGTCTTGTAATTCTTGATTCCTCCGCGAACTGTTTCTGATTAAATGGGGAATGACACAGCCCTCAGGTTAGGTTGCCACAGCTGGCACAATATTAAATGATTGAGATTCAAACTCCTTTCTATTAGGCGTAACAGCACATGCAAGTTTGTGCACAGATAGGACTGGATATATTGTCATCTGTATGCAGTGGTCAGGTATTTGCCAAAAAAGAGAGGGGTAGCCTATACTTATGATAGTTAATAGGAAAAAGAGGCACTCTGAAGCCTTGAAAATACCCCTTGGTGGGAGGATGGTCTGGGTCTGCTGAAGGGTGATACTAGGTGATGTCAGACTGACACTTTTCATCTTAACGATGAGCAGATCTTGCTAAGGTATCTTTGAATGAAGAGTCCAGGAGCATGTTTACCAGCCTCACCCATAGAGTAGTTATTTTTACCGGGTGTTTGAAGGAAAGATTTCCGAATTTGAGCTCACTATTTGTTTATTCGGTCCACAGCTGTTCTTAGCCTCGGCCTTTTGAATTCCAGACCACAGGGCATGTATGATGGTGCCATTTGTTTGTTTTATGTGGCTGTTGTCCTGAACACTTCACTTTTTCTAGTTGTTCTTTTCTTTTCTGCAGCTACACAAATGCTTCACAGTTGCTAAAGCACCCATTTACTTCCATTCCATAAACTTTATTTCGGCCACAAAGGACCATAAAAGTACATTTTACATTAAAACAAGAAGTCATTAAAAAATGTTTACAGTAACACATTCATTTTTTCCAGATCGGTTATCATAAAATTCACAACAATTGCCATATTTACAGGGATGGACATGGGAAAGCAACTCCACTGTACAATTTTTTTTTATTTTTTTATTTTTAAAAATGTCATAAAAAAAGAAGAGATTTAAAAGTAGAATAAAAAACCTGAGGGCGAGAATTTTACAAAGTTAGGAATGGATGTAGTCAAGGTCCGGGAGGGGTGCATAAGTGATGGAAGACAAATTCTATGCATAATCAACTGTTCCTCTCCTCCCAGAGTCAACTATTCTAAGAAAGCCCGCCTAGTGTACCACATTGAATTTAAAAAGCGTGAAACAGCAAACACAATTGGCGGGTGGGTTGCATATTTTAAAACCCTCAATGCCTCCACGCAACGCACAAAGCCAAGGTTCTTGCACAGTTGGATTAACCAACGCTTGCGCGGCGCTAAATAAGCTGGACAAAAGAAGAAAATGTGTGTTATCGACTCTTCCTTATACTTGCAAGCGGGAAAATCACTATTGCACTCTTTAGCCCATTTACTAGTAAAAGAGCGAAGTGGAAGAGACCCTATCCTAAACTGCACGTAAAGTTTCCTGGCCAATGGGGGTTCGATGGTGTCCAGGAAAGATTCTCTGTTATACACATCTTTAACTTAGAGAAACTCCATGGTCAAACGACCACAGGAGGAACTTTCCTGGGTGGCCGCTAGTTTATGAAGTCTATAGCGCCCAACTAGTGCCACCCTGGGAGTCGTTGGACATGTTATTTCAGGTGACTTCCATAAATCTGGCATGCCTAGCTTAAAAACATAGTCTCTTATGTGGTTTAACCAGGGAATTTTCTTAAAAGTGCAAGGGACTAAAAACTCCTTGAGCTCGGCCCTAAAGATGGACAATTCCGGAGTCGCCCATAGCCGGCGCCAAAATGTAATGGGTCTAAGGGCAATCTCTTCATCTATGGGCCTAATGCCCAGGTCCATGCGAATGGGCAGCAGGGGAGTACTACGAGGAAGACCTATCAGCTGCCTCAGGAAGCTATTCTCCACCCTACTCAGATCAAAAGTGGGGCGGTGCCCCCACATAGTGTAGCACACCGTGCTTGTGCCTTGTATACTTCCACCACGGGGCCCGCCAGTTTGAATGCAGAGGATCTGTGCAATTTCATAATCCCACCCACCGTCTGCGTAAGCCTGAGACTTGCTTTCGTCATCTGTGGCCCCCATTCAAAGTGTTCTGACAAAGTTACACCTAAATAATCAAACACCTTAACTCTTTCTAATGGAATTCCGTATAAAGATGGATTAGGACGGGTGGTTTTAGGGGGTTGAAGACCATATATTTTGTTTTTGAAATATTGATCTCCAGCCCCCGAAGCTTGCAGAAATTAGCAAAACCGTCAAGAGTACGCTGGATTCCCATTGGTGTTTTAGCGAGTAGGAGGGTGTCGTCGGCGAACATCAACGCCGGCACCCTCCCAGAGGCTAAGTTTGGGGCATCATTGTCTTTTATTCTATTAAGATGGTCGATGAGCCCGTTAATAAAAAGACAGGATAGGGTGGGAGCTAAGACACAGCCCTGGCGTACCCCTTTCCTAACAGGAAAGCGCGGGGTGAGCTCCCCATGTTTTCCACATCTCACTTGGGCAAAATTGTCTAGGTGGAGCCTAACGATAGCATTAAGGAGATAGGGTGGAATTCCCAGGTCTCTGAGCACTTCCCAAAGTTTTTCTCTGGGTACGAAATCAAAAGCTGACTTCAGATCAACAAAAATTAAGTAGAGGCTGCCACCCTCTAATGTCACCGCTTTCCAAAAAAGAAGTTGGAGTCTAAAGATCTGGTCTACGGTTGACATATTTGATCTGAAGCCAGCTTGGTACGGGCTCAGGATCTCCTTTTCTTCCGTCCAGCCCTGAAGTCGATCTAATAGGACCCGACCGAACAGTTTTTGGGTAATGTCAATTAAACTGATCGGCCTATAATTTGTTGGAAGAAGAGGGCAACCTTTTTTATATATGGGAACTATTTCTGCCCCACGCCAAGTATCCGGGGGTTTCATGCCCTTCATAACGGCATTAAATAGAACCCACAAGTAGGGTACCCAAATTTTGGGTTCCTCTCTAAAAAGGTCACCTGGTAGTTTGTCTAGGTCTGGCGCTTTGTTCCTATGGCTTCTATTGATGGCATTGCCCACTTCGGTCATGGTAATCTCTGTAAACCCTTCTCTGTTAGGTTCTAATGTTACAGCAGGGTTACCAGTACAGTCGAGCCTAACTTCCCTAGTCGAGTACAATGACTCCCATACTTCGGGGGCTATATTTGGCTCTATGGATGAGCTCCCTTCCCTGTCACCGGAGCTTACTATTGCCCAAAAGGTTTTCAGGTCCTTGTTATCTAGAGCAGTCCCGAGAGATTCCCATCTATCACTTTCCCACTTTTTCTTTTCCTGTTTAATTGTCTCTTTATAGCAGGCCCGGGTGAATTTGATTAAGAGCTTATCCTTCACTTTCACTGCCTCTAATAGAGCTTGCTTGGCCGTACGGCACTTGTCATTAAACCAGGAACATTTAGGTCGGTTTGGTTCCCTCCTACGCACCACGGGGTAGAATACGTCTGCCAATTTCTCGAGTAGCTCTAGGTGCGTAAGGCCTATCTTATCCAGCTCCAATAGAGGACCCCCAACCTGCACTACCTCCCACATTTTAGTCATTGTCGGGATAACTGCCTGATAGACTTTGGCCAGCTTGTTGGCTGAGTGTTGTATATGGCCCCATCTAACGTTTCTTCTGTTATTTGTTAGTGTTAGTGCTCGGGGTAGGTTATCTACTGGGGCGGCAGAGTTAAAAATGCCAAGGTCCTCTGCTTTCAGGCTCAAGATCAAGGCATTATGGTCACTATCATGTCTAGGGATAATTCGAAAGTCAAGAATCCATCCCCAAGATCTTGTTTCCACCAGAATGTAGTCAAGTAAGGATGCTTGGCCTACTCGGTTGAATGTAAATTGACCGGGGCGATCCGATTTAGTGCGCCCGTTGCATGCCCTTAGTGACAGGGCCAACGAGAGTGAATTGAGTTGAATTGCCAGTGGTGACCAGATCCTGATGGGACTGATCTGGGGGTCAGGAACTGACCAGAGTATGTCCTCCTCGCTGGGCATGAAGTGGTCCAGATCAGTAAGGGGTTCGTATTGGCAGTTAAAATCGCCCCCTACGATGAGCCGGATAGCTGGATCCAAAGTTGGTATGAAGAGCCCCAGGTGATCGATGATAACGGATTCCTGGCTGTTGCTAACAGGTCTGGAACATACGTTAATTAGGGCAATTTTTGTCATAGAGGGAAAAGTGAGCAGGACGCACTGGATGTCTATTGAAGGAGTTACCAGCTGTTCTGCTCTACAACCCAAATGGGTGCCCACCCAGATAGATAAACCGCCTGAGGGTCTCCCCTTCCCCCAAAAGTAGCCAAAGAATTAAATTAGGCAAAGCCCACTTGCCGGAGCTCTTCCTCGCCCATGTCTCCTGAAAGAGACAGATATCCTGGTCTGCCACAAAAGCCTCCCATTCTGGGCAGGATAATTTGTTTTTGAGACCCGCCAGGTTCCATGATAGAATCCTAATGCTGTTATCTGGGCATCTTTTCCCGCTCAGAGCAACAGCAACGCTGTCATTAGGGGCCGGGCGATCACCTTATTGAGCTTGATGGAGGTTGTCTAAATCGGGGTAGCACTTACTCTCTTTACTTAGCTCACTAGCTAGATCAGGGGAGGTGATAGCAAGAGGCCCCCTACGCTGGATACTTTCACAAGGAGAGTTTATTAAATGTGGGGGGGGGATGAGCTCCTGGCCCTAGGTGATCGGCTCAAACACTTCCTCGCTTTACAATTCGGGTCCTGGTTATGTAGTTCTGGATTCCCTTCCATAATTGTCCCTTCCCGCAGTCAATCCACCGCCTCCAGGCTGTCATATCTATTGTTAACCGGGATATTAAACAAAAATCGTGGGAGGAAAGCATCCCGGCTTCCTTGAATTAAAGGTCTAGAGCCCCCAGTCAGGATAGGAATTGGTGCCCGGCCCCTGGGAGTTACCCGGTGAAAAGGATAGAAAAATTCCAGAGGACGGAGAGTCATTCTAGTTGGGGCATTGGAATAGCAAGGAGGGGATCTGAGTAGGCTAGTGACAGTGTTGGGCTTTTTAAAATTAATGACTGCACACTCCCCAAGATCGTTTTTTTTACCGTTGCCCACCCACCCTACTCTGCGGACCATTATGATCTCATCTGCTTGAGCGTAATCAAACTGCTTGTGTCTTGCGAGCCAGAATAAACATTTGTTTCTTAACTCAAGGTGGGTTTCCTTGCTGCTGTCTTCGATTGTGGGGATTCCTGTCAAAATTGCCACGTAGGGGGAGCATGCGGGGGGGAGATTTATATGGGGCAAGTTAGAGCTTATACTTGCATGCTTCTCCTCCGTGTCGGCAAGGGGTGGTTGCCCCATCGGGTTGATCTTAGGGCCTGGGTCAATTGGCCTCTGTATAGCCAAAGATCTAGAAGGGTCAGAGCTGTATTTGGCCCTACCCTCTGCACTTAGATTCATATTACTCTGCCGTGTGTCGACACTCCGACCCTTGGACTCATGTCTGCCTGGGGGGGCTTCGTGGTTGTTGTGTGCCCCCTTTTGAAGGGGGATGGTGGTAATTTGGGTGGCTACCTGGCAGCCCGTATCAATCCCTCCCCTGAGCTTGTTAGAGGAACAGATTTGCTGATCTGTTCTTCTTGCTTCCCTTACTGCGGATATTTTTTCTAGGTTGGTTATACGACTAATGACAGGGGCCAGATCTTCTGTGATTGTAGCTCTCAATTTGTTCTGGAGGTCGGTCATCAGGTTCTTGGCCCATGTAGGATAAGTGGGATCAGTGTTAACATCCTGGGAGACACCCTGGTTTTGAACTTCCTCGCATGCTCCCTCAGGGTTAGACGCAGGGCCCTCGCAGGTTCTTTTTCTTTTTGGGCCGATCTCCGATTGTTGTTTACGTTTCCCAGTCTTGGGGATACTGTTTGAGGTTGTGCTCTTCCGAACTGCTCTCTTAGTTGGAGCCTCACCTGGGGGTGCTGGAAGGGGGGCTTCTGACTGGTGTGGGGCCGCAAAACCGAAATAGAGACGTTTGGAGATAGAGGTGGTAAGAGGTGAGCTTCTAGCTGGGATGGAGTCTCAGTGGACAAGGTAGAAGCGTTTAGAGATGGAATAAACAAGTCCGGGGTAAGGGAGAGTCTCCTTTCCATAAGCTCAATTTCCGTATTAACCACCCCTATGGCCCTCTGAAGCATTTTGTCTATAGATGTTTGTGGCAATGAGGATTCAACCCTAGTTTTAGGTCTAGGTGCCCCCAACCTCTTCCCCATTCTGCAGTATACAAGTGCCCTGTAGCCCCAGCGGTGAGAGCACTAAGCCTGGACACCTTTTCCTATGAGGGCGGTGCCCGCAGCCAGCTTACAACTTAAAAATCAGTTAGCAAGGAGACCTTTTGGCTGATGACCCACTCTCCTTGAACCCGAGGGGTGCCTCACCCGACCACTTACAGCTTAACCAAGGCAATAAGACAATTAACATTAAGTCCTCCACTGACTGGTAAATCCTTTGAGGACCGGCCGACCATTAGTTCTTTAATAATACCATAGAAAAGGGCATCACGACGGGTCTCGAAGGCCAAGGCTTGCTAGATCAGCTGAGCGTGCAGGGATTCAGACACCTTGGGGCATCACCGCTCACAGTCTTTACAACAAAAACGAAAAGAGGATCAACAAAACGAAGAGCAAGTCAATGGCAGGTGATACCTTGCGAGTTGCGGGCTTAGCCAGTGGTGGTAGCAAAAGATGGTGATGAAAAGAGCCAAGAGGGCTGGCCCTGCCCTGCCTCCTCCTGGCGCAGGACGGGCGCAGAACGGGCCCGCCCTTGGCCCGGGCTTTGCCCAGGCGCGGCCCTCGCGCGTCCCGCACCGCGGGGGAGAGGCAGCGCTTTATGCGCGTGATGAGTCTTGGCGCCTCCCCCTCGAGTACGGCAGCAGGTAGAGGCGCGATGACCACTGGGCGATGAAGTCCTCACTCGGGGGCCAGGTGAAAGCAGGCAAACATAGGAAACCCCGGGACGACGGTCCCACCGGGGGGATTACGGCAGAGCCTACTTCTGGCCCCAGACGAACTCTGCACCCGACGTGCGCTTTGTGAGACCCGCACCGCGGGGGAGAGGCAGCGCTTAATGCGCGTGATGAGTCTTGGCGCCTCCCCCTCGAGTACGGCAGCAGGTAGAGGCGCGATGACCACTGGGCGATGAAGTCCTCACTCGGGGGCCAGGTGAAAACAGGCAAACAAAGGAAACCCTGGGACGACGGTCCCACCGGGGGGATTACGGCAGAGCCTACTTCTGGCCCCAGACGAACTCTGCACCCGACGTGCGCTTTGTGAGACCCGCACTGCGGGGGAGAGGCAGCGCTTTATGCGCGTGATGAGTCTTGGCGCCTCACCCTCGAGTACGGCAGCAGGTAGAGGCGCGATGACCACTGGGCGATGAAGTCCTCACTCGGGGGCCAGGTGAAAGCAGGCAAACAAAGGAAAACCCGGGACGGCGGTCCCACCGGGGGGATTACGGCAGAGCCTACTTCTTGCCCCAGACGAACTCTGCACCCAACGTGCGCTTTGTGAGACCCATTTACAGTTGTCACCTAAATATGGAATCCCACTTTCTGGAAACTTCCCCAAGCAGTGAGGTACCTAATGAAGGGTTGTAAGGTGAGGTAAGGGGGTATAATTATTGTTCCACTTGGAAGCAGCAACACCTACTGGCACAGCCATCAATTGCGAACATCACTCCTTGCCTTGCTCTCACGAAAGACTGGGCACACCATGACAACAAAACGTAACATTCAGTTCAGTTTTTTTGAAAAATACATTTTCTACCACCCCCCCCCCCCCTTCGATTTTGTTTGCCATGTCACCTTTTTCTGCTGTTAACCCCCCCCTCCTTTTTCTCATAGCACAGTCTCCCACTGATTGCCATCATAGGGACTCATTTATGAAAAGTGTTGCATCGCTGTTTTCAGTGCGCCCTCCTTGCGACAACATGGATGCACCATATTTACTATACGACGCTCCATGTCGCAAGGATTTACAGATATGTCAGTATTCCTGACGTATTTGACTTGCTGTGAAGCAGGGGTAAGGATTTGACGCAGTGGCGTCCTAGAAGTGGCATAGTGAAATCTCATAGATTTCACTGCACCACTATTACGCACACCCTGCATACATTATACATGACGCAGGTATAATGTAGCTCAGGGGTTTACAAAGTGATGCCATCTGCCTAGATGCATCACTTTGTAAATATGGCGCAGTGATGCACAAATTTTACACCGCCGCAACGTAAAGTGGTGCAAAGGCAGCATAAAGGGCTCATAAATAAGGCCCATAGTACTTCTACAGTATGATGCTAGTAACATTAATATTTTCCATGCCATGAATTAACATGGAACTCCTCACAGCCCAGCGCCCAGGCATGTCATATGTGTCTGGGATTCGTTTTGCCACCAGAACTCCCGACTCTAGAGTGGTGTTCTACGATAATTTATCTATGCTCTCTGACATGTAGCTCCTCCTTACCTTGAGCAGACCCGCCACTGCTTGCAACATCTGCACCAGTAACTTATTTGAAGCCCCCCTCTCCTTCTAAAGAAAGAATGTGCCCTTTTACCACACATTCTCTACTGCTCATATTCGCTTCTATGTGAGAAAATTGTATGACAGTCTGGTGTCCACATCTTGACCCAGCGTGATATTGGGTAGACTGCTGTTCCATTTAGCATTTAACGATTCTCGCATGACAGATTCACTTCATAAACCTCCTTCGAAGTGCACACCTGATGTCTCTGATTCCCATATTTATGGCGTTGCCATGATTTCCTATGTGCCCTACTCCTCTACATGAGAAAATGCATCCATCTAAAAATTACTTGGTCGATCTGCAGTTTTGGTCTACTGTATTAGGTTACTTTTCACAACAAACAAATGGGTGAACTTGTTTCCATCAGCAAATTCTGGGATGTAAGCTGTAATGTTAACGTTAATGATCGTTTATAGAGTGCACAGTTCACCCATAGAGTCTCACGGTGCTAAACAGGCAAAGCAGTTTCTTAGCAAGATTGCAAACAGCCAGGTTTTGAGGGCCTATAAAAGAGAGCAAGGGGCTGATGCTGGAAAGGAATTCCAGAGTTTGGGAGTAAGTATTGAAAATTAGCACAGGCTCGCAGGTTATTTGAGGCTGACTGAAGGATTCTCCTGGAAGCATACTGCAACGCTGAAGAGAGTAGAGTGGCATGTCACGAAGAGCTTCATGCACTAAGCAAATAATATTCTGTTCAACCTGCACCTTAAATGGAGGCAAGTGTTACTTGTGCAATAGTGGGTTGGCATGTCTCAATCTAGATGTGCCACACTATAGGCATGCAGCAGTGTTTTGGACCACCTTGAGCTTCCTTTAGAGATGGGCATGAAGTTTCATGTACAGGAAATTGCAGTAATTTAATCTGGAGCCTACAAAGACAACAAGCATTGGTAAATGCATTAGGTTTCCCCTATGTAATTTATAATGTTTTGTTGCTGTAAGTTTTTGCTTGGTGAATAGTTGTGCAATATAAGTTACTGAAAGTCTGTTCAAGTATTATGACTATTTTTTAATAAAGGCAATATATGGGTATACAAGAAATGAAACAAAAGATAGAAACAAAATTAATTTCAGAGCCAACAGTCCATATGAAAAAGTTAATTGACTATATAGTTTACCAGAGACATTATCTGCTACAGACAGAAATGTTTGGCAAGAGAGAATGACCATTAAATGTGTAGTTAAAAAACTTTGTTTATGTCCTATGAATGTTAGTCACTCTGAAATGTTAATGGCCTTTCGTGCAACAACAAAAGTGAACGGGCTGGGAGCGAAGATGCACGCCACAAATATCTTACACATAAGCATAGTACAAGCCATTAGGTGTAGTACAGAAGGCTTTTTGATACTAAAAAACCTGACTGGCTGTCTGAAAAGCAATAGCATGGGAATACAAATTCAGTACACCAGAGGACCTTTAGGTGAATATGCCGCATCAGACACTCAATATGATCATCTACTGAAGTCTTACAAGACAAAAGAGCTGATGTTTCAAGGTAGACTTTGAATAATTCGGCAGAAATGGGTATTTTAATTTCCTTGCAAATTATCAATGATGGACAGACACTCATCTCTTCTTTCTATTTACACTTACATCATGCAATGCTAAATCTCACTTTCGTAATCTGATTTCCCGTGGGCTATGCTGGCAAAAATGTAATGTAAAGGTTCAAGAGTCCGAGCTGCCAGAGCGCAGCCAGCAAGATGTTTACATTGCAAAAATTATGAAGTTAGAGCACAAAAACCCTGAAAATCCTACATCACCGTAGAGGGAAGTCAAAATATAAATAAAAATACAGGAGCTGCTTGGGCTTGCCTCTGGAGACCGAAAAGTATGCTTTACAAGACACAAAATTTAAGTTACAATAGAGCCCATCTAACTCCCACCTTTCTACATCATTATGTGGTAGATTCCAGATGGTTTTGGATTGACTGTGTCACTGATACACAATAAGCTTCCAGTAGAAATTAAAGGGAGGGAAAATCGGCCTTAGGATGTAAATAACAATAATACAGCCATAAAAAGTAGTAATTGTTGCATCTTTACCGATTGTCGACGAAAATTGGGAGGCAAACAAAAGCAGCTTACACCGCTTGGTGGAGTCATTTGCACTGAGCTAAGAGGCACAGTCTATCTAGGCGTTTAAAGTATACTGAGAAGCTAGTGCAGCCAGCAGGGTTCTGATGCTGACACCTTTCTTGCTACTTTGCTTCAATAGGGTTTCCCCTATCCTTAGGTCAGTGTAGGGGTTAATAGATGCTGCAAATCTTTTCCATGTGTGGGGAGAAGGATCGAAACCATCCAACGGGTCACCAAATCATTTTTCTTATTTTCTGTATCATGGCTACGAAGATACTTAAATGTCCTTTACTGTTGTGGGCCAATATTGTAAGACGCTTTCGTCTCCCTTTGGTTAGTCTATACTTTTATACTATGTTTTTTAGATTGATTTATATTAGTCTGGCTATGTGTTTGTAATAAACCTTTTAATGACAAGATACTGACTCTGACTTTCCTTGTGTGGTCCTACTGATCATTCTGTACTTTTAAGATTTAAATTGTTGTTAACCTCTCTTCCTCTCAGGCTACTACAAAGGTCCATTGACCAGAGTTGAATTGGACGAAGTGGCCCAGGGCATACTCAGAACCAGTATGGAATCATTGCAATCAATTCATCAGAATTGAGTATATTTGAAAAAAGAAAATGCTAAATGATGAGATTTCGTGACAAGTGTAAAAAGTTGTAAAAAAGCCCCAAGTGAAAGAATCATAACTAGAAAGGGAAAAAGTGTGACAATGTATGTGTGATATAGGTAAATTGGTATTAAACAGTAGCCAAGTCCAAAATGCTTTAAATTAATACAGTAGCACAAGGGAAAATTCTGTAGGGTTTGTTTTAAACAATGGTCTGTCTGTGAGGATGTCAATGGTGTTTATACTCTATGAGGAGTAGAAGGGTCTCATCAGGACTGGGGATGGCCTAGTGAACTGGTAATAGAGGGGGAAAAATACGCATGATTGCTTGGCAACTGTTTTTATAGTATGGGTGAATAAAAAATTATATACATACTGGTTTATCATGAAGCGGTTCCTATATAGACCAAGTAACTTTAGGACCGCAGGAGAATAGTATGCAGCAGAATAAATAAGAGGTCCCAAGGGGAGTGCCTACAGGGGGAACAGTCATGAAATTAATAATCAAGGAGGCAAAGTTCTGCTTGCATAACGCAATTGAGAAGTGCGGGAGCGCTTACCCAAGGATGCACCACACGAAATATCAGGGCAGGTGCCCTAGTAGCACTGACCACCAAGGTGCGGAGAATAATAATAATTATTAGTTATACTCACTGGGCTTGAACCTAAAAGTAAGTCAATAAAGAAAATAAGTAGTAGCTCAGTGAGGATTCTAAATGGGTATTGACAAGGTGCTCATTAGATCAAGCTTACTCATGAGGGAAGGTTATGCCCGATACTGGGAGGCCCCAAGGGGAAAGCAAGAATCAATGCTGTTAATACAGACTGAATGTGGCAATGGCAGAGGACTCCATGGTCAGAGGATCATGCAAGAAGGCTTGTAGCTGACCGTCAGTGTCTCCGTTCTGTGGGACACTGCGATCAGACTACAAATATGGTGTTTGAAGCCAAAACGAACCTTGGAGAGGTATATTCATGCACATAAAATAAGATAAATTAAATTGCATGCTAAGTTTCTAAGTAAAGGTACCTGTATAGAAGGCATTATATATGAATTTACCATTACAATAGAGCGGAATTGTAAATAATGATATTTGACAATTGCAGGTCACGGCAAATGCCACAAGAAAAAAGCCTGCATGGAAAGTCCTGATCCAGGTCTAGCAAGTTAAAGATGGGCATGGTGAGCGGTGGTTGTGAAAAATCAATGA
Source organism: Calotriton arnoldi (assembly GCA_963921515.1). Lineage (NCBI taxonomy): Eukaryota > Metazoa > Chordata > Amphibia > Caudata > Salamandridae > Calotriton > Calotriton arnoldi. The sequence goes on along the minus strand of CAWUFW010015373.1, from coordinate 116,760 downwards.
GGCAACCGAGATGGGCGCAGCAAACAACAGTACAGTCCTTGAAAGAACAATTAAGGATAAACATAAGAAACATCATAATGGAAATAAAAAATAGAAGTAAAAGTAAAATTACAGCACATATGATCAAGAATAGACATGAGGGTAGTCATGGATGAGGGATATCAAGCCAAGTGGGATTCCCCATGGGACAAGGGGGGCCATAATCTGAATGCTGAACCCCTTTTGAGAAGCATAAGAGCCCTCAATATTAAAAACAGGTAGAATCAAAAAGACAGAAAACAGAACAAGTCTTTAGTTCATAAGTGCAATACATTTGTGCCACTCCTTCATGGAGATGAGTCTATTTTTGATAGAGTCACACTTATCAATCCATTTACACTCCAGATGCTGCAGAGTGTATGCTGTGTCTCGGCCCTTTGGTGATGGTTGGGCCTTTTTAATGATTTGCCATCTCAAATCATCCGCAGAATGATGATGTGCCAGGTAATGTTGTACTGGGACAGTTTCATTGCCACAGCGATTATGGCTCATGTGTTGGCTAATCCTGACCTTAACCTGTTGGGACGTGTTAGACCTGGCTTCTTTTGGTGTGTTTCTTCTGTCCTTTTGCCTTCTGACCTCCTGCTTTTGATGGTATGCTGGACTTCATTTTTGCTGGTCTAGTGTCTCTGTGCACTTTTTCACTGCTAATCAGTTCTAAAATGCAAGTGCTCCTACTGTAAATTGTGTTATGATTGTTTTTCCATGATTGGTATATTTGATTTACTGATAAGTACCTAGTACAATGCACTGTGTGTGCCCTGGGCCTGTAAATCAAATGCTACTAGTGGGCCTGCAGCACTGGTTGTGCCACCCACACACGTAGCCTTTCAAAGGTGTCTCAGACCTGCAACTGCAGTTAGCTGCCATGTCGACCTGGGAAGTTTGCCCACTTGCCAACCCATAACCTTCTCTCTTACTACATGTAAGGCACCCCTAAGGTAGGCCCAAAGTACCCCTGTGGGCAGGGTGCAGTCTATGTGAAAGGCAGGACATGTGCTGGTGTGTTTTGCATGTCCTGATAATGAAATACAACCAATTTTGTTTTTTCACTAATAAAAGGCTGTCTTTCCCATAGGTGATCATTGGAGCTGCCTTGTAATATTTTGCAAGTGTAACTTTCAATTGGGAAAAAATAGAGACATGCAGTTTAGGCTCCCTGAGCTCAGAAATTAATAACACATCTTTTAGTAAAGGTGGTTTTTAAATTGTGTGTTTGAAAATGCCACTTTTAGAAAGGAGCCATTTTCTTATTTAACCATCCTGTGTGCCTGTGCCTGTTTGTGTATTCACTGTCTGGTTTTGGAGTGACAGGTGCTGGGGATGTGCATTCACTCTAGACAGTCACAAGGTGGGTTGAGGTGTTTCCTGCCTTTCCTGGGTGACTCAAAGCCAGGCTGAATAGACCTTTCTGCATTTAGAGTGGTGGGAGGAGTTTTCACTAGCTCTTGAATAGGCTGTGGCTGCTTTGCACAATGCTGTCTTCTCCTCCTGTGGTGAAGCTGGAATAGAGGACATAACTGGTTTCTTCTGAGCAAGAGGGACTTGCTGCCTAAAACCTCAAAGGGAAAATTAGCATAAAAATTGAGGCCCTGACCCCAGAACTTTAGAACACTTTTGGACTAACGACCCTGCCAGGAAGAAGAGCTGGAAGAGCTGCCAGGAGGAGTACTGACCCTTTGCTGTTTGTTGCTTTGTGGGGTTGGCCTGCAGTTGCTGCTTCTGTCTTGGGCAGTGAAAGGACTGGACTGAACTTTCTTTTTGAATCCTGCTGTTAAAGTTTCTCTAAGGGCTTGAAGTAGAGCTTTCCTCCTGTTGGAAGTCTCAGGCACACCAAAGACTTCACCATCCTCTGGGTACCCACATCTGAAACTGCATGTTTCAGCTGCCACAGAGGAAAAAGCAAGCTGTTGCTGTCAGCGATGGCGCTGCCAGCTCCGGGACCTTTTGGCACCACAGAGAGCACCGCCCGCCCTGCACTGCAACCCTGGGCTCACCAACGATGCCACCTGATGCTACCAACGAGCTGCTGCTTGCACGTTGACCAGAAGGCACAGCACTTTGCACTGCCTCGCTTCACATTGCCACCTTGGTATCCCCGACGATGACTCTCCATGCCGACATTGATGCTGCTGCCTTCACCGTGGCCTGGGGGCACCACTCGTAAGTTACTTGACTCACTGCCCTTCCCCCACCGCAGCCTTGGCCTGCCAGCACCATCGACTCCAAATCATCTACCGACAACAGCGCTTCAGAAACAACAACACCGCTGCTTGCACAGTGACCTGCCAGCACCGCGACGAGCACCACCCCACTTTGCATCAGAGCCTGGTCTCACCAATGACTCTGGACGCTGTCACAGAGCTGCTGCCGCATCGCTCCACTTCGCACCGCAGACCTGATGCCTGGTCAAGCCAGCACTTAATCTGCAACGCATGTGAATTCAAGGGCCCGACGACTCCTGCACCGACCTCCGGGACCAACGCCTGCTGACGCTACTTCTTCGTAGCCCATCGCAAGGTCCACAATGCCCTGCATTTCCGAGGTACTGTTTGCGGGACTACCTGACACCATAGCTGGCCTGCGACGCTACGGTCGGCCTGAACTGTTGGATTTGTTTGTTCACAACACAGTGATAGCCCAGGACGGAGCTATCTACTTCACTGAACTGTATTTTAAGTTTATTCTTGCAATATTCATATTTTGATTACTGTATGTTCAATTTTTATTGTTTTGATCTTGTTTTACACAGATAAATATTGGCTATTTTTCTAAAACTGGTGTGGTGGTTCTTTTGTAGTGTTTTCACTGTATTACTGCATCTTATGTGCAAATGCTTTACACATTGCCTCTGAGATAAGCCTGACTGCTTGTGTCAAGCTACTAAGGGGGTGAGCAGGGGTTATTTTAGAAGTGTAATCCCCTTACCCTGACTAGAAGGAAGAGTCCCTACTTGGACAGGTTGCAAACCTGCCAACCAGAGACCCCCCCATTTCTAACAGGATGTCTGTCTGATGTAGATCAAATTGAATGGCCACCATAGACAGTAAATCACATTGCTAGATGAACAGTTAGGGGCCGATTAGATGCGGCCCGGAAAGGCTACGACCGATGGTCTGAGCCTTCCGGGCTGCATCGTAATCGGCCTCTCGGTTTACTTTCCGACTGCCGCATTACAATGCTGGCAGTCAGAAACTAAACCGGCCAGTCATTCCGGCTGGCTTCCGATGGGCTCAAGGAGCCCGTCGGCCAGTTGGAACCGGCTCGTAATCCCAAAGGGCGTGCCTTTCCGCCCTTGGGATTATGATGCACAGTTTCCAGCATGGTTTCCATGCCGGCCTGCCCGACATGGAAACCATGTCAGAAAGCATGTTTGGGGGCCCCCAGGAGGGCCCCCTTGTGTGTGCGGCCTCCGGTTGGGGGCTGAGGGGGCACCTATGGTGCCCCACCTGTTGATCGCTGCAACCCGTGGCAGGCACCTTGAAGTGCCTGCCACAGGGTGCAGGGATGAACAGCACCTCCCATTTCCCTATGGGAGCATGTATTATAGCAGGTTTACGGCCATAATGCACGCTCCCATAGGGAAATGTAGGAATGCGACCGAACAGTGTTCGGTCACACCCTAATTAGGCAGTCGGGACCGCCGACCAGAGGTTGGTCGGTCCCAGGACCGAGACGGTGTCAGACATCGTAATTAGGCCCTTAGTGTGATGTTGTAAAGAAATATGTATGGTGCTGTGTTTGAAAACCCTGGTGTTTTGTGTAAACTGGCATGCAACGTAGTTATCACATTTAGAATGGCCCTTAATGGGATCTAGGCCATAGGAAGACAAAATAGCTTCCTGTGGTTTAGGTAGATGGGATTTACCATGAACTAAATGATCTCTATGTTCTTTTCTCTTTTGTAAGAAAATAATGGAAGTTCATTAAAACACTCCATATTTTTCAGAATAGACCAGTGTTTTTGATAGTCTTGACAATTCTGCTAGTGTCAGGGAAAAACGTGGTGACACAGGCAATTTTGTCAGAAGAGGACTTTTCTCTGGGTTGTAGTGTGGCTTCTTTAGGGCTATGCCATGCCCTTGTCTTGATGAGATGTCTAGGGAATCCACTTTTTTGGAGTTTCTTACTGAGAATAGCCCATTATGTAAAGAAATCTCCTCTGAGGGTGAAATTCGTACGGAGCCTCAGGCATTGGCTGAAAGGGAGGCCATCTCTGAATGCCCCTAGGTGGACACCTTGGTGCTGTAGGAGGGTGTTGCGTTCCGTTGGTAATTACCATTGTTTTCGATCCCTGGATCAAGAAAAGGTAAGCTACAGCAATCACTGTTTTAGGTGAATTTGAGATAGGGATGGGAACTGTTTAGATACTGTATGAAAAGAGTCAAATCAAGGTGTCAGTGGAGCCTTTCCAGATCATAAAAATATAATCTCTTCCAGCAACGTGTGTTACTGGAAAAAGGATTGTGATTTGTGGTGACAGAGTTTACTTCAAACTGGCCCGCATAGAGGTTTGCTACATTTGGGGCAAAACTAGCTCCCATAGATGTACCGGAGGATTGCTGATAGTACTCATTGTTGTACATGAAATAGTTGGTGGTGAAGGCAATTCCAAGAAGTTCCATGATAAAGTTGGTTGGAACATGGTAGGGGGCAGGTCTTCCCTCTAGAACGTGTCTGATAACCTCTATACTTTCCCTCTGGGGAATGTTAGTATATAGTGATTCCAGGTCTAGGGTCATGAGTAGCTCTTAAGTGGGATCAAATTCCAAACCTTCAATGAGGTTAATCATGTATGTGCTATCCCTCATGTAAGTGTCTAGTAGGGGAACTAAATCTTCGATGAAGATGTTTATGTATTCCCCTATGGGCTCTAGGACAGAGTCACAGTCAGACAGAATAGGTCTACCGGGGTTTGTTGGCATCCTTGTGGATCTTAGGTAGGATATACAGTACTGGTGTCCTGGGTGATTTTTTATGAAGGATCTTAAATTTGTGTTGTGTCAGGAAGCCTTCGTCAAGACCACGAGTCGTGGTCTGAAGTATTTTAAGTTTGGGACCAGGTAGAGGGTTGGCAGATAGTTTAATGTAGTGATTATGACTGATGAGTTGTCTCATAATTTCAGAATCGTAGGCCTCTCTACCTTCCCCCTCATCTGCATGCTTGAATATGATAGAGTCCTCCGTCCTCAAGTTGTTGAGGGATACCCTCTCAGGCATGAGATATTGTATGGAGTGTAAGACCTGGAAGTTTTAAGACAATTAATATCTTCTAGGACCACCTTTTCATTACAGGAGGCATCATGGCATTTGGGGGGATGAATGAAGATGGAGGTCTCAGTGAGGATGCCAAAGAAGGAGTGGAAACTGCTTTATCTTGGAATAAATGTTTAAGTCTAATCCTCTGAAAAAATCTGTGGAGTTCAGATTGCAATCTGAAAAAATCTGTCCTTTCCTTTATAATAAAAGAGAACCCCTTGCAAAGTGAAGTAATCTCCTCTGTGGATAACAAGTGGTTGGAAAGGTTGAAAATGGGAATGCATTGTGTGGTCGGGGGAGTAGTGAGAGGAGGGGTCACGTCATCAATGTGCACTGTTTTCTGTCTTATAGTTTCTGCCTGTTTTTAATATTCTGGGCTCTTATGCTCATCAATAGGGATTCGGCTGTCATATTATGGTCTCCCCTTGTCCCTTGGGGGATCCCGCTTGGCTTGATACCCTCTCAGTCATGCCGGCCCTCATATCTATTATGCATCATGTGCGCTACAATTTTACTTTTATTGCTATTTTTCATTTCCATTATCATGTTTCTTATGTTTATCCTCAATTCTTCTTTCATGCATTGTACTGTTGCTTGCTGCCTTTGAAGCTACCATACTCGCTCTGGCTCGAAACTTGGCCTGTATTTGTTTACATTTATTTATTATCATTGGAGCTTTCCACGCTGTCGCTTGAGCCCTCTCATGTATCTAACCACCCTTAGATCACCACTTTCAGTGGCTCCTTTTCCGATCCCAAGACACAGACGGTGCTCATTGTACACACCTTTGCACAGCCCACTGGTGAGGTAGCAGTCCCGTCCACGAGGACGTTATGCTCTTCAAACCTCGTTTTGGCATCAAATGCCATATCTGTAGTCTGATCGCAGTGTCCCACAGAAGAGAGACACTGACGATCAGCTACATACCATCTTGTGCGAACCTCCGACCATGGAGTCGACTGCCATTGCTGCATTCAGGCTGTATTCACTGCATTGATTCCTGGTTACCCTTCGGGGGTCTCCCACTGCACCAGGCAATTCCTTCCCTCACAGGTAAGCTTACTTCATTGAGTACCTTTTCAATATCCATTTAGACACCTCGCTGAGCCACTACTTATTTTATTTATTGACTTTACTTTTCGGCTAAAGCCCTGTGTGTATAATTAATGATTATTATTATTCTCCGCACCTTGGTTGGCGGTACTACTAGGGCACCTGCCACCACATTTCATGTGGTGCATCATTGGGTAAGCGCTCCTACACTTCTCAATTGGTTTATGCAAATGGCACTTTGTCCCCTTGATTATTAATTTCATGACTGTTCCCCAGTAGGTACTTCCCCTGGGACCTCTTATTTTTTCTGCAGCATACTATTCTCCTGAGAGCCTGAGGTTACTTGGTCTACACAGGAACCGCTCTATGATAAACCAGTATGTATATCTTTTTTTATTCAGCCATACTAGTAGCCAAGCCATCGCATTAATTTGTTTCCCATCTACTACCAGTACTCAAGGTCATTCCCAGTCCTGATGAGACCCTTCTACTCCTCAAAGGGTCGAATTGTGGTTGACATCCTCACATACAAATCATTGTTTAAAACAAACACTGCAGAATTTTCCATAGTGCTACTGTAGTCTGTAAAGTATTTATTGGATTTGGCTGTCTGTTTAATACCAATCTACCTATATCACACATACTTTGTCACAATTTTTCTGTTTTGGCTATGGTTCTTTCACCTGAGGCTTTTTTTCAACTTTTTAATTCCTCACGAAATCTTGTAATTTTACTTATGCATTTTGCTTTTTTATTGTTTAAAATAAACTCAATTCGGATGAATTGATTGCAACAATTTTATACTAGTTCTTACTCAATTTTCTTCTCTAGATTAAATCCTAACAGTTATTTTCTGTTTTACCATATATTTCCTTTTTGTATGAGTTCCATGTGAACACCTGTTTAAATGTTTTTGTTTTCATTAGGACCCATATGTAAAATAAAATGGTAGTAGTTTTCAATACGTTTTCAAATACGAACAGGACTTACATTATGGATAAGAGCAATGTGCACAACCAAAATAGTTGGCATCTTGAAATATACCTAAAACAGCAAAAAAAACAAGTTTGAGAAAAATAAACTGCTGTTCCACGCATTTTTGGCATAATATGCAAAGGAAACTAGGAATGTCAAATGATCACTCCAATTCCCCACAAAAACAGCAGTACTTCTTTTTGAAAATGTGTACAAAAACTACTATACCGAAACCACTCTACTGTAACATGACATTAAACACATTGAAAGCTTTTGTTTTTTGGAAGTAGGTAAGCATTAGGCCACAGAAATCATAATGTTCTGTTTTTTTGCGACATGCATTTGGGGAAATTGGTACATGATCATGTCCATTAGCAGAAAATTGGAACTGGTTTATTCTAATTTTCCATTGGCTTTATAAAGTGAGTTTTCACCCAACTGTAGAATTTTGCTGGTGGGCAAAACACACAAGAAAAATGAAGCTTAGGTAAAGCAGATCAAGTGATGGTGGTAAGATGGATAGACTTGAGAAAATAAAATAAAATAATTAAGACCTCTGCTTCAGTTCAGTAGACCCAATATCGCCAAAACCTAAGTATTTTTATAGGCAATGTATCTGCACACCGTTGCATTCCAGTGCCCACTTAATTCCAAAACGGAGTCAGGTGCAAGACATGTGTGAAGCCACCATAGATGCTAACTATGTTTCCAGTTCCATTTGTATAAGGAGGCATTAATCACTACTTGGTTTGTCAGTACGACAAGTATTGAGTAATTGGGTTGTTGATTGAGGGAGGTGAAACCTTACTCAAGCAACAGCTACAATCCTTGTCAGGGTAAACCACATAAAGTTACTAAATGAACCTTAATTTTCAAAGTTTTAAGGTATGTATAGTGCCTAAAATCGCAAAGACTCTAAATTAAACTTAAATCTCAATGTTTTAAGGTAAGTTTAGCGTAAATATAGTGGTAAGTTTAGTGACTAAAAGCACAAAGTCACTAACCATAATTTTCAATGTTTTAAGGTACCTATAGTGCCTAAAAGCACAAAGCATCGACTATGGTTATCTGGTCACGCCGAACTGGAACAAAGGCCCAAATTTAGGCCGACCATGATGGGGTGCGGGCCAGATACTGGTACCAGTTTAGTCCCACTGAGGATTGTACCTTTTGTCCTTGAAGCGGAGCATTGTGTCGTGCTGCATCAGTTCCAATGAGGAGCTATGAAGGCTGAGAGGTGCTGCGATCGAGGTCCTACCTCGTGTTGCATTGAGATGTATCGCACTGCATTGGTTCTGAGGAATCCCACAGTTGGGCCAGAAGAGTACACTAGGATGTCATCCAATGGTCCAGGACCTGGGGAGTTCCTCTTGTTGATCAGAACTCAATCAAGCAGAGGCCAGCAGAAGAACACAGGCAGGTCCACTTGAGTATGGGCAACTAGACAGATGCAGAACATGTCTCTGGAGCATCTTATGTCCGTGTAGCTCAGAACAAGAGGCCAGTCATCTAGCCCTTGGAGACACTGTGGCAGTCTTGATTCAAGGAGCAGGACCAGTTTTCCATCCTCAGGCAGCAGGGAAGCAGGGTAGTCCTTCTTGCAACAGGGCAGTACTTCCAGCAGCAGGATAGCAGAGATCTGGGGATCCCACGGGTCCAGAACTGATCTGAAGAGTGGATATGAGGGTCCTACTTTTATATCTGGTGCTAGCTCTGAAATGGAAGAAGCTCCTGGAGTTTCCCCCAAAGAGGTGTTTGGAATTTTCTGCCTTCCTACCCTCGTCTCACAGTCTGTCTGCAGTCACAATAGGCTAGTGTGAAGTTCTTTGTGTGTGAGGTTAGGCAGTGTCTTTGAAGTGTAAATGTGATAGGTGACAGGTCTGCACCTCCCATCAAGTCAGGATGGCTGATCCTGCCAACACCCAAGCCCTCTATTATGATACTATCTGGGAGGAATACACAAAGGCTAACTATACCTAGTCATGTGACCCAGAAAACAGTCTGCAGGCACCAGATGGCTAGAACAAGAAAATGTCAACTTTCTAAAAGTGGTATTTTAAGAGTTGTGATTTAAAATCTGACTTTAACATTAAAGAGGGTTTCAAATTACAATTCCTCAGACACCAAACATGACCTCCTACCTGCTCTCCCACAAAAGTTATCACTAAATAAATGTAATAAGGTAACCCAATGTTATCCAATAGAGAGGTAGGTCTTGCAATAGTGAGAAAAGAATTTGATAGTTTTTCACTACCAGGACATGTAACACTTAAAACTACATGTACAACTTTTAAAAAACAACGCACCCTGCCCTTTGTACTGTTTAGGGCCTACCCTAGGGGTGACACATGTATTAAAAAGGAAGATTTAGGCTTCACAAAAGGTTATTTTGTCAGGTTGAAATGGCAGTTAAAAACTGCACACACAGACTGCAACGGCAGGCCTGAGACATGTTTTTAAAGGGCTACTTAAGTGAATGCACAAGTATTTTCGAACCAGCTAGAGTCCTAAAAGCCAGCAAAAACTGGCTCAGAAAACAGAGGGGTGAAGGCAAATGTTTGGTGGTGACCCTGCAGAAAGGGCCATGTCCAACAATCTATAAGATACAGGACACTCAGAGGCCCTTCGTCACATTCTGCCGGGGGGGGGGGCATAATTTTGAGTTATGCTACTGTATTGTAACTTTTTACCAATCATTTGTTACATTTAAAATTTTAACATAAGCATTGCAGTAACATCCGAAAGGAAAACTTTATTCGTGAAGTTTTGTGCTATGGAGTCACCTTTAAATCCATCAGAAAATTGTGATTACATCTTCACTTATAATGTATTGAATGATGAGGTGTAGAAATTGCAGTGGTATCTCTGTTTTGAGTGCATTGAGGTTTTTCAATTATATAACATTAAATTATGCTCAGCATACTATGCACATCCAATAAAAGAATTAATCCAGTCTTATAAAATGCACAGATTTCCAAGTTATTATCATCCTTTGTTGATTCCACATACAATTGTTTGTAACCACACAATTGTCTGTCGCAATTGGACATTTCTGTAATATCCAGTTTGTCGGGCATTGATTGAGGGGGGTGAGCTTATCTTCATAGTTATGTCTGTATATTTTTTCTAGTGTGCACATAGGCAGTACGTTCTGACCCGCATGTGATGAGTATAATGTACATAACGCAATGCATGTAGCAGTTTTTTTAAAGGCATAGCTCACTTATCCCCTGATTACGAAATAGGTGCGTTTAAGCATGAGACTACAGTGTGACCAGAATTTTTTTTTCCCAATCAGCATCCCCACACCTTAATTTGACTATTATAAATGACTTCCTACAGGATAATGCTTAACCAATTGGTCCTTACAGTCTGTGGGGTGGCAAGGGAAGCATTCTGTTCCCTCCTGCCCTGGCAGTCAGTTGGGGGGAGGCGTGCGTAGAGTATGCTTACAGCCCACTCATCATGTGGTTTTATTGGCTGAATTGTCACATCGGTATACTCTGCCGAATGTTTCTGCACATGGGAAATCCATAGAATCATACCACACGGGGATATCAGTCTGCCAAACGTGTAATTCAGGCCTTTGATTGCACCTCCCTCTAAACTGCAAAATGGTGGGTTTATGTCATAGACCATATTAAATAATATCCTATTCTGTTAGTTGAAATGTAATTGTTCCAATGTTTACTATGTGCAAATGTTCTCTATACTGATACAAATTAATATAATCTGCCCGCCATGGTCTTTAAATTCATTCTTAATAAGAAAGTTAGTATTCTGGTTGTGATGAGTGATTAGCTCATGAATGAAGGAATTTGAAAGTTTATCCCCAGCAGCTGTCTACTATTAAATAACATGCCTTTGTGGATTTACACATGCACCACATTTTCTCAGTTTGAGAAGCCCAGAATGTGTGTCAAACCAAGATAGAGATGATTAATTGTTGTCATTTTTGTGACATAAAAATGTTACAGGCACATCATAAAAACTATCTTACAATACACTGTTATATATATTGCAAATTCACTCTTTTAAAAGGTCTGTCTTTCTCATATTTGACAGTATCGTTATGTAATGAATTGTTAAAAGAACATTTTCCCATTATTTTCTATTTTTTTACAAGAGCTGTAGTCTACTGGGTAGAGTAAAATCACACAGATAATTTATACCTCCGGGCATCTCTAAGGAGGATTTCATTCAGTTGACTTATGTATTTTCCAGAGAGAAAGCTTCAGTACAGAGAGCGTTTATTTGCTACTGCAGTGTTAATACATGTTTAGCTCTTTTTTCTTTTGATATCATAATTGACCATGAAGCATAAAAATGAACATAGAAATCTGTATGCAAATGAGCAGTGGAAGTGTCTAGTCTACGGGGGATATTCACAAGAACGTGCGCTAAACATCACCTAAAAATGTTAACGCAACTTTACACATCGCAGTCGATTGCGGGAAAATAACCCCGTGTTAACCTGGAATTCACAACACGGCGGTACCATGCGATAGGTTGCGGAAAACGCGGCCAATGTCCGTGATACAACCACCTCGACGGAGATAAAAACACAAACCCCAACACCAAAAAACATGCGATGAGCCGATTCGCGAGGAGGAAAGCAGCAATCAGCAGCGCCAGGCCCGCGTCACACATACGGCAGGCGGGAATAAGCACAACAAAAGCAGGAAAAAGAAAGACAAACCAAACAGAAAACAACAGCAAAGCACAATAGAGGCAGTCGGAGCCAGTACACAACCCCACAAGCACCATTGGCAACAAAACATTGTACATGGCAGGCCATCGTGGACAAGGTGAATGCAGCCGGAGAGCAGAGAAGGACAATGGCAGAAAACCAGAACAGCTGGAATGATGCGAAACGCACAAACAAGCAGAAACACGCCAACAACCAGAAGGCAGCAATGCACACCAGAGGTGGGAGTCCAGCGCCACACCAGGAGCTGGATGAAATGGAGGAAATGGAGTCCACCACGTCAGTCTCAAGATGGTGGCAGGAGTCGGGGACCGGAAACTGCTAAAAATCAACAGACACAGCAGCAACAGGAAGAGGGACGACCAAGGACTGGGGGGATGGGGGGAGATGGGCACAATGGCACACATGCACAATTAAGCACAGCATAACTGCAGACAAACCATGTCCAAGAGGAACAACACCAACCAAGAGCACAAGTCACACAAGTCGGCAATACCACACCACTGAACACGCACAGAAGTGAAAACCACACTGCCTGAAAGGGAGAAGGGTGAGCCAAATCAGAGCTGAGGGGCCAACTCACACACAATGCAGCACACACACATAGGAAGCAGAGTACCCCAACATCGGACACAATGTGGTACAAACACCAACATTTGCACAACCGAACACAGGACACAAGTGCACCCGCTTGTGGCCGGTAAATGGCCATACGCATCTAGCAAAGCACGAAACAGGGACATGATAATGCACAAGTACCATCCCACAGCCCTGATGGGGTAGCAATGCATGTAAGGCAGGGACCCAGATAGGCCGTGACACACACATTGGCATTCAAATAAACACTCAACACAGTTGGAGACAAGTGAACGTGCGGAAACTTCATCAACAATTGCGTGTCAGTAGGGCCAAGGGAAGTGCCACGACATGCAGACCAATGCAGCAGCATGTCTAAATGAGGAACGTCGGAAAGCACCCATGTCCACCCCGGGGGAGTCCATTACCAACACAAGTCATTGCCAACCTGCGTTGGCTGTCCGTGCATGGATCAGGAGTCCAGGCCAATGCAGCCATGTCCACTGTCGTCTTGGAACATGCGACCAGATCCCCAACATGCAACCAGGCGTCAGGACACGTGCAATGAGTCACATGCAGTTCTGGCTGCAGGTACCTTGTCACTCGTCCATGAACGCGAGTGCAGCAGCGGAGGCCAACATTTCCAATGAGAGATCGTTGTCCACCACATCTAACATGTCGGCGACGTAACCCATCAGCTGTCCCGGACAGATGTGCTGACTCCAACCCCTGGTCCCAATATGCACGGAAGCCCAATCGGGGAGCGGCTCAATGTGGTCACTGCACACGACGACTCGTGCAATCTCCCAGGTGCAGTTGCCAGCATGCATGCCAAACATCCAGGCACGCCATAAACGGGCATCACGGTGACACTCCTGGTCATGGGCCAACAGGGGGCGCACACACATGTCGAAATCCAGGTCAGCTACCGTAACGTTGGAGAGGCAGACATCCATGGACCACTCGAATATGCACGAGCGACAATGCAACACAGGCTGAACGCAGGTGACGTTGGCAAGGCGGAAGCTCAGCCTGTAACTGATCCGCAGCACTGCCAATGGCAGTGCCCCTAGTACATGCAGCAGACGTGCACGGTACAGGTCCACGTGACTGGAGTTGAGCATGTGTCCGGGATGGTCTGCCATTGCGTCAGTGGCACTGCTGGAAGCGGCACTGTGCTGACCTGCGCCAGTGCTGTGGATGAAATGCCACAGCTCGGAGCAATGAGCAGTGTCTGTGTGCAACGGGTGCAGGCCTGGGGTGTGATGGGAGTACGTGTGAAGGCCATTTCACACACGCTAACTACAACCAAGGACTTCTGCGTGTGGGATGTGTACACGTTGGTCTCACGTCGGGCAGTGCGTAGTGTGGGAGTCGCCAGCAAATGCTATCGTATCTGTCAGGGGGTGCTGGGCACATGCAAGTCCCATCTAGGAGCTGCAGATGTGCTACCGCCCGATAGTGCAGACAAAGGACCTTTCATCCCTACAGTAACTTCACCATCTGCATGCATACAGGAGATGTACAGAGGCCTGTCATGGGTGGGGTGGGATGTCTGCGACCCAGGGAATCATGGATGACATGCCTAGCACGTGGCACATGAGCGGCCCCACTGTGTGTTACGTTGCCTCACAGCTGCTCCTCCCTCCCACGAGCCCCCACACATGTGTGCGCTGCGCGGTTGTATCACGTGCACTCCTACGGCACACCATCGTCATGCCTGTTCGCGCTTGTCCAGCGGCATGCCAACAACACCTTTAAGCTGGCCGTTGAGGGTGTGCGGCCACATGAGTGTAGGCCAATGGTCCGGACAGGGCGGACACAGGTGTACAGTCCATGGCTGGCTGTGATCGCGCTGCGATTGGGGCTAGGCACCTGACTCATGCAGCCACAGGACTGATACACATAACACTTGGCATGCATGTGCCAAGACCCCGAGCGGGTTTGCGCTCCTACATTTCCCCGTACGTGCGGGCCCGCCCTTCGGGTGCATGCTACATTGCAACATCGACTACTGTGGCCCTGGTGGCGACAACACCCCAACACAAAGACACACTTACAGCACTTCCTGTTCAAGGCCAGACCAGAGCCACGCCCTGATCCCCCTGCCGAATCAGCACACCCCTGCGCTGACCTGACGTACACCGGACCAGCACACGCCACTTGTGCATGCAGGGGGGGGGCGGGCGAAGCTACATGTCCAAGGTCTCAGCCACTGCTGAGGTGACATGGTATCCTCCGCTGATGACAGCACACTGTGATGTTGCAGGGCTCCGGCCCATCATGCTAACATAATGACCACACGGACACACTTGCTTAGATGGTGGGAATGGCTACGGGCACATGCGCCCGGCCAGTTTTATTAGCAGGCTCACATGTCGAGTGACACCTGTGTTGGATGTGTGTGGGGTGTGTGTACACCAGCCGTCATGGAGTGCCTGGTGCAGTCAAAAAACGACAACAGTGTCCATCGTTAAGGACACACCCATTCAACCATAAAGGCCCCATGACTTGAGCTGCACAGAGTTAGTGGCCCCGGATGCACAGCGTCCTGCATGGGCCTACCGCCACGGGCCGCTGACTTGCGGTGCACTGGGGCAGGGTCACGAGAGCAGAGCAGGTTCTCGTAGATGACAAAGGGGATTGTCGCAGAGTGTCTCGGTGGACAGTGGAAGGTGTACCCCCAGGGCATGATGCAGAGGGAAGAACCACGCAGAAACAGTCACTATGGTGGAGATGAATGGAACAGACACATGTCGGACACCAAGTCCGGCCTAGCCAGATGATGATGCAGACAACCCCCAGGCCATGGACTCAGACGCCACCAAAGTTCAACCAGAGAGTGCCCATGAGTCATTGCGCACAGAGTTAGTGACACCAGTGCTGATAGGGGATGCCGCCTGCGATGAGGCTTGTCCAATGGTATCTTACCCAAGACACAGTTCCACATGTGTGACCTACTGGACCGCAGTGTAGGCCTGAGGCAGTGGTCAGCAGGGGCCCTCATCCGAGTGTCGCCGGCTTACGTTGGATGGTCCCACCGGCCTGCGTAGTTCAGGTTCAGTGGCACCATGGGACGTGGACTTGCGGTGAACAGGGTTAGTGGCACCAGGTCAGTTGTTGCTAGTGTTCGGTCACTTCCGTAACAAGGATCCGGCTTTCATCCGGACTGAACCGCATCTTCCTCTTACTCCTTTCCGTGCGTTCACTGGTATGGACTCTGCCATTCATGAATCACGACTACGTGCTGGATGTGGGGCCTACTGGACCGCAGTGTAGGCCGGGGGCAGCGGCAGCACGGGCCCACAGACATGTGTGGTGTGCTTGCGATGCATACCTTTGCTTCACTGATAGAAGGGAGTTTAGTGATATAAACTCAGCAATTAACATCTGGTCACTGCCATTCATAACTCAGGACAAAGTTCCACATGTAGGACCCACTGGACCGCTGTGTAGGCCTGTTCCCTCATCCAAGTGGCGCCGGCTGGCGTTGAACAGGGTTATTGGCACCACGTGTCGCCGGCTGGCGTTGAACAGGGCTAGTGGCACCATGTGTCGCCGGCTGGTGTTGAACAGGGTTAGTAGCACCACGTGTCGCCGGCTGGCGTTGAACAGGGTTAGTGGCACCACGTGTCGCCGGCTGGCATTGAACAGGGTTAGTGGCACCACATGTCGCCGGCTTGCAATGCAGACTTTTGCTTCACTGATCGGACGGAGTATAGTGATGTGGACGCTGCCACAGACCTTTGATCACTGCCATTCAGAAGTCACGACTCAGTACAACATGTGCCAACAACTGGGCCGAAGAGTACGCCGGTGGAGTATGTCAACAAAAAAGGAGTACTGTGGGCCTGCGCCGTGGAGGCCAGCGATGGTCTGCGGAGGATGCAAAGGTCGCGGGCCTGGGGCATGGAACTTGCACCGGCACGTGGTGGACCCTCTTTGACACACGCCGGTGTCAGCAGGTGAGCAGAGCCTCCTTGGTGCGCTGGGGCAGGCATGATGGGTCTGGGGACTGGCGGCCTGGAGTGCAGCAGGCGCACAGGGATTCAGGCCCCGCTGCGCACGGCGCCGGCCTCGTGGTGGACTGAGAGGCGCTGCCCTGGCAGACACGTTGGCCATTCCGAAAGAGAACCACGCCCAGTGCGACAGGCTTTTTATTCACACCCCTACGCAGGCCTGGCGTACGCAGGGCCAACCCACTCCACCCGCGCATACAGGGGGGGACGTAACGTGCAACATTTCCGTGCTCTGCCCCACAGCCTGTGGGGACATGGTAGCGTCCACTGGCCACTACACTCCATACACCGGCAGTTGATGTCCACATGGCCATTTCCGTGGTTTGCACACTGAAGTCTGTCCGGCACATCCACGCCACACCTGGCATTGGGTAGGTTCTCATTGATTAGTCACTTGCTGCTCTCGCACATGCCTGCTCCACGCCTCTCCTCAGATTCTGCTATTGTGTGGCTGTGGTGCCATGCCGTGGCTGGGTTGTGTGCATGGCAATCCCAGGTTCCCAATGGTGTTGTGTTGTCGTGTCTGGTCGGTTGGCATGTTGTGTGGCATGTTGCATGTAGTTCTGCTGCGTGCCCATTGCCAGTGTTGTGAGTTGCATGACTGTGTGTTGGAGGTGTGTGATGTGTTCATTTGGTACTTACCAACGTGCAATGCATTTCCATAGGTGCCATCCTGGGAGCGCTGGTTGATGATGGACTGACGGGAGATGTGGGAATCATGCACACTGCCTGGGGAGTTGGCCACGACATTGTTGAGGAGTCCCCGGTGGTCCACTGTTGCCTGCACATTGATGGTATGCGTGTGCTTTCGGTTGGGGTAGTCGTGTGCAGTGTCGGCAGGGGGCAGGAGGGGTACATGTGGGCAGTCGATTGCCCCCAACACGTGAGGGAATCCAGCTATGGTGTGGAAGCCTTGCTTGGTCTCCAGCTGCTCCTGCGCAGTGTGGGTGATGTGGCGGTGCTGGGGTACCAGGCTGATGATGGCATCCAGGACAGGTGTGATGAACTTGGATAGGGCTGGCTGTGAGACTCCTCCGACTCTGGCAGTTGTTGGTTGGAATGTATCAGAGGCCAACAGGTTCAGCACAGCCAGCAACTTTGTCTGCAGAGGGATGTTTGTTGTCCGGTGTGTTGGTGCCATCAGCCGGTGGGCGATGTGGGTCAGGATGCGGGGGATTGTTGTCCTTTTGGGCCTGTTGTGGGCAATGTCCTCCTCTGGCGTTACGTCTGTGCGGCTGGTGCGTTTACGGTGTGTCCGCTGTCTTTGTGTACGCTGCCTCTGTGGTGGTCCGGGGGGGGCGGGCCGGGTCCTGCGGGTGGTGGCGGGCCTGGGGGTGGTGGCGGTGGGTGTTGTGGGCCTCATGGGTCTCCGAGCTGCATGATCATTGTCTCCATGGCATCTGTGGGTCTTCAGATGTGGCTCTGGGCTGGGCTCCCTTTCATGCTGCAGGTAGTCGTCCTGCATAACACCAGCAGAAGGCAGGTGTTAAATCCCTGCTGCTACCGCGGCTTATCGCCTGTTTTTGGTTCGCATCGCAGATCTGGCAGTTCGTTGTGAAAGTGGTTGTTAGACCTGGCATCCTTGGCGTGGGTCTCCCTTCCATTTTTTCATAATGCCTCCACTGTTGTCGATATGTTTTTGCTGGACTAGATGCTCATGGGCACTTTGCCACTGCTAATCAGTGCCAAAGTGCAAGTGCTCCCTATTGTAAATTGTGTGATGAATTAGTGACTCCATGTTTGGCTTATTTGAATTACTGTCAGACCCTCGTACAGTGCACTATGTGTGCCCAGGGCTTGTAAATCAAATGCTGCTGGTGGGCTTGCAGCACTGGTTGTGCCACCCACAGAAGCAGCTTGTAAAGTGTGTCTCAGGCCTGCCATTGCAGGGCCTGTGTGCAGTCTGTGACTGCCATGTCGACTTGGTAAGTGCACCCACTTATCAGTCCCTGAACCTTCCCTTTTCTTCATATCAGACACCCCTATGGTAGGCCTACGGGCAGGGTGCATTGTAAGGATAAGGTGGCACATGTCCTGGTGTGTGTGGCATGTCCTAATAGTGAATTACAGCCATTTTCATTTTTCACTATTGCAAGGCTACCTGTTCCCCATAGGCCAGAATGGGCAGTTTGATTATAACATCTTATAATCCTTAACTGACTCAGGGTACTAGGTAGAAATTCGAGTTTAGTATGCCTGAACTCAGAATGATAAAATGCATCTTTTAGTGAAGTTGATTTTAACATTCTGTGTTTGAAAATACCACTTTTAGAAAGTAGGTGTTTTCTTGCCTAACTATCCAGCCTGCCTCTGCCAGCTTGTGTATTGAGTGTCTGGTTTGTGCGTGACAGGGGCTGGGGATGGCTACAGGAGACAGGGTGAGGCAGCACAGGGCTGAATAGAGAGATCTGCATCCAGAGTGGAGGGAGGAGTTGCATCTGGGTCTAAATAGGGCTGTGCCTGCCTTCCACAATGCTGGCTCCACCTCCTGCCGGGCATCTGAGTACCCTGCCCCACATTTTGAAAGGAAAGAAGGAGTCATGTACACAGAGTGCTCCAAAGCTGCACAGAACTGGATTAAACCAGGCAAAGGCCTCTCTGCCTCCAAAGAACAAAGAGAATCAGGGTATAAGAGGGGCACCCAGACCCCAGGAAATTAGATCACTTTTTGGGAACAAGAAGAAACCTTTGCTGAGGAGCGGAACCAAGAAGAAACTGAGGAGAGACTATCCCTAAGCCTGAAGTGCTGCTTGGGGGATTGGCCTGCAGTGGTTTGCCTGACTACCAAAGAAAGGAGAAAGGAACTTTTGCTTTGCTGTGACTTTCATCAACTTGTGAAGGATCTCCAAGGGCTTGAGAGAGAGAGCTTGCCCCCTGACCGAAGTCCCAGGACCAGTGGACTTCACCAGCCTTGTGAATTGCTACTGGAAACGCTGTTTCAGTGGCTACAGGGTTAGGGAGCTGTGACCGACTCTGACGACTGGCTCGGTGTCCTGTAAGCACCGCATCGAAGCACCGTCTCGCCCTGCAACGCACGGCCCTGGTCTCACCGACTCCGTCAACGAGCCGCTGCCTGCACCGCATCGAGGACAACGCGTCCTGCAACGCTTCGCTACGCCGAAACGAACTGGTCCGACCGACACGGTCACTGCTGCTGAGTTCGAGTCCTGTGACCGCACCGGAGTTGGGCACCGCTCGCACGCTTCGCGACGCACCGCCCGAATCGCACCGCTGTCCGGACTGATCGACGCCAACTCCCGAATCCGGCTCCGTCGCCGCACCGTAACCTGCCAGCACCGCATCGAAGCACCGTCTCACCCTGCAACGCACGGCCCTGGTCTCACCGACTCCGTCTCGACGACGTCAACGAGCCGCTGCCTGCACCGCAACGAGGGACAACGCGTCCTGCAACGCTTCCATTTTGCATCTCGACCGCGACGTACAGCCATCCGGCTCGCACGCCCGTGCCTGCCGCTTCAAGTAAAAGGTACAGTGACCGAGTCTGTCTACGCTGTGTTGGCCCGTCTCGACGCGGTCAGCTGGATTTGTTAGACTCTGTGTATTCTTGACATCGCAGTAGCCGGAGGAGGCTACCGACTCGTACAGCACCTTGATTTAAGCATTTCTAACAAGAACTCTATCTTTTGATCAGTATTGTGGATTATTTTTGTCGTTTATGGTCTTGTGGTAAATCTATATAAAATATCCTTATTTTTATAAATATACAACCTGTGTGGTGTCCATTTGTAGTGTTGTCACTTGATTACTGTATGTGTTCCCAAATGCTTTACACACTGCCTCTGAGATAAGCCTGTCTGCTCGTGCCAAGCTACCAAGAGGGTGAGCAGGGGTTATTTTAGGAGTGTACCTACTCTCCCTGACTAGACTCAAGGGTCCCTATTTGGACAAAGGTATCTACCTCTGCCAACTAGAGACCCCCAAATCTAACAGTGGTGGTGTGGTGTTTTTGTGTGTTTTTGCACGGGAACACCTACTCTGCATCTCATTAGGGTTAGTTGGTGGTGTCACCCGTGGAGGTAGATTTTGCGGCAGTTATCGCGGAAATACTGGCGATGTCTGCAGTTTGCACCCGCTTGTGAATGGGGCGTTAAATCTATCTCCACTTTTGATGCATTAGGGTGGCGATAACTCGGCAATAAGTCCTTGTGAATATCCCCCAAAGAGTAATGGAGTTTTGGAATCTTGTTTCCAACAAAGATCTTTTCTGCTCACTGTCAGTAAAACTGGAATTCAACTTAAAAAATATATAAAATAAAAGCTGTTGTGTGTCGGCCTATATATTTAGAAAGACTAATATTTAGGTCTTGCTACAGACAAAATTAAGTGTGACATACTGCATGACGGCTCCATTTCCATGAATCAGTGCTCTTCATTCACTTCATACATTGGGGCATATTCTCAAGGAGCCATCGCCAATTTAGAGGCACTTTAGCGCCGCAAAAGTGGTGATAGACTTATCACCCGATTCACAAGCTGGTGCAGCCTGCCGACATCACCAGTTTTCCTGCGATAGCTGCCGCAAAACACATCGCCATGGATGAGAGCGGTAACTAACGCTAATGATATGCAGAGTAGGCGTTCCCGTACGAAAACACCACTTCGCGATATTCTCAACGACCAGCCAGATCAGCGATGCGATCCGAAAACAGGCGATAAGGCGCGTTAGCAGCAGGGATTCAACACCTGCCTTTTACTGGTGTTAAGCAGGACGACAACCTGCAGTATGAAAGGGAGCCCAGCCTAGAGCCACATCTGAAGACCCACAGATGCCATGGAGACAATGATCA
The DNA here is from genome assembly GCA_963921515.1 of Calotriton arnoldi. Classification (NCBI taxonomy): domain Eukaryota; kingdom Metazoa; phylum Chordata; class Amphibia; order Caudata; family Salamandridae; genus Calotriton; species Calotriton arnoldi. The sequence continues at coordinate 95,323 of CAWUFW010015373.1, read as the reverse complement.
TGCAGCCTGGAGACCCAAGAGGGCCACAACACCCACCGCAACCACCCCCCGGACCCTCCCCCCAGGTCATGAAGTCCAGTAGTCAACGGTAGTGGAAAAACAGAACTTTATTACAAATACATAAACAACAAGACGAAAAGCTTAGCCAACGTGTTCCATTCCCAACGAGGAACTTCACCAGGGCAACGTGTGGCTCCAATAAACTGCAAATGCTGCGGGAACTCCCCAATACCATTCTATATCCCGAAATCAGTAGTCCGAAACCTGTTTGAGAAATGGTGACAATGGTCAAGCGTCCTCATAGTTACAAACGTAATCTGGTACAGTGTATTGCACTTGGACAAACCAGAATGCATACAGGTATGAAGAATCCAGTCCAAATATACTGTAACAGAAGTCTGTGCACTCGTATCCTCCGCAGGAAAGAAAAGGAAGGTTACGACCACACAAACATCTGTTACGGTCTCATTATGCAGGATTCATCATACCTGTAAACATCACGGTTTGTATCATCTTGATACCCCTGCACCTTCACTTCCCCCACGCTGTGCATGAACAGCTGGAGATCAGAAAGGGAATTACGCCATAGCTGCCTTACCGCACATGTCAGGGGCAATTGACTGTACACATGTACCACTTGTGCCCCCTGCCGACCCTGCACACAATTACAGCCACAGAAAGCACACACATTCCATCAATGTGCAGGCAATAGTGGACCTCCGGGGACAGTTCACCAATGTCGTCGCCAACTTCACAGGCAGTGTGCATGATACATACATCTTCCGACAGTCCATCATCAACCAGCGCTTCAAGGATGGCACCTATGGCAATGCACTGCTCATTGGTAAGTACTAACTGAACACACCACACACCTCAACTCCACAATCACACAACTCACAACTGTGGGAGAGCACACGTAACAAAATCACATACAACATGCCAACCAACATGCCCAACTACCGGACACGACAACATAAGTAACCGTGGTAACAGGGGCCAGACATGTAGACAAACCATCCACAAAGGCAGAGCCCCCTGCCACACAATTGCAGAATGTGGGGAGAGGTGGGAACCAAGAATGTGCGAAGGAGGCAAGTGACCCAGCAATAAGAAAGGACACAATGCCAAGTGTGACGGAGATGTGCTGGACAGACTGCAGTATGCAGAGCACAGACATGTCCATGTGGACATCTACTGCTGGTGTTTGCAGTGTAGTGGACAGTGGACGCAAACAGGTTACCCCAGGCAGTGTGGAAGACCTTGGACATGAAGCCATGTGGTCCCCCCCTGTAAGCCTGAGCGGAGCGGCCTTGGCCGGCGTATGTCGCGAATGAATAGCCCGGGGCCCTGGGCGTGGTCCAGTTCCGGGATGGCCACCACAGTAACTACTGCGTGTGTCTCTGTGTCCACCATATCGTGACCATAGGCCTACACACACGTGCCCGACCACATTCAACGGCCGTATTCACACTGGAGACGAGGTGACTACGTCCCAAGCCAACCCACGCACATTTCGTCAGTGCATGCAGGGTCGTGTCTGCCAGGGTGGCGCCCCCCACCCAGCCATGAGACTGCCGCCGTGACCGGTGGTGCCTGCACGATCCAGTGCACCTGCTGCACCCCAGCCCTGGTCCCCAGACCGGTCTGCCACCCAGCGATGACTGCCCGCCCCTGTGCACCCAGGCCTCAATGCTCACCTGCCGCCACCGGCGTGTCTCCAAGAGGGCCCTCCACGTGCCGGTGCAACCTCCTCAGCCGATCGCTGGATTCCACGCCACAGGCCCCCAGCGCACCCTGCAGCACCGCTCCGCGGAGTCATGTGTGTGCTGACTGCTGCCTGCGGGTACACTGCAGTCCAGCAGGGCTCACAATTCAAATCGAGTCTTGATTTGCTGGATGCCGTATCGAGGCCACCGCATCATTGCAGGCTGCACACCCGCTCAGCTCTTCAGGTGGGCCTAACTCTGTGCACCGCAAGTTATCGCCACGTGGCTGTAGGCCCGTGCCGGACGCAGGCCATCGGGTGCCACTAACTCTGTGCAACGCAAGTCACGGACCCTTTATGATTGAGTTCCGTGGATGCGGACGCCATCATGTCACCTCCGGCAGTGGGGGATGTGCTGTGGTGGGCCCCTTTTATTGGCAGGGTCACATGTCCTGTGACGCCTGTGCTGGATGGGTGTGGTGTGGCAGTAAACCAGCCCTCAGGGAGTGGCTGTGGCATGCTGACAACTAGACCAGTGACCAGCAGATCACTACAGGGAAGACCTGGGAGATGTAGCTGTGTCGTCACCCCCTGTGAGTGCCAGTCCAGCGTAGGGGTGTGAACAATGATCCCGGGGCTCTGGGCGTGGTTCAGTTCTGGCCTGGACAAGGAAGTAACCAATGTGTGTGTCTCCGTTGTAGTGTCTGCGCCACCCGGACCGCAATCGGCAATGTTGCACCCTGTGACCCAAGCCCCACAACATGTGCAAAATGGACATGAGGGGGAATCAGTGACCCTACATTCATCCATTCTGTCATACTTGAAGGATCATAGACATGACACATCTGTGTGAATTGGAATGTTTTATTCACATTCAGTGGAGTGTTGCAGCTGGAGCAGTACAGGGCCATACACACCCCACTTGACATTGTTGCCCCGTGGAGGGCCAGCCAGAGTCCATTAGGGAAGGACAAATTCATCAGAAGAGGAAGAGTTCAGTCCACAGTCTGATTGCTGTGTCATTGGTAACCAAACAGAATATGGCAGTCCATGTCGAGGTCCAAGGTGAGTGCCACAGAGTGTATCGGGGGACAGTGGAAGGTGATGATGCAAAGGGCCGAACCAAGCTGAAACAGGCCATATGGCGGAGATGAATGCTACCGCTTCCTCATTACCACAACGGCAGTCTCATCCACATCATCGTCCTCTGATGTGTGATGTGCCTCACCTGTAGGTGGTGGTGTTTCAGCTACAGCACTGTGTGGCACTGACACATCAGGGGCCGAAGATGGATTGTCGGCCGCACTGTGTGGCAGTGACACATCAGTTGCCGGAGGTGGAATGTCTGCCGCACTGTGGGGCACTGACACATCAGGGGGCAGAGATGTGGATGGTGTAGGAGCAGCAGCATTCATCTGCGCCAGGCTTTGTGGCAGCAATGCCATGATGAGGATCTGCAGGGCATGGAAGATCCCAGCTACATCTCGCTGATGTGCAGCCGTGGCAGCCATCCTTTCTGCCTCCATCCGCACTGTGTCCTCCATGAGCCTCCGCATGTGTCCCAACTCCCGGCTGAGATCGCTGGAGCCACTCTGACTAGACAGGTGTTCTTGTCTCCGAGTCATGACTCCAGTGATGTCAGCCGTGGCTCATTGGAGACCATGGAGCGGACTGTGGGTGTCTGTTAGGGACTGTAAGTGGTCCCTGATGGGACGTAGACACCCATGGATGGCATCTAGTTTGGCTGCCATGAGTTCGAACCCCACCCGCACCTGCTCAGCCATCTCCTTCTGGCCCTCCAACACACGGCGTTGAAATGCCATGTGTTGGTCGTGGGGATCCTGGGAGACAGCCAGGGTGGTGGGTGCTTCCTGCTGTGTGGTCTGTGCAGGGAGTGGGGTCTCCTCGATGCAGCTGGGGTGCCCTGCTCCTGGTGGTGGGGTGCTGAGGGTGTCCATGAGCTCTTGGAGGGCGTCGGTGTCGAAGGTGGGGAGGTCCTCCTCGTCATCAGTGAGGAGGTGTTCGGTCTGCTCTGCAGGAGGTGATGATTCTCCCTCTGCAATGTAAAGGGGAGATGCAGTTTAACAGTGTGTTCCATGTATGTTCACACATTGGCCAAGTATCCAAACAGACTGCATGCCAATGTACATTGTGACTGTTTAGGAGGAGCTGCCTATTTGAAGCGGGACAGTGGACATTTGTGCAGCATCAGGGTTGTGGGGTTGTACTTGTCCATTATCATGTCACAGTTTCCTGCTATGCCAAATGTGATTGGCCAGTTTCTACACACAAGCTGCAGCAGTTGTGTCCTCTGTTCTGTTGTGGAAATGTTGCAGTTTGTACCACATTGTTGTCAATGTTGATGTGCTCTGATTCTTGTGTGTGTGCTGCATTGTGGGAAAGTCGCCCCTGCAGCTCAGACTTTACTTGGCCTTCTCCCTTTCAGGCGGTGTGCCTTTGACTTCTGTGCTTATGCAGTGCTGAGATGTTGCATACTTGGGTAAATTGGGCTCTTGGTGGGAGTTGGGACTATTGGGCATGGTTTGTCCGCAGATGTCTTGTTGCCGTCAGAGGTTGTTTGTGCACGTGGATGTGTCAGTGTGTGACCTGCTCCTTTCCGGATGTGGACCACACTCAGCCACCTCGGTGTCGTGGCGTGCAACATGTCATGATGAGTGGCCTGCAGAAATGCTCATCGACATGCAGTGTCACTTGCATTGTCAGTGGGGCTCACGGATACGCAGCTTTGCTGGGTTCAGCACATGTGTATGGGTTTGTTGTGAGATTGGTGATGTGTGTGGAGGGCCCCCTCTGGGCACATTGTGGATGGGGGACTACTTGCTGTTGCTATGTGTGCTGCAGTATGTCAAGGAGATCAGGGACATGATCCAGAGTCATTGTGGTTGTGCAGTGTGCTATACTTCATTGTGCATGTGTGCCATTGTGCCCATCTCCCCCCGTCCCCCCAGTCCCTGGTGGTTACTCACCCTGTTGCTGTTGTGTCAGGTCATGTTGAGCAGTGTCCGGTCCCCCGACTCCCGCCACCGTCTCCACACTGATGACTGTGGACACCATTTCCTCCATCTCATCCAGCTCCTCCTGTGGCGCAGGACTCCCACCCCCAGTCTGCATTGCTGCTTTCTGGTTGTTTGCGAGTTTCAGCTTGGTTTTGCGCTTCACATCATTCCAGCGCCTCTTGACCTCATCCATTGTCCTCCTCAGCACTCCGACTGCATTCACCTTGTCCATGATGGACTGCCATGTTCCATTTTTTGTTGCCAATGACACAGTGGAGGTGACGAACAGTTGTTGATGGTGTTCTATCACCTCCGTAATCAGGATCCTGTTTTCCTGCGGACTGAACTGCGTAATCCTCTTCTTCTCCTTGCCCTTCCCTGTCTCCGAGGTCCCAGGCTGGTCCTCCGTGGGGCTTGTGGGGTTCGGGTTGTCCTCTGTACTTGCTCCGGCTGCCTCCATTGTGCTCCGCAGTTGTTATGTTTTTTTTTGTTGCAGCTTTTATGGTGATTTTTCCCGCCTGACGTGGGAATTGCAAGCCTGGCGCTGCTTGTCGCTGATTTTTCTATCGCGGTTGGGCCCATCGTGACTTTTTTCACGTTCGGGTTTCCTTTTTTATCTCCGTCGCGTTAGTTGTATCGCGGACATTTGAGGCATTCTCGGGAAACTATTGCATGTTACCGTCGTGTTGAGAATACGACGTTGACACAGAGTTATTTTCCTGCGATAGACGGCGATATGAAAAATTGCGTTAGCCTATTTTGGCGATGTTTATCGTACGTTCTTGAGAATATCCCCCATTGTTTTTAACTCAAAGGGCTTGCTATCACATTTTGATCTGTCCATGGCACGTTGCCAATATTTACACTTTCCTGTTTGCATTGTGATGTGGAACAAAATAGCTCACATTCAGGGCCTCGTGTGGCTTCGTGGAAGTACAGTTGATTCCCCACCTATCTCTAACCTAACCTCTGTGTGTGGCGCCTAGTGTCACTGCCACAGCAGCACCCATGGGAATACATGCCGACACCTCTGATTTAGGAAATACACTTCCAGTATTTCATTTTGCCCTGTGCTGTGGAAATCAGGGGCACCTCCTCCGCTAAGGTGGAGGAGCGTCGCACCACTGCTGTGTGAGAAGTTGAAAAAGGAAAAATAAAATGATAATAACTCTGTGATGACTGTAGCCTTTTAACCACCCTAGTTTATTTTTACACAAATCAAACTTGTTTCCTGCATTCTCTATCTCTTGTATTTGAACCAGGGGATTAGCATTTGGATTGAGTGTAATACCCAGACATGCTTGATGTGTCCAACGTAGCAAATTATCATCTTTATCAGCCACATAAACTTTTGCATCAACATACCTTCCTTTACACTCCACACATGTTTGAAAATATCCTAACATTTTTATCGGCGTTCCCCCATACCCTGTTGGTCTCACATCAGACTTGTATAACTTCACCTTGCCACAAAAGTTCTGCTCAAACATGTCTTTTGAGATCAAGGTCTGATGGGAGCAAGAATCAAATTTCATTTTAATTTTAGTATCACCTATCTTGCCCCACTCTGATGGATGCTCAACACCACACTCATTCAGCTGAAAAACAACCTCATTAATTTCTCTTTTGCTTTCCCTCTTGTTCCTACCTCTACAGGTTTTAGAAAAATGACCTCTTTCCCCCCATAAATTTCACACAACCCTGTTTGCTGGACAAAAATTTGCATTAACTTTACGTCCAAATTTGCCACAACGAAAAACAGGTGCCCTGAAACCCTGTCATCCCTTTTGGCTCTTCTTCTTCACCCTTATTGTTAACAGGAGCAGACTTCAGCTTTACTTGGCATACCACTTCCTCTTTTTTGTCTACACATGCTTGTTATTTGCCCACCTTACTCAATTTGGTCACACACTTTAGCATATGTTCCACATGTTTGGCAATGACCATGACCTCTTCAAGAGGTGGCTCATCTTTTAACCACAACTCCTCGTTTATTTTGTCACTGAAACATTTCAATGCGAATTGGTAGCGTATCCTTTCTTCTACCAATGCACCGAATTTGCAACTTGCTGCCAATTTCCTCAAACTAGTCACAAATATTTCTTCCATCTCTTCTTTCCCTTGCTCTCAAAACCCAAAATAGTACCGTTCCATAATAGTGCTCACTTTTGGTAGAAAATTAAGGTCAAGCTGCTTAATACACAATTCATATTCAATCAACCCTCTCTGGACAGAAACACTCAATTGTGGCAGTGTTTCTAAAATCTCCTGTCCCTCCCCTCCCAAACAGTGAAGTAGCAGCACCTGGTTACGTTCTGCACTCAGATTTGTGCCACAAACCCTGGCATAATTAAAAAAAATCTTTTTCCATTTCTGCCACTTCACTGGTGGTTCTCCTGGACTTGACAAAAAAATGGGGGTGCTGTAACATTCTGCATTATCACCCAAAATTTCAAATGATGACTCAACCAACAAAAATAACCACACAGAAGTACTTATCCCAAAGCCCAACTACGTTCAACAATAATGTGCCCCAATGCCAATAGCTAGATAATACACATGAGATTGCAACAAATTAATCACATAATATAGACAAATAAACTTCTGCCCAAATCTGTCATAAGATCTCAACAAATGACTGTTGTGCATGTCAGCGAACCAAACAAGCTTGAGGATGTGCTTCCACTCTCCCGTTAATTCAAATTGCATAGAAATCCATGTCACACAAAACAAACTGGTGTGCCTGTCACCGATTCTGACAAGCATATGGGTATGCCTGTCACTGCTCCCTCGTTGTCCACACCAATGATGCCACCACCTGAGATCCGCTCAAGATTCTTTATGCCCAATCCATCTCTTCCCCAAAGGAAAATTAAAAAAATATGGCCGTCAACGTGATCATGCAAACCCTTAGACCTGTTTCTAAGCTCAGTTGCGCTTATTTCGCTCTTCCGCTATGGGCACAACAGTCCGGTTGAGTTCCGCAGCTGCTCGGGCTTGTCTTCGCGCTATAGTGACGCGCTTGCCATGTCAGACAGCTTGGCAAAACGCACAGCCCGAAAATGCATTTCACCAACCACACGCTCCTCCAACTGCTCTCCGCTACAGCAGTACTTCCCTCCGCGACCTGCAGACTTCCAGGAAACTGCGAGACACATGAGATTTGGAGTCTGATTGCCTCGCGTGTCCAGCTCAGACATACCACCTCTCCAGCAGCCGCTCCTCCACGCAGCTCAGTGCTGCACTCCAACCTTCACAGCCACGATGTTGAGGTGAGTCAGACTGCCTTTATCCCACAATCGTTGCCAGTGTAATGAAGGCACAAAGGGTCCACACCAGGCAATTCCTTGTTAAGTAGGATTCTGTTTATTAACCCCCCATCCGTCGGCTGGTGCAACCAACCGTTAAGCCTCCGAATCTCACTCTCGCCCCCGCTCTGTGTTCCATCATGGAACTACGATACAAATTGTTCAGGAATGCGGTAAAAACTAATGATGGAAGAATCTGGAATCACAGTAGTGTGGTTCATGTTCAAGGTGTAAATAATAGAGCTAGGGAGGCTCACATATTCTCTGGTGCTCCGTCACAGTTGGTACGCCCTGGGGTTACCAGGAGAAGCGAGAGGATATGCAAAACTCCAGCATTTCTATTTGATTATGTTAGAAAGTAAATGTTAGTTCACAAGAGTGTTCGTTTTTAATCTCCCCATGTTGAGTTGTATCTTGTGTTTCGCATGTTATTTTGGTGTTTCATTTTTTTTTCTATTTTCAATATGAACAAAAGGGGTATTAGGGTTAACCAAAGTTATTGTTAAATATAAGAGGGAAGAAGTGTGATGTATCGTAGTTCCATGATGGAACACAGAGCGGGGGTGAGAGCGAGATTCAGAGGATTGATGGTTGGTTGTGCCAGCTGATGGATGGGGTGTTAATAATTAACAAGGAATTGCCTGGTGTGGACCCTTTGTGCCTTCATTACAAACTCAACGTTATTATCATTTTATTTTCTCATTTCTGGCTCAGCTGGTTATCGGCGGGGCTGGACGTCACAGGAACAGGGGGAGGAGTGATGGCACTCTTAACTACCCATGACAGTTTGGCTGGCTGTCTCAGGCTGGCCAAACAGTCATGAGCACTTTGCATGTTCTCCACTGGCTGTAATACACAGCCTGTGTGGAGAACATGCCCAGCCTCCCAGCCCCTGTCTGAGCGCCGAACCACGTCGCTCAGACCAATTACAATGCTGCTGTAAAACAGCATTGTGATTAACTAGGGGATTCTGGGAGTCTGGGTGCTTCCTGGTTCCTGCTTCCTTCCTGCTCCTGGACTCCACCAAAGAGCCAAAGAGGACTGAGAGGGAGTGGCCGGTGTGCAGGTAAGTGGGTTTTGCCCCCTTTTTTTCCATTTACCCCCACCCCGGCTACGTAGCAGCCGCCACTGGTGGAAAGGTATCAGGAGCTTAGTGGTGAGAGCAGAGGTCCCCCGCCCCTCATATTCCCACCTCCTCCACAGTCTCCTGTTTCCCCCAACTGCCCCCTCAGAGATGCTGCAGGGGCCTTATATAAAAGCAGAGTCATGGTGGACTGGATAGAGTCATTCAAAGTGTTGCAGATTACAGGATTAGGAGAGGTGTGGTAGGCACACATGGAAGAGTAACAGTGGGAAAACGTTCACAGTAAAAGGCTGGAGGGAAGTGAATAAATAGGAAGTGGAATCATTCATGCACCAGTATCTAGTGTAATCCTTAGCAAGCTGTATCCATCTGTAACTGTTTCAGATATAAAATATTACACCACAAAAGCTCTAAAGTGTCAAAAATGTGAGCATGCATGACTGGAAGATAACTTTCCTTAAAGGGTGAAGGCCAAGCCAGAACTCCAATATGTCAGCACTTTAAAGAACTTAAAATGTTTTCGATTTATGCCAGTAACATTTTCCACCTTTAGAGGGAAGGATCAGAGTGATCTTTTAAAAAGTCTGTTTTTTTCAGTTAAATAGAATATACATATATTTGGGTTTACATATCTTTGATTGAGCCTCTATTTATACTTAGTATAGAGTTTTCTGGAATAAAAAATCTGACTTATTTACAATATGCCCATATGTTAAATAAAAGTGCTGTTATTTGCTTTTCGTTTTAATAATATCTGTTTTGAGAAAGCTTGTGGTAAGTTGTTTTCAAAGACATAAAATGGGAGGAGGGGCTGCACCATGAAAGAAGATGATAGCTCCTTAGTGAAGCTTCTGAGGCCTCCACTACATATGGCTGCTTCCTTGAACCAGGGGGGTTTCCTTCCCCTTCCTGTGCTCCCCACATGTTCAGTGGACCCCATGGCCCAATAGAGGTGACCGGATAAGGTGAACAAGGGGTGACTGGTGCAAGCTCCCAATGGCCTACACAGCCCTGATATCCTGCTGCTGCCCGTCCTGGCAGCCATTCGGCACACTGCGATTAACCGCGGTCAGCGCCCCAGGAGGTACTGGTGTTGCCTGTGGACCCCACCCGGTAAGACGTCACCCGGGATCATTCTGCTGTGGCTCCCCGGCCTGTGGCATGGCAGTCGAGAAGGAGGTGAAAAAACAACCACTAATTTGGACTGGGCAGCCCTGTGAGGTGCTGGTGCTGCTGGGTGCCGCCTACCTGCAACCACCTCAACAGTATCCTCCCCGCCACATGTCACTCTGCCTCTGCTGCTCGCGGACCCTGCCAGAGGCCCGCAACTAGACACGCAAGATTAAACTGCCTGCAGCCGCAGCCAGTGGAGCTAATATAATTGCTTCCTGCTCCCCACACTACCTGCATGCCTCGCTTGCTGGACTGTGGTGACGTGCCTTTTTGACACCAAGGCCCTACTGCACTCTCCATTGCCCAAGGAGCCTCACCCTGGACCATTATACGAAGTCTTGCAGTTCCTTCTTTGTATACCCAAGCAGATGCTTCCTTCTGCAGTGAGGAGTGCCCTCCCTATGTTCCATTCTAGGGGGTCTTAGACTCTCACCCTTCTCCCACGCCTTTCTAACCTGCATCACTTATGGTTACAGGAACGGTGACATGTCAGCTTACCTTTGCTGAGGCTACCCAGGCTACTAAACTGATGCCAGTGCCCCTTACCATACCATCATCAGAAGTTACGCTGGACTCCATCATGGGTGCCTTAAAGGCCATACAAGCCTCCATCACCACAGTTGAACTCTCCACCATGGAAACAAATACGGAACTCAAACTATTGAAAGAGGACTTGACCCAATTACGACAACTCATGAGTACTATGAAACATAAAATTGATGACCTTGAACTGCGTGTGACAGAAACCATGATGTGGAGTACTGGACTCTGGAGCACACTGAATAAATTAATGGATCTGGAAGATCATAGTCGCAGAAATAATTTTCCCATTTTTGGTGGTTGAGTCCGCTGACACTCAAGATGTCTCTATATTACTCCAGACCTTCCTCCTGTAGCTCCTGGGCTTTACCTTTTCACTCCCATTTGAGTTTGAACTGGCACATTGGACCACCTCCCAGCCCTCTTCAACTCATATGGGACCGCACCCAATAATTGCCTGCCTCCTCCATCACCAGCAAGTGAGAATGATTCTTTCAGAGGCTCTGAAACATGGCCTCTGCTCATACAATGGGATTATGATCACCTTTTCGCAGACTATTCGTATGAAACACATATATTGCGAAGAAAATTCCTGGCCCTGCATCCAACCCTTACGAACTTGGATTTCTGATCTGGGCTGTTGGAACCAGCCACCATGCTGGTGACTGCTAATGGTAAGGTCAAGGAATTCCGAAACCCTGCAGAATTGGAAATTTGGCTGCAAAACACCAAGGTCCAGCAACAATAAACCATGACTACAACTGCGACACCCCCTTCCAGACCTGAGGCACCATCTGTGGAAACACCCATCACAATCAGAAACTCCAACAGGGACCTGAGGCAGGATCATCGACATGAGAGAGACAAATCAAGATCACCCCATAATCTATGACCTCTGCCCACCGTCTGACATGCGGATTTCCTTCTGGACCTTCCTTTTCCTTGATTTCTTCCTTCATCACCCTGGCTCGTACTGTCTCATTCATTCCTATGCCACAGAGTGGCGGTCACTCGTGGTGACCTATAACCCTCCACTGAAAATTAGGTTGCTCTTTTCTTTCAAACTTTAACTTCATGCACTCCTCTTACCACAGGTGCAACCTACTGAATAAATACTACTACTTCAGAGCTTTCCTTAATCTATTCCTACCCCTTCACAGAGAGTTAATTATGCCTCAACATCATGCTGTGCATTTACCTCTCTGGTTCCTCAATGTAAACTGCATGACCCACTGTTGGACTTGGCCCTTCTGCAGGGTCATCCCCAAACTTTTTGCCTTCACCCTCCACTTTCACCCGGTCTTGCACTACCAGATAACCACCAGTGGCAATTGTGCTTTAGGCACTTTATTTTGTTGATATCTTCAAAATTGCATATCTTCAGTTGTGCTGGTCGGATGTTTTTATTTTTGGTCTCAAATTATTTTTAAAAGTGTACTCTATTATTCTACTTTCACATTAGGTTAAGCCTGAATGCTTCCTGCCAAACGACCAGAGGGTTAAGCACAAGTTAATTTGGGGTGTGCTTGTGTTTCACCCTGACAGAGATTGTGGTTGCTGATTGAATAGGGTTTCATCCCCCTCAACAAGAAACCCTATTTTCAACACACGTTATCAAATTCAAGAAAAGGTTATCCTTTTAAGGCTCACGAAAACCGGACATTGTCTTTATGCAGGAAACACATCTCACAGTATAGGAATTGGAAAAACATAAATGCGATTGGGTGTGTAAAATCCTCTTTTCTCAGGATCAGATGCTGACCCACTTGGGGCCCTGTCCTCCGAGTCTCCCCCCAGGAAGAACGGGTTAACCATTCTGTTCCATAAGTGGCTCACGGTTCAGGTTCTGAAAATGTGGACTGATGAACATGAACGCTACGTCTTTCCATGGATCAAAATCTCAGACCAAATCTTGATTATTGGCTCTGTGTTTGCCCCTGTAGGTGTGAAGCACCCTTGGCTGGCAAACTTTCACAGACTGCTGATGGGATTTAGCTCCCTTAAACATATCATCGGTGGAGATTGGAACTTAATTCTTGACCCTTTTCCCTAGACAAATCAGGAATGCCGAATGAGAGAGGCGATGGCCCCCTGGCTGTGCTCCGTAACCTGATGGATGACCACTCCCTACACGACGTGTGGTGCCTACTGCATCCTATGGACAGAGAATATACATACCTCTCTCGCCCGCCTGCAGCTCGGGCCTTGGTTGGACTTCTTCCTGACAAACGCTGCATCTCTGCCACTGGTAGGAACATACACCATTGGCAAAGGGGCAATGTCGGATCATGGCACTCACTTTAGATTTGCAACTGACTTTGCCCAAATCCCACACAACAGTTAAATACCTCACGACTCAAATCGCCAGAGAAGAAAACCCAAACTAAAGACTGTTTTCAGTGATTGCCTGGCACTCAATGAGCAGATGATGGTTTCCAAACAACTTGTATGGGTGGCAGGGAAGCCTCACCTGCACAGAATGCTAAGGACAATAGCTGGTATTTCACCATGTGCAGATGCTGCAAAGAGGAAGGATGTGCAGTCCCTCCTGGAGAAATACTGCAACCGCCCCACCTCAGCGGATGCTAATGGCAAAGAAAATTGAACTCATCGGAATACACACATTGGCATCAGAAAAGGCACTTTCCTGCATGAGGCACATCTCCTATGAACACGGATAAAAGGTGTGGCGCCTCCTAGCAATACAATTGAAACAGAGGGAAGCATAAATGGTGATTCCAGTCATCCGAGCAGCTTCTGGATCTATCCTGACTCATCCCTTGATATTGTGCAAGAATTTTTAACCTTTTTACAGGGCTCTAGACCACGAATTTTCAGTTGATACCACGTGAGGTCACAAGTTCATGTCAAACCTCCAAGTTCCCCCTCTCCCCACAAGCGACCAGGAAGACCTGGAGTTGGATATTGTTAGAAATGGGGTTTCTGGTTGGCTAGGGTATGCACCTAAGCCAGGCAGAACCCACCACTCTAGTCAGAGTACGGGGGTTGCACTCCCAAGATAAACCCTGCTCCCCCATGTGGCAGCTTGGCAGATTAGTCGGGCTTATCCCGAGGCAATGTTCAAAGCGTTTACGCAACACACACCAATGACACAATAAGTACACCACAAAAGGAACTCCACACAATATTATATAAAAATATCTCATATATTGTATATAAAACAGACCAAAAGCACATAAACCATAATCACTTTGCCAACTAGGCAATTGTCATAACATCACAGTTAGTGCAATAAAGTAAAGACTTATATATTGCACACCTATCAAGACCTCTTGAAGAACAACATCACTGTGCATCATATTGTACTATCACACTTTATGCTACTCATCAACCTAACTATGCAAGGCATAAAACGACCTATCCGTGTGGACAATAAATGCAGCATGTAATGAAACATGAATCATCCCTACTGCGCATGCCTGATAAATGCAACCATCAAAATATACATCAGTGCACAAGCTGCAACTGTTAGGTGAGGGAAAACACATAAACCACCATATTTCAGCCTTCGTACATGTGTAACATCCTAAACACATCAGCAACTATAATCTTATACAGGCCGGAAGCCCAGCGATATTCTTGGCAGGGTTATGGTAATCCAAGAGAGTCTGGCTGTAAAAGAACAAATTGGTGGCTTACTGATGTACCACGTAGGCTGCAGGGGCACCTGCTTGTCTACCAGTAGGGATAGTGTAGTTTTTAGGTCAGGGGTGAGCAGGCTCGTGACCTCCATCGAGGGTTCCTCCCCATCCTGATCGCTGATGGCCCAATGCCCCCAACAATATATTTCACCACACAGAGAGGGGGGAATATACACACATGGTCTAACCGTGCAAGGAGGCCTCTCTGGTCCCCGCAGGTAGAATCCACACAAACAACTGCCCGCAGTCGCGTGGAGCAGTTGCCAACCAGACCGGCCTTTTGGGATCAAAGGCAACCAGTAGCGGGTGGCGTAGCGCAGCACAGTCGGTACCCGCTGGGGTCTGAGTTGAAATTAGCAAAATCCTCCACTGCCGGAGTGCAACACGATCAATTTCCCATGGTACAGCGATGGTATCGCTGAAGCCCGTCACACATGCTGGTGTCGAGAGCTGATCCAGCGCCACCCACACGCTGATGGAGAGAGGTGGCGCGCATTAAACATATGCTGAAGGCAGGGGAGGAGCAATTTCTTATCTGAGACTCTTGGCGCCTCCCAGAATGGAGCGCTGCTCCTTGCCAGGAACGCCTCTGTGGGGAAAGTAAAAAGCAAGGCCGGTGGTTAAGTCTCTACTGAAATCCACTGAACACTGAGTTATAGAAAGCTCACCATGCTAGATGAAGTGCTCAGCACATGCTGGTTTCAGGGAATAAAAAAAACTATGAATAATGCATTTTCCGCAAGCTTATTGCACTGCTTTCCTCAGCAAAGTGGCTGTCTCTCTAGCAGCCAAGCAGGTCAGCATAATAAAACAAAGTCCAAGTGTTGGTCTTTCTGGCAGCACAGCAATCCTCTGGTGCAGTGTGTAGAGCCAGCAGCATCTGGATACAAGTCCCACTAGTGTCTAAAAACATGGGGTCAGAGCCCCTGTATTTATTCTCAAAATGTCTTTGATCTGGAGGTAACGTCAAACAAACTTTTAGAAGGGAACAACACCCCCCATTCAATCCCCAGCCCTGGCTCCAGGCACACTACAGTGGGGCGAAGACAGCATTGTGAGCAGCCAGGCACAGCCCTATTCAGGTGAAGGTGACAGTTCCTCCCACCACTCTCGCTCAGGAAGACCAATCAGGATATGGAAGGCACACCTCAGCTCCCTTTGTGACTGACTAGAATGAATGCACAAAACAGGCCCCTGTCACTCTAAACCAGACATTGATTGGAGTCAGGCTGCAAAGCAAAAAGAGTCTGAACCACATAGAAATGCCCACTTCTAAAAATGGCATTTCGAAATTGTAGTCAAAAATCCTCTCTCATCAATAAGCAGGAATTATCACCACTATTCCAAACATGCCATACATGGCAACGCTACTCCTTACCACTGAAACACATATTAGGGAATTGCCAATGCAAACCTATGAAAGGAGCAGCACTCACAGTGGTGGGTAACCAAATAGGCTGTTTGTCACTACCAGGATATGCCACACAACAAAGGCGCATGTCCTAACTTTTACCTACACAGCACCCTGCCCATAGGGATACCTAGGACCTACCTCAGGGTAACCTATATGTAGTAAAGGGGCAGTTCCATACTTGGCAAGTAACTTTAAATGTCAAGTCACTGTGACAGTAAACTGCGCACACAGGCCCTCTAGTAGCGGAGGCCTGAGACAGGTTTGAAAGGCTACGTCTGTGGGGGGGCACAAGCAGAGCTGCAGGCCCACTGGTAGCATTTAATTAAAAGGCCCTTGGTATATTGGATACCCGTGTACAAGCGACTTACAGGTAAATTAAATGTGTCAAACAGGTGTAGACCCATCCTACCAAGTTTACAGAAGAGAGCGCATGCACTTTAGCATTGATCAGCAGTGGTAAATTGCCCAGAGTCCTAAAGTAAACAAAAACAGGCCAGAAAAAATACAGGAGGAAGGCAAAAAGTTGAGGACAACCCTGCAAAATTGGCCAGGTCCAACAGATATCTCGAAGCAGGAGGTTACAGATGGCATCAAAACTTTGAAGACAGGCAAGACACCCAGGGAAGAAGGCTTCTCTTTGGAATTTTACAGGACTTCCTATAACCAAACTATTCCGATCCTTACAGCAATGTTGCAAGAAGCTGCCAACACCAGTTTCCTACATCCAGAATTCAACAGAGCACATATCTCCCTTATTCTGAAACCAGGAACGGATCACCTCTGTTGTGCAAACTACCTCTCGAGTCACTTCTGACCTGAGATATTAGGATATTGGCTAAGGTCCGGGCCACCTGACTGGGATGAGTGATCAGGTCACTGATTCATGACGAATTAGTGGGTTTTGTCCTGTACAGATTGTCACGCAATCATATACAAACACTGTCACATATCATTTGATCTACTAGGTCTGACCCAGATGAAAAACTGCTGCTTTCTCTCGATGCAGAGAAGGCATTCGACCAAGTCAAATGGCCATACTTATTCCACACCATGGCCAGATTCGGAATAGGTCCCAAATTAATTGTAATGGTCCGGTGTGTATCCCAGTCTCCCATGGCAATGATCAGCTGCACTGCATCCTCTCTGACTCAGTATCCATTACTCGAGGTATGAGGCCCAAATTAATTGAAATGGTCCGGTGTCTATCCCAGTCTACCATGGCAATGATCAGCTGCACTGCATCCTCTCTGACTCATTATCCATTACTCGAGGTATGAGGCAGGGCTGCACCCTGTCACCACTCCTCTTCCTTCTGGCTCTGGAACCACTGGCCACAGCTGTAAGATCATCAGCACACAGTGGCAGCAACCAAACGCGGGTGGGTGGAATTAAAAGTCCTAATATATGCAGATGATATCCTCTTGACCCTGGGCAAATTCTGGAGCATCAATCCCAGCACTCATGTATCTAGTTGACTATACAATTGATTGGACCAAGGCAAAGGTTATGCCACTGACTTCCCAGACCTAACAACGTTCCCTATACTAACTGCTGATGACATGGCTTATGAACGGTCTGAGATATCTGGGTGTCTTTTTGCATAGAGGCTTTCATACCATGGTGCAAGATAACATCACTCCTCCCCGGACACTACAAAGGGGACTTCGTTAAATGGATACCAATCCAACTTTCTCCCTGGGGGAGAGTCCAAACAGTAAAGATGGTGACCTGCCTGAAATTCGGTTATCTATTTGGTATGCTTCCCTTCAATATCCCAGCCAAAATCCTCTCGCAGATTGCCTCAATGGTTTGCGAATATGTTTGGGGTCCCCTCCCCTGAGACTAGCATCTGACAAACTTTATTCTGCCTTGTCCTTGAGGGCCTTCGTCTTACTCATTTCTGCACCTACAAAAGGGCCCAGCACTAATCCCAGATGGCTTATCATCTAACTCCACATAGCGAACTACCTCTCTGGGTCAAGATTGAATGACAACTTCATAATGACAAACAGGGCCTCTCAGTCCTTTACACGCACCCGAAGGCTTCACAGGACCCACACAATCCCACACTTCTGGAGGCTAATGTAGTCTCGAAAACAACCCACGCTCTCCTGAAAGAGGATAGCTTCCTGCATCCTAAAGGGCCCCTGTGGCATAATGGATACAATGCAATCAATCACTTACCACGGTCCTGGCCAGACTGGATCAGTGTTGGGATCTTGGAGGTACAACTCCTGCTGGTTGAAGAGACCGTCAGTCTTTTGAAAACCTTGCCATGGAGTACAATCTCCCACGCTCTCACATATGGAGGTATCTCCAACTTCAGCATTGCCGCCATTCCCAATCACGAGTGGGGGATTAATCATTACCTCCATACCTACTTAGTGCAACTACAAAAAAATGGTTCCTGGACTTTATGGACTGTTGGTGAGCAAACTATTTCCTGAACCTCTGCAATGCCTTCTCCAGACCTGATCACAGACTCAGCTATCAATTGACTAAACCCTGGCACACTGGGTGCGTCTCCTGGCTTCTCATGGCAAGGGCCTGAGAGAAACCCGGATGAGGTTGTGCTATTTACAGGTTTTGCAAGACTGGAATTGGTTCCCACTAAACTGAACAGGGTTGACTGTTGCCTACATCTGACTGCTGGCAGTGACACAGTCCAAACTGTGACATTTGGCAACATTCTTTGGTCCTGTCCAGCACTCACTGCATTTTGGAACTGGGTAGGCTGCCTTTTGCCAGACAGCCTCGGACATGCAGTCTCCCTTCGGGCTCCACTGGTGATCCTCCATGACACCCGAGTCCTGCTGGCTCTTACCTCACATGAAACCCTCAGTTCTGACTATGGCTAAGTTGTGCATACTCCACCGGTGGACTATGCCCACTGTCAAGAGTCAGGAAGAATGGGTGAAGAGTGTGGTTTTCACTGCTACACATGAACACCCTACCTACAGACTGAATGATCAAGAACATATATTCACTGACATATGGGGATCCCTACTCTGCTAAGTTCCATGACGGCCTCTTACCACCAGAGCCCTGGCTTTTACGGTACTGCCTGATGGCATTTCATCCAATCCTGGACTATCTCCACACCTTTATGCTTGTATACATGACTGTCCACATAGCCCCTCCATCCCCTCATTGATGATGAATAGCTCATTTTTATTCTACCATGAATACTGGGGAATCTAGTGGCCCACCACCCATCTCTCTACAGGATTATCTCCAGGGGCCGCTCTATCCATTTCCAGTCACTTAACGATGAACTGATGTTTCTCATCCCATCGAGCATGTTTAAGATTCCAGTGACCTCCTATCACTTTGTTCTTCCCCACCTCTGTGCACTGACACAGCCTGCAATGGCCCGACTTACTACCACCCATGGCCCACCCTCACCACTAGTGAGCTGCAACTTGCATGTATCCCCTCACTTTACTCTACTTCTACCCGACTCAGGAGAGGGGACTATGATGACCTAAGATGACAAGCATTATTGTTGTATATTATTTGCTTTTCTGCATTTGCATTCTTTAGCCTGTGCGTTTCTCCGATTGAAAATTCAATAAAAAGATTAAAAATCAAAGACATAAAATGTAGACAGGGTTGGGTCTAGTAGAGCAGTCCTGTCATAGTTGGGAGGAGGAGTGTTTGTTACTGTCCCGCTTGGTACTGTGCTCAGGGACGTGGCTTAGTCAGTTAGATACGAGGCGTGTGAATCTCAAATTTCCCAACTGTAAAAGCAGTAGGCTGCATGGTGAATGGATGAGATGATCAAGTTTCAGTATGGGCTGTTCCCATGAGGAACAGGGTCAGTAGTGATTTGCTTTAGGTGAGTCTCTGGGGCTATTTTAGAGTTTAGCAGACGGTATTTCGTTGCAACAGCAACGGAGCACCCTGTCTGCCAAACTCAATGTCTGTCTATCCTATTTTGAGTTGAGTGTACGGAGTAAAATTTACTACATCGTTGTGAAATTTCTTCTGATGGCCCAATGGAGTATGCACCTCTGAGTTAAGCCATCTAATTTTCTGCCCTATTTAGTGTAGATGGATTTTTTTTTTATTGTCCTTCACCGCCAGGTATATCCTGGTGGTGAGGGCCAGCAAAAAAAGAACAAGCATTGGCATAGCCAATAGGTCTCGCCTTTGGGACCTTATAAGTGCTGGATAACTAAACACTTATAAGGTCCCAAAGGCGAGACCTACTGGCTATGCCACTGCTTTTAAATATCTGTGAACAAAGAAAGGATGATCGCAGCCACAGATAAACGAGTTCCAAGTACTGAGCTCGGCTCCTGCGCTTCATTTATTTAGCACAGCGAGTGAAGCACTGGAACGGGCCGCGCTCAGCAGGGCTTTCCAGAGACTGCCTAAGCAAGCAGGCCCACGTTCAAACTAAGGGCTTAATTCATGTAATCAAAGCCTGCTTGCTTGGCTATTAAAAATCTCCGCCACCCTGAGAAGTACAATTCGGCTAAATTAGCACTAATTGCTGGCACGCCAATTAGGAGTCCACCATCTACAGCAATATTAATCGCTCAAATGTGTTAACAACGTGGGCAACAGAAAAGTCACACATTCACCCCTTTAAAGTTTTGCAGTCCGAATACTTTAATGCTGCACGTCAGATATCCAGGGTGTGTGCCTAAATGGATGTGCTATGCAAGAGTAGCAGGGGTGCACACAGATCATAACATTACTTGGGCGTTCTTTATGTCCTGTAATAAGATACAGGTAGTTTACATCCATACTCCAATTACAATCAACTAGGGAAGTAATGGTCAGCTGCAGTACCCATGTGAATTAGCAGTAAGTAACTAGAAACAAAAGTTTTCGTACAGAAACTTGTGTCTGTCAACACAGATGGCAGGGATAAAGTTCTTATAAGCAAATCGGAAACCTCTGGTCTTCATAGGTCTGGAGTGCTGCAGTCGGGGCCGGAGCTGAATTTTAATCAGGGGGACTGCAGTGATGGACTGCAGTGTGTCTGCTGTTATACCGACGGCGAGCCCGACTCTGCACCCGCAGGCACCGGCTCCCAACAAGTTGTCAGGGTGGTCGGGAGGCAGCGGGAAAGGTCGGAGGTGCAAGGGAGAGGGGGCTGGACACGGAAAGGAACGGAGGAACCGAGGAAGCAAGGAAGAGAGGGGAAGACGAGGGAAGAAAGGAGAGGAGGAAGAAAATAAGATGAGAAGAAAGGAGGAGGGGCGACGAGAGAAGAGAGGGATAAAAGGAGGAAGGGGTTTAGAGGGAGAACAGAAAAGGAGTGACAGAATAAACACTAAGGAAATAAAGCATGAAACCGAGCGAAAACGAAGGAAGCAGTAGAGGCAAGAATGGAGGGTAGAAGGAATAGAGGGGAAAGATCGACAGGGAAGAAAGAAGACAATGGAAGGAATAACAAGAGGAAGATCAAAGGCAAGGGAGAGCGGTGGCTGGTAAAACAAGCGCTGGTCACACGCTGCTCCCGGCACCCCGAGCGCGGCGAACGCGCTAATTAACATCTGTTTCGAATTAGCGTGGTGAAAGCGACCACGCTAATTCAAAACCTCGCTTGTGAGAGAGAGGGGGAGGAGGAGGTGAGCCCGCGAGTGGTGAGCGCGCGCGCTTGGGAGAGCAGTCTGCTCATTTTCAAGCACTGCACTCGTGCTTGTGGCGCGCCGCTGCTCGCTCCCGCAAGGTGGATGCCGCCACAAGCACGAGTGTGCTTGAAAATGAGCAGAGCGACGGCTAAAGGCCCTCCTATGCAGCGCATGCGTGCTGGGTAGGCAAGACGTAAAAATGACCCTCAAATCATGGGAAAAATAATCCATTTTTAAAAGTATGATGGCCAGCCATCATGTTTGACAGAGCAGCCGGTCAAACCTTTGCTACATTGACAGAAACTGCTATGGCAGTGGTTCCTGCCAATGTATAAAGGTGTCTGCGGAGCGTGCAGACATCTCTAACTTTGGCGGGCGAAGTAAAGGCAGGGTGGTGGACGCAAAGTCCCCAGCCACCTTGTCTGCATTTACTCCATCTGCCAAACCCTAAATCAGGCCCTCTGTCGAGAGTGGCACAGTGGGAGAAAAACAATGGTTTGGAATGCTACCCCGAGCAATTGCCAGTGGTTGTACTATTTGCAAGTATTCATCCCACCGCCTTTTGACTGTTTGATTGCCACTAGTATGCCTGGACACCTAAAACAGGCACAGCTTTCCAAACATGCTATTTCCAATATTTGTGAATTCTAAAAAGTTGTAAATTTGAATTCATTCAATGAATACGTCTATGGGTGCAAATTTGCTACTTTTTGGGTGAACCGGTCACTATATATATTTGAGTACCTCATCCAAAACACAAATAAGTTAAAATATCAGAATGACGAGAAAAACCAACAGAAACATAGCAGACTCGACTCAGGGCCCCAAACCCAACTACCAAGCTAAGAATGCATTTATTTGCGGGGTCTGTCACACCAAATACCACCCCCTCCCCCCCAGAATTTACCTACCTGTCTGTGGTGATGAATGTCAGGGGCCAGTGTACCAGGGGATATGGTAAACAACTGTGGAACCAGGGACTACATTGTTATACTTTCTCTAAGCCACAAGTGCATTTGGTTAATGCTACCCTTAACATTTGTAATGTGACAACGCTAGCGACCAGGAGAATTGCAGAAGCCAAACCATCCATTTTCAAGATGGAGGATAGGAAACGATCCAGTGCTAACTCTTTCAGTCTGCAGACGAACAACAAAGAGCAGGCCCCAAACGTATTTATTAGAACAGCAATTGTGGGTTTACACAACAGAAAATAACTCCAATGAGCTGTTACTTATTTGGGTGCACTGTATTTCAGAAGGTTTAGTTAGCAGCACGTAGTGTTAAGTAGAAACTATACCCAGAGCCACTTCGATTAGTGGTGATCATATCCTGAGAGGTACTAGGAGGGCAAGACTTATCTGACCTAACAAGGCAGAAAGGAACAGGACAAACAAAGCAAAATCAGGCTTGCACAACAGTGAACAAAGCATTAATTACTTTCTACTGGACCAACTCACTGTCACTGGTGCCTTGTTGGCAGACAACTTTTTTCTCAGATAATCTTTTCTGACCACCCCACCCTGTACTCTGGCATTTGAGACAGTAGTTGCATAACTCACTGGGTGATTATTTGAGGAATTCTTTGAAAAAATAAATTTGAAGCATTTAGGGTCCCATTTATGACATTTTGGCGTAGGGCAGCGCAGCAAGGCATCTTGCTGCGCTCCCTATGCCAAAGTGAAAGGGCAGGAATGCACAGTAGTTAAGCAAAACGGTGCATTCCTGTCCTTTCTGCCTGTGCTGGCACCGTTTTGGCAGGCTAGCGCTTACGTAGGCAACTTTGCACCATGGCGCAAGGGTGCCTCTGTTGCAGGCAGGATTGATTCTGTGCAGGAAGGGGCACCTTCCTGCACAAAAACAATCATCCAAGGTGTTTTCCTCTTTCCATGTGTGCTGCAGAATGCAGCACACATGGAAAGAGGAAAAAACGAGGAGAAATTAACATATTTGAAGCTTCCTCGGGTTTACATCACTTTGCAAATCTGGGGCAGCACCAAATTCCATGGGTGTTGCATGGGAAAACCATGGAACGCCTCCCGTGCGCAGAGTAAGGTGACACAGAAATTTGTGCTGCGTCATCTTACTCATGATTTATGAGGCCACTCAAAGCCACACAGGGTGGCTTTGCGTGGCTTCATAAATCTTTATGAGAGCCCTGTGTCATGCATGCACCACTTTATGTGGCGCGTAAGTAACACAGTCTATCAAAAATAAGCCCCTTAGAATCCACATATGTACTTTTAAACTAGAGTAGTTTGCTTTCAGAACAAACAATATAACAACCATTCTGGCCACAGATGGGCCACTTATGAGTCATAATGTGACATGAGTATAGAAATCAACAACTAGACTGGATAACTAATGGAAATGAGTAATGAGGGCGCAGAGTTGTAAAACGCCAAGGCCTTATTTATGAGGCACTTACGCCGCCGTTGCGTCACTTTTTGTGATGCTGCTGCGGTGTAGAAAATGCGCCACACTGAACCATATTTACAAAGATTTGCATCTAGGCAGATGTGTCACTTTGTAAACCCCTGCGCTACATTATACCTTTGACAGGTATAATGTATGCAGGGTGGGCGTCCCAGCGCAGAAAAGGCTTGTGGAAGTGGTGCAGAGAAATCTTTGAGATTTCACTGCACCACTTCTACGGCCTCACTGCGTCAAATCTTTACACCTGCTTGAAGTGGCATAAGGGGTGACAAATGACACATTGCTGGAGTTGCTTCTTTTTCCAGACACACTCCAGCAATGCGCAATTTTTGCACCGACAGATACGTCAGGATTCCTGACGTATCTGTCAATCTTTGCGACATGGAGCGCCGTACAGTAAATACGGAGCATCCATGGTATCGCAAGAAGGATGCACTGAAAAGTGTTGCATCGCTGTTTTCCAGCAGTGATGCAACATTTCATATATGAGGCCACAAGTATCAGGTACTCACCATGGAAAACTTGTTTCTCTAGCCACTGAGCCCCACTCTTAATTTGCTTCTGTTTTGAGGTTCCAGACCCTGGTATGATGATGACACTGGTTGAGCCAGCCCTAGCAGCTTCAATCAAGAATCTGAAACACCTAGGCACTTCCAGGCATTCCTCCGGTCTCTTAGCCATTTCATGCTTCTTCATTCATCCTCCAACATAGTGGCAGGAAAAAACATTTTGCAGACATGCTTGAAATCTGCCCATTTTATAATATCACCTGCGATACGGATCTGTAGTCTAATTTAACTGTTCTAGTGGTTCTTGAGATTTTTTCGTGATTCCTTTTTTTTTTTGTAGTTTGAACATAATAGAAATGTGAACTGGTGCCCGTCCGCAGTGATTGATCAATTTGCTTCCCTTCTAGTCCTTAAATAGTTAAATATACGCCAGAGGTGTCACATCGTAGGTGAGCAGAACACAGCAGTATTGGGACCTGGGCTGGATGGCACAGGTCTAGAATGCCATTCACTTTCAGCGAAAGCTGGTTATTTGACTTAGGCTTTGTATGAGGCGTGATGGTTAGTGGGTGTTAGTTTAAGCTATTTCTTAAAGCTATTTCTTACAATATAAATTGATGTTTTTGGGAGAAAGTCCATGACTATCTCTTTTGATATTCTGCACATTTTTTTGGGAGGTTCCTCCCCCATATGGTGCTCTCAGGGGAGTGTGGGTAAGTTCATCGATTTGATAATAGCTATTAACCTACAGATTATTACCTCGAATTGGAAAGATACCACTAAATCACTTTTAATGGCTGGTAGAATCTTTTATGTGATCACCACAGACTAGATCATGCACATGCTACCTCTATCCCTCTATTGATTAAAAAAGATTTATTATGGTCACCACTTACGACATTCTTATCTAGGCAAGCTGTTCTTACCTCTCCTACTGCTACTAGTTACGAACCCCCATATATGCTAAAATGTTTAATAGGTTAAGATTGTTATTATTGTAATGCTGTTATGTTTATCACATGCTTTTTCTTATTTTTCTTGCCCCTCCTCTCTTTCTTTCTTCTTCCTCCTAATCTCTCTCTTCCTTTCTTAAAACTCTTAAATGTATATGCTTTCATAAAACTGTTTATATTTTTCAAATCGGGTTCTGGTATTGAAATTGATAAATTGTACATATTTTCTCCCTTTATTCACAGTGCTTGATTTGAATTGTTTAAGTATTATATGCATATTCTGTATTTGTTTTTCCTTATATTTTCAATAAAGCATTCTAAACTTAAATTGATGTTTATACTAATATCGCTCAAAATTACATTTACTCATTACTGTTTTTGTTTCTTTACCTTGTTAATTATTTTAAATGATTACAGTTTTCTTATTTGCAATGTATGAACCTGGGATTAGTTAAGGTTGGCTATGATTGAAGGGCTGGTTCTGATTTAAAGGTGGGCACTTTTGGTGATGGGTACTTTTGTCTAACTTTTCCTTTACAGTATAGTTGTATAATTGTCGTCTCTGTAGGCTGTCTTGGGAGGGTTGTCAGCTGGAATTCACAGAGAGATATTGATTTAGAGGCATATTTAACAAATAGTCATGCACCAAAGAGTAGCAAGTCACTTTGCTACGTTGCGCTGCGTGCAGGAGCGGCCCGTGCAGGTAAGAGCGGTGAGGCGGGTGGGGGTGTATTCGACAGACAATGCAGAAGGGAAATTAAATAAATAGTACATTTTCCCTCGTCGTCTGTCGAATCCCCACCCCTCCCCACCTCTCTTACCTGCATGGGCCACTCCTGGCTGCGTGATAGGGAAAGGTCAGGAATGCGCCATACTTAACAACCTACGGCACATTCCTGTCCTTTTCCCAGCACTAGCGCACAATGTGCAGCCTAGTGTCAACGCAGGCACCCTTGCACCATTGTGCAAGGGTGCCTGCATTGTAAGTAGGATTGTTTTTGTGCAAGAAGGCACACTCTCCTGCACAAAAACATTCCCCTGAGGCATATTCCTCTTTCTATGTTTGCTGCAAAATGAATGGAGAGAGCGGCCTGTCTCGGCGCTCCACAGCGCCCTGGAGACCTGCACTTACTCTCAACCACTAACTCTCTTAAGGCAGCAGAGTTGAGAGGTTTAAAGTGCCCATGTGTGGCTGGCCGTCTCAGGATGGCCGGCCAAAGGGACATGCACACTTTAAATAGTGCACAGACAGCCCACCCTCCTTCCTGCTGCTGATCCCACTCTGCAGACCCCCCCTCCCGTCCTGACACTCTGTTCGGTATGGGTGGATGAAACATAAAATGGCAATATATTACAATTTTATTTTTCATCTCTGGGGCTTTGGGGGGCATTTAAGTGAGGTTAAGCTCCACCGCTCCAAACGGAGGAGCCACCCCTGCCCCCTGATAGAGCCGGCTCTGTTCTGCAAAGAGTCTTGCCCTAATGACCTTGAATAATTGTTCAACAAATTCTTTTAAATACCATTTTTCTTTAATTTATTTTCAACCTGTGTGATCTGTGGGACACTATTCCAGACATTTTGCTGAGAAATGTTGTGTTGATGTTTCAAGCAAAATCCATAAAAGTTTCTTTTAGAGGGAAACAGGACCTCTCATAGGAGAAATGAAGGGGGTCACTGATATTATTTCAATAATATTAGTTAGCTGGTGCTGTGTTACATTGTTGAAAACACATCACTATCCCTCAATATTAGATGTAAACATGTTTAGAAAGATGTCCCTGGTCCAAAGAATGTGTTTGTGAAGATGAGCAACATTCGAACACTAGTGGTGCCATTTTGTCACTTCTGTCGCATCCCTCTGCAGTGTTTGCTACATTCCTGAGCCAACAACAGAGTGTGTGTATAGAGTATTTTGACATTTTCTGCACCCATCGGCTTCAGAAGTCTAAAACATGCTATCTATTCTCTATTTTGGGGTTACTGCTGCCCGAACTTCTGACAAATCCCTGGAACTACTTTAGCATTCACAGTAAAACTAAAACTAAAGAAGCATTGCTGTTTTTTGCATTTTTCTCAAGAATGTTTTTATGTGTAGGCTAGCCAGATGTACAATGAATAGGAATAGCGATATCCTAATTGCAATTCCCTACATATCTCAGTTAGGTACTCACTAATCCTAAGGTAAGAAACTCTTTTGAGTTTGATTAGTGATTCGTAGTGGATCGCAAATAGACCTACCTCATGAATATTAATGAGGCCGTCTGCAATTTGTGACCCACTACAATGCACTGCCATCACAAGGATGGTGGCCTGCTGGGGTCCGCAGACCACCATGTCTGTGACTGCTTTAAAAAAGCTATCTGTTTTTTTTAAACAAAGCCCATTTTCCGTAGGAAAAAAAAAATGAAACTTTAAAAGTTTCATTTTTTAAGAGCAGGCAGTGGTCTGAGGGACCACTGCCTACTCTTAAAAAATATTTTGTCAACTATTCTCAAAGGGGAAGGGGTCCCACAGGGATCCCATTTGCGAGTGGGTTACCACCATTTTTCAAATGGTGGTAAATTGCAAATGTTTTGCAGCCACATTTTGGTCGCAAAACATTTGTATATACTATTTTAATTCAGTATTAGGATGGGATGCCTTCAACATGCCCCTTCCAAATACCGAACCTCAAAACCCAAATTGCTATTCAGTAACAAGTTACCGAATTGCCATTTGGGATTTATACATCCCAAAAAGCATTTTTCTTGTCACAATTGGCCCGATTCTGTGAATCCAGCCATTTGCAATAGAAAAAATGCTTCGTACATCTAGCCCCAATTTACCATAAATGTGTTTTGGAGGATGCAACATGCACAATGCAACTGGCATGATGGACACACTGCTGAGTGGAAGAGCATCATTAATGCTACAGCCATGACAGTCTTCAACATCATCCATCACAGTACAATCAACACCTCCACCACAACAGGAAGGTACTGGTAACTTGCAGGGGCCAACTATATACAAAGTGTTAGAGTACTAAATAATGTATGATAGGAGGCACTCTGTAACAGGGCAACTTAATAGGCTTACAACTAAGATGTTGGCAGTGTATATGTTGCCATTTTCCTGTGTGAAGTATGACGACTTATTGCTTTCTTGACACATAATTCAAAATACGCAGTGCCACAAATCTATCATCTGATGGTAAATTAACTGCATGATGTAAATGAACTGCATGATGCACGGAGCAATGTAAAGCAGGAATTAAGTCCTCTTAAATATGGGACTGTGGACATACACAAAGAACATAGAATAATTAACAGTCATAAGCAGTAGGGGTCATATACTTCTAATGGTGTATATCTCAGGCAATCAGCTCACGTTATCAAGCAGTACTCTGGTTGCAGGATTTTGTTGAGCTCACACAAAAGACTCAAGATATGCAGTTTAAACTGGATGCTGTAATTGGTGAAAATATGTAGGCTAATTCTGTGGATGTATGGAGTATGTGACAACAGACAATGGAAACAGCATAACTGCACTTCTAATATTAACCACCTAACATGTTGTGCGCATGTCCTTTATCTTGCTGTGGGCCAATTATTGAAGGGAACATCAATTTTGAATAAACTAATATGTTCTTCTGAGGTCTTTTCTTACTTTAGCAGTTCAAATACAGCATGCAAAGCCTTGGGCAACTACCAGGACAGGCATGATCTACACCAGCACGAGATGAAGCTTGAGGTACCTGTAGAGACCGGCTGGTTGCGGTCTAGTGTTTATAAAATAATGTGTTTCCACCAGCCACTCCTTGAGGGCTGGCTTCCACACTCACCCCACACCCATCCATCACAGGTGTCACCGGTCAGGTTACTCTGCTAATAAAAGGGTCTGGGCGCACATGCCATGGGCCAGTTCCAGACACTACCACCATGTTGTCGGTGTGATTATTATCTCTGCATGAGGGCCTGTGTCCCTACCCATTACAATGGCGACGAGCGGGAACTGTCATGCTTGTACGGTGGCAGTAGCGTCGATTTGTAGTGGGGGAAGTATGGCTACAGTCTAAGGCCCACCCTCTCTCCTACTTCCAGCTGGATGTCAATGGTTGCAAGGCGAGAAGGTGGCAACCCAGAGCATGCACCGGTGAGGCCCATGTAACCATAATGCTGACCGGCATAGCCGCATGAGGTCAGCAGAATAAAGTGATGGATTGCAGGTAGTGCCATGCTGAGGGTGCCTCCACGCTGCCAATCCGCCTGCAAGAGGCATCCCCTGTGTCGGCAGAGACTGTGTGGGCAGAATGAAGAGCACTTTGCGAAGCTCCAGCCAGTATGAAGAGTGAGCGCAGCTAACTGACAGTAAGGGCCGCCCAAGCTGCGATACCCTATCCCTGAGGTGCCCCAGGCTGGCTGTAATGCCAGTCAGCAGCCCCGACCGTGCCCCTGCCAGTGGCGTCCTGAGGCCGGGCCCCAAAGGTTCCCCATCTGCAGCTCCAGCCCCAGGGCAGCCTGTGATGTGAGAGAGGCTGCCGCAGAGTGGAGGGAGCAATAGAGGTGCCAGCGGGCGGCTGTCTGCTGCGCCACGTGGGGGCCATGCAAAAGTGTAAATAAGTGCATGCCACCTCAACGAAGTTGCAGCCGGAGCATTTGCATGGCCGCACTCCTGCACCTATATCTGTGAACCCAGCACAGTCTGACTGACTGAGGAGGGCAGTGTAGCGACAAGGCTGCCCGCTGCTGTTGCCGTGCAGACTGGAGAATGCTG
This sequence comes from Calotriton arnoldi, assembly GCA_963921515.1. Classification (NCBI taxonomy): domain Eukaryota; kingdom Metazoa; phylum Chordata; class Amphibia; order Caudata; family Salamandridae; genus Calotriton; species Calotriton arnoldi. The sequence goes on along the minus strand of CAWUFW010015373.1, from coordinate 65,181 downwards.
CGAGGTGCCACCCTGCAGCCTTACCTGTGTCACATGCTGCTGAATCACCTGGTGGAAGAGGGTTGGGCCACTGTAGGATATTGTGCAGTGCAAGGGCCCACCCGTGAAGAAGGAACCAGACCGATGAGGGAGCGGGGCAGCATCTGCTGTATCCAGCCCCACGAGGCCCACAGTTGGAGGAGCACTGCCCAAGCCTGGGAGGAGAGGCATCCATCAACAGCGCCACCTGACGACCCACAGTTGCAGCACACCCAATGGGCTCCAAGACAGAAGTTTGCCCGAACAGTGAAGGGGCCTTGAAGGCGAGCCGGTAAACTGGCAAGTGGGGAAACAGAAATAATTTCCCCTGGGAGCGATGCTTTGCCAAGCCTGCATTAGAAAGTGAGTAAAAGGCAGCAGGCAGCGCTGCCAGCGGCACACCGGAGCTGCATGATAAATATTACTGCAAGAGCGTGCGACTCAAGGAAAAGTCCCTAGAGCACAGAGACAGTCTAGTGGGCAGGTCGGGACGAGATTGGCCCCCAAAGAAACCAGTTTTTGAACTGCCATGTTCCAAGGCAGTGGATAAGAAAAAGCAATATTACAATAAAAGCTAAGTGAGAGAACCTCAGGGGAAAAGCTGCTGGGGCCTATGAAGAGGGCTGCAGTGACACCTAATGGCCATGGGTGATTACTGCAGCAGTCAAGGACACTGTTGACTGGGGAAAGGCCTGAGGCGCTGAGAAGGCTGCCTGGCACATAGGTGAAGTGGTGGAGGCACCCCCGGACATGAACAGTGAGGTAATGAGATTGTGTAACACAGCAGGAGAATGTTAAAGGTGTACCACACGCCCCTGTGGGCTGGTTATCCTTCGAAGGGAAAGAGACAGTGAAACTCCCAATAAAGAATGAAGCCTCAAAAGAGGCCCACACCAAGAAAGAGGCCAAGACGACAGTGAAACACACTCAGTTACACCAACGGCAGCGCCCAAGAAGATGTACCCGAAGAGAAAGGACTGGCGCACAAGGCACCAGTGAATGGCACCCATGAAGAGAAAGTCTGAGAGCACGGGATCAAAGGTGCGCAGAGGATATGAAGCAATGTCATCACACGTAGTGACTGACCCTGCCAAGCATGCCTGCCATTGGGCAGGACCCAGTGCTGCCACGCGTAGACTTGAGGTGCAAGGCGTGCATCCTCAACTGAAGGCGAAGAAAGAGAGGTGACACTCCAGGCCAGGGAATTGAGCACCAAGAAGATCCCTTAGGGACAGGACTTGTGAGAAGTCCAGGAGAAGAAGGAAGACCAGTGAGAGGTCCACAGGAAGAGTTGTGTCCTACAAAGAGGACAGGACGCGACCAGGGAGATCCCTTTGAAAAGAGCATCACAGTGAGAGACCTAGTCAGGAGACAGAAGAGAAGAGAGTCAGTCCTAAGGGTAGGACGAGACCAGGGAGGTCCAAGTGAAGTGCATGTCACATGGAGAGGTCTGGTCAAAAGGAAGAAGAGTGTGGCAAGAAGTAACAGTACCACGTTGAGATGGACAAAAATGAAAGATGGAAGAAGAAGGGAAAGGTGATGATAGACCAGTCACCTAGAAGATCACCAAGAAGGGAGAGGTGATGATAGACCAGTCACCCAGAAGTTCACTGACAGTTATTGGTGATTGACATCACAATCTAGTGCATCAATGTAATCACCTAAGGAGCACTGCACTTCTAGAGTGGAGAAATACGTCAGCGAAACACCTGGAGAATAACAAGGCATCCCTGGCACTGTAGGAGGCTGGCCACCCAGAAACCATCTGTGAGCCCCGGTGAACCTGATGCCTGCTGAAGAAAGCACTCTCGACCATTGTACCATCCACCCTTGGGATTGCATGTGAGGCTTGGATGTGGCCCTGTTGGGAGTTTTTCAGTGACCCCTTGGCATGGCCTGTGAGAGGCCTTCACAGCCCACGCAGTCCCGTGGCAATCCAGGGGCAAAGGCCTCAAGGGATTCCAGTGAGAGGGGAATCCCATCAAGAGAGATGTGTCTGCAGCCGCTCCACAACAGGTACACGCAAGCACGGAAAGCACGTGTGGAGACTAGGTCACCCAAATAGTATCCAGTAAATGCCAGTGCACTAGAGTCCAGATGGCAAGAGTACACAGACCCTGAAACAACCACCCTTGAGGCGGAGCGGGTGACTTGGAGGTGGTGCTGTTGGCGATTCCTCCATGGCCCTATGGTGTGGCCTGGGAGAGATACTGCACAGTCCATATAGTCCTGTGGAAGCCCAATGAAGAGGGCATCAAGGGCTTCCCATGAGATGGGAATCCTGGAAAGAGAGGGAAGCCTTGAGTTGCTCCACCAACGGGCACTGGAAGTTCTGCGGTATCAGAGGAAGACTCTTCGACCATTGCAGTGACATCATCAGTCTTTGCAGGCTTGCTATCCATGGAGCCAGGGCACCTTTGAAGAAATATCAGCAGCAGACTCCACCACTGTTCTAGATGCACCATCAAGTGACCTTTGTAAATAGACTTCCACACAGTGTGATTAGGTGGAACAGGACCCACTGTGCCCAGGTGGACTGTAACAACATGGACGGCCGATCGAGGAGTCCGCACTTCATCCACACTGCCATTCGTGCCCCGAATGGCATGGATGAAATTACGGAGGCAGGCCGTGATGCCAGTTGCTCTCAGCTGCACCTGCTCCCTTATCCTATCCTGGAAAGCAACCTGAATAGACTCAGTGGAGTTTGTGTTTTGTTATTTTGTTCTCTACCACAGGCTGGAATCGTTATCCATTTTTAATAAAGTTTGGGAGGGATGTAGTGACTGGCTGGTCACGGTCTAGTGTTTATAAAATAATGTGTTTCCACCAGCCGCTCCTTGAGGGCTGGCTTCCACACTCACTCCACACCCATCCATCAAAGATGTCACCAGTCAGGTGACCCTGCTAATAAAAGGGTCCGGGCGCACATGCCCTGGGCCAGTTCCAGACATTACTATCATGTTGTGGGTGTGAATATTATCACTGCATGAGGGCTTAGGGCCCTACCCATTACAGTACCTACACCTTGGAAGTCTAGCATGTGCAGACTATAACATCAAAAAAGCACTAAATAGGTATGGATCAAGCACTCCGTGTTAATCCTTTTGTTTATTCAAATTTTAGTAGCGGGTATTTGGGGGTTGGTTGGCGTGCAGAAAAGTATCGTCCTCTGATCCTGGACGTGTATAAACGTAACAACTGTTGCGCTTTCCCTCTGGGAAGCGTCCCTTTAGTGCACTGCCGAGTTCACAAATGGAAAATGTAATCAATTTAATCCCAAATCAACTTGTAATTTCATTTGAAATTCTTTATTTATCTTCAAAATTAATGTTTTTCATGTTGTAGTTGTCCACATCACTCATATGAAAATATAAACCATATGCATCAATGGTGAACAACAAACGAAGGTTGCAAATATCCCCAATGCATTTTGGGCATATCGCTGCCCTTCATCAGGGGGTATGTTCCTGAAAAACAATAAACCTAGGCGAAAATGAAACAACTGGTGGGGATGTGGGCAACCCACTTCCCCAAGTGTCCGATCTTATGTGTCAATTAGGGTGATAACAATCATATGCTTAAATGAAGCCTCGTCTGTGTACATGTAATCAAAGAAAGAAAAATCATAACACATATTAGTGACTGCCTCATGTGTGATCCCGAAAGAATACGACCGTACCATGTGTAAAAAGCATGCTCTAACCGTTAAAGAGGTACACGTGTTAAAGAGTTGACGCATGCTGCTGCATTTAAATGTGCATGACTACCAGCGAACCGTAATAATTACCAATGTTGTTCTTGGTGTCAACTAAAAGGTACCGGCTGTAAAAGGTGTCTAGACCTTATTGCGTGCTAAATTACGGGTGCATCATTAGGCGCGTCTAATTCGTGTCCATGCTGTTAAACGCGGACATGCAAGTGAGAAGAGTATAAGAAATACGGGTGACCGGTATTGCTGACATTGTTCCTTCACCGCAGATGACCGATACTGCCCAAATACTAACAACGCGTGTACCATGTGAAATAAATACCTTGTCAAGATGCTGTAGAATCACTAAACTACACGGGTGGTGCTTCTCCATTAGAAAACGCCATTCGTGTGACCCGGTGGAACAGGAAATAGAAATAGACAAAGGTTGCATGTGTTTGGCAGACGCAATGGCCGCCATCTTAAAATGCGTTTTTGCGCTATATATGTGGTACCTCAAAATATATGTGAACATCGATAATTCCAGCCACATTCAAAGACACAGATAAGAATAGGAAACATGGCGTAATCGTATATCGCCATTCTTGTGACCCAATGAGATGAAGGAAGTGTGGAAAACGGACTCAGTGGCCGTCATAATGCTAATGGGTAAACACAGTACATTCTTGGTGCCACAAGGCACTGTCAATTATAATCATACATGAGCATTCACAGTTGTAGCCAGTGAAATGAAAACAAGGAAATTGGAAAGTATAGTGTGACATAGCAAAAAGGAAATACAGGAAGGGAAAGAAAGGAAAAGGAAGTGTAAGTAAAGTAAAATGTGAGTAGAGTGAAAATGTAACCGCCATTAACTGGTGTATGGTTGCAATACAATCACAATTATGAGGCTAAAACAATGCCTTGTATTTTCATCAATCTGAGAATTGGAAAAAGAAAATTTGGTGAAAACAGAAACCACCCAGTGTACTAAGATGAAAGACGAGAAGGAGAATAACTACAGAACTTATAAGAAGCAGCTGTATTCAATGCGGTCATTAAGGCCATGTGGCTTCAACGTGTTCAACCGTTTTATCCAAGCACTTTCTTGTTGTATCAAGAATTTGCGATTGTCTCTTCCTTCTTTTAGATCCACCTTTTCTAAGATCAAGAAGAGTAGCTGGCAGATGTTGTGTTTTTGAGCCAAAAAGTGTACAGCCAGAACCGATTTGGCATTCTTGTTTCTGAAGTTACTCTTGTGCTAATTTAATCTTGTTTTTATTTTCCTTTCCGTTTTGCCTATGTAGGCTAATCCACATGGACATTTGAGTAGGTACACTACGTTCTTCGAATCACACGTAGCAGTGGTAAAAAGTCTAATTTTGTATCCCTTGGTTGGGTGGTTGATGACGTTGCAATTGCTGCAATTGAAGCACGGAACAGTGCCTTTGTGTATCTTGATGTCTGCGCTTGTTTTTTTCGCTCTCAATAGTTCATTGAGGTTTTTGCTTCTTTTGTAGACAAATAACGGTATGTCTGTGAATAATCCCTTGAAATCTGGCTCCAATTGGAGCATGGGCCAATATTTATGGAAGATTTTTTTTAGTCCAATGCTTTCCGTGGAGAACTTGGATACCATGACCATTCTGTTTGATTTTGTTTTTTGAGTAGTCAGTAGTTGGGTGCGAGAAACTGTTGATGCTCTGATTGTGGCTGAAGTGAGTACATTGGTGGGATATCCTCTGTCTTTGAATCGGTCTATCATGCTAGTTATGTTGGATGTGAGCTGATTCGGATCTGACACTATTCTCTTGACTCTCAAAAGTTGTGAGTTCGGCAGATTAACTTTTAGTGCGTTCTGATGGAAGCTGTTAAAATGCAGTAAGTTGTTACGATCAGTCTCTTTCCTGTACAAGGTGGTATACAGTTGCTGATTGTTGATGTAAATAATCACATCAAGGAAGTTAATCATCCGGTTGTTGATATCGTAAGTGAAACTGATGTGATCATTCACTTGGTTCAAAACGTCAATGGCCGATGTTAAATCCTCCTTGGAACCCTGCCAGATGACAAAAATGTCATCTATGTACCTCACGAATGTGACCAAATGTTGATTGGGATTAAATTGTCAGTCTATAACATCTCCTGGACCTCGAACCTGTTATTCTAGACTATTCCATGCAATCAAAAGGTCTAGGGTGTTGGATGACAAATACTTGATTGCAATCAATAGCAACTTCACCCATCTTGTGTGCAAGGTGCTAAGACCATTTGAGTAGGCAACTATTAGGGTGAGTCAGCTTTACATTGGCCTTGGCAAGAGTCTGCTATAGATCTACTAAAACCTACTAGTACTGCAACAAGGTGAAAGTAGCCAAGCGCAGATAATTCTAAGGCCCTGGCATCAAAAATACTTGTTTGGTTATAAGTAAGGCTCCCAGTTTTCAGTTTTTACTGATCTTTACCGATAAATACAGAAAGAAAACAATATGTTTTTGTCTGCATTTATTTTTAGAAGCAGAAAAATACAGAAAACGTAGGGGCATATTATCAAGAAACGGCGTTAAAATTATCGCCGCTTTAGTGGCAGAAAACTGCAGCTAAAGCGGCGATAATGGGCTTGATAATATGCCCTTGAGAATTCCAATAGATGCCCATGTTCTGGTGTCAACATGGGCTTCTGTTGGAATTCTCAAGGAGCATATTATCAAGCCCATTATCGCCGCTTTAGCGGCAGTTTTCTGCCGCTAAAGCGGCGATAATTTTAACGCCGTTCTTGATAATATGCCCCGTAGCTTCTTTTAAGTAGTTTCCCATGCTGTCTTTCATAAATTCCAGACCAACAGTTGAGCAGATAGACAGCATGTAGAGTTAAGAAAAAGGATGACATTTCATCAAATACTATCATATGTCAACATATCAACATATATTTGTAGAATAATCATAATATTTACCTGTGGTTTTATTGTTATGCTATTTTTGGCTGCTTAATTTGTTAAAACATGACAGGCATCAAAATAGGAGTGCTCGTTTATCAGTCAAATAAATGTGGAAATATACGATTTTACAACTTAATTTATTCACAAAATAAATACTGATAAAATGGCTAAAAAATAAATATGGATAAATACAGATGGAAATGTTAAAAAAATATATACCATAATCCCGGGAGCCTTAGTTATAAGATGACTCATGATGGAGCAGGATTTTGCAAAAATGAAACCTGCTCTGAATTGATACCCCCATAATATGTACTAACAGTAAGTAGTTGTCGAAAAACTAATGAACACCCAACATGAACATAAGGGAAATTGCTTTGCGCATGTCTGAACTAACATGTAAACAAATTAATATTGTAATAACATTTGTGATTTGAGAAAAACGAGAAGCGTTGGATAAATAGGCTGCATATGCTTCAGTAATCTGCATGTTGCATTCTGCTTTAAACTAATAAATAATACTAATTTGGCACAAAAGCTTATGCTAGGTAACATTAATGGGGAACAATGCAAGGTGGGTGGTAAACAGTGAGGGTTTCATTATCATATAATTAATAAATGTTCATTTTCGTTTATTTTAGTGTGCTAGAGGAAGCAGCCATCTTTCTAAACTTGGCTAAAAAGGGAGGGGGAAGGCAGGAGGAGTGAGTTTGCTCTGTCAGAAGGAAGACAGATGCGCAGTACACCGCAGATGACATGAGAAGGGTGAAAGACAGAGTGTTGAACGACTGCCAAAACCAGTGCCCAAGCGTGGGACCGGAGAGACAGACTGCGGATGATGTTAAAGAAATTAATGAAATTGTTAAATTTTTTATTATATATAATAAAGTGAGAACAAGCTGAGAACCATACCCTGGGAATGAATATGAACAAAAGAATAGTTGAAAGAAGGGTGAAGTCACAGTGGTGTGACAACGCCACCTCCAAAACCCACCAATCCCTTTACAAGATTCAGAAATGTTTGCAACAATTGTGGGTTGGACATGTTATTTTAAGGGTATAATTGGGGTGCCTTTAGGGGTGTGGTTTTAAGCTGAGGCTGGCAGGAAAGAAAGAGGGGAGATGCGTCGCTGTCTGTTGGTTTGCAGAGAGGCCTAGCTGTTCCTGACCTGTCCTGATCCCGTTCTTCTTATCCTTTGTTTCCTGATCCTATGTCAGGGAACCCCCATCATCCCCTGGGCCGAGGGGTTGGTTTTCCTACAGACCAATAGGTTTGTATTCAGTCAAACTTGTTCTCAGAATTTAACTTATGGATGTATTTTGTGTCTGAAACTTTTGTCTCTCCACCTATCCACTCCATCAATGATATGTATTAATAGATGAAACTATTGTCTCTTCATCTATCCCCTCCGTTAGGTATATGATGTTTCACATATATTTTTGCTGAAACTTTTGTCTCTTCACCTATCCACTCCATCAATGATATGTATTATTAGATGAAACTATTGTCTCTTCATCTATCCCCTCCGTTAGGTATATGATGTTTTGCATATATTTTTGCTGAAACTTTTGTCCCTTCACCTATCCACTCCGTCAATGATATGTATTATTAGATGAAACTATTGTCTCTTCATCTATCCCCTTAGTTAGGTATATGATGTTTTGCATATATTTTGCTGAAACTTTTGTCTCTTCACCTATCCACTCCGTCAATGATATGTATTATTAGATGAAACTATTGTCTCTTCATCTATCCCCTCCGTTAGGTATATGATGTTTTGCATATATTTTTGCTGAAACTTTTGTCTTTTCACCTATCCACTCCATCAATGATATGTATTATTAGATGAAACTATTGTCTCTTCATCTATCCCCTCCGTTAGGTATATGATGTTCCGCATATATTTTTGCTGACATTTTTGTCTCTTCACTTATCCACTTCGTCAATGATATGTATTATTAGATGAAACTATTGTCTCTTCATCTATCCCACCTGTTAGGTATATGATGTTTCGCATATATTTTTGCTGAAACTTTTGTCTCTTACTCTATCCACTCCTTCATTGCATAAAGTCATTGTTCTTCAGAATGAGTCTGTATTTCATTTATTTTGCATATGTAAAAATTTCTCCTTTTGTGAGATTCAGTGTTTGTATTGTGTAACCAAATGCAGTTGAGCATAATCTTTAATTTCTTGAGATAAAATTCATTATTAACTTCACTGAGAGTCTGTGATCATTTTAAATTTATTAGTGGTTAGTAATTTAGAAGTTAATCATTGCCATCAACTATTCAACTAATTGGTCCATCGACCAAGTAGAAGGAAAGTTGATGATAAAAGTTAGTTGTGATGTCATGATTTAACCCATGAAAGGAAAAGAATTGATCGTACATATAAATTGACCCCAGCGCATCAGGGATTCTGGGTGAATGTGTATGGGCCATTGTATTATGATGTATTGAGTATTGATCTCTGATAATTATTGGATTAGCGCTGGATCACTCACATAATCGCCATATTAAGACAAGAAAAGAGTACCTAATTGGCAAATTTCTTGACCCACCCTTCAGAGACTTCTTAGTCTGCCTTTTAGGTTATGACCAACCTACTTCTCAGATTCTATCCTACTGCAAAAAGACACAAAGCAAAGAAAGCTGGACTTGAAGCCTGTGGCAAATGAGCCAAAATCAGAGGCTGGAAATATTCTGGTAGCACTGGTAGTGCTTGTGTGGGGTTTGTTGCCTGACGTATCCTTGCCGGCTGTCCACTGGTGCTCTTGTTCACATCAAGGATTTTGGTTGGGAAGATTTACTAATGAGAGGGAAGTTCCTTAGACATAGTCAATGCCCATGTTATTGACACATGTGAAATGGTTCTTTTGAAGAAGCTTCTAGTGTATTGGAACACCAAACGGGACCTGCAGCCAATATAGCTCATATAGCTTTAAAGGGTCTACGTTGTTTGCCCTCATTTTCGGTCAGTCCGGTTCACATCTGATAAAACTGCACTTACACCCACTTCTTGGGAGGAAGTGTACGCATGAACAAAAGTGCCAAAAATGTGCCCTAATATTGTTGTTATTGTTATTAAATACATAACTGGGAATGAATAGCAGTGGATCTAAGGGGATGAATATCTCCAAAATACTTTTCATATTGGTAATGAATATCCCTAAAATTCTGCTTCCTCTAGGGCCAACCACAAAAAATTAGGCACCCCTAAGACCAGTCCCAGGTTCAACACAGAATGCCGTAAGCTTCAGCGCTCTCTAGTTGGTGCCATTAATACAAGAGATATGTATAACATTCCTGTGGCCAGGAAAGCCTACAAAATGGCAATTTCTCATGTTATAAAGAGTTTGTGCGAGCAGAGAATGAACGTCCTTAATGATGCCGGCACTGACAGAGATTTTACTCTATTCTGGCAGTCAGTCTCCCATAATGGAGCTACAGTGGCACTGTAACCAGAAATAATGTAACCCCCTACCTCTGGGCAGATCACTTTGGAAATCTTAACTCAGGCCCTTCTTCATGTATTTCTATTGAACCCATCTTGACCTTGCCCTGCACACCCACTCTGAGCCCCCGTTTGGCATCTCAGATGTGGCCCAATCTCTTTCAGCTGTTGCAAGGGGAAGGGCCACAGGGCCGGATGGCATCCTGGCCGATGTATTTTTATCTGATACGGAGGCTTGGTCCTGTAAAATTCTAACCATCGCTAATGACATCGCTGCTGGGGATCCCATCCCCGAGTCATGGAAAGGTGCTACTGTAATACCCATTTATAAGAAAGGCCTGTCCCTAACAACTACAGACCCATAAGTTTAATTGATTGTATTCAGAAAGTCTTCTGCCGATGCATGCTTGCCAAAATTCAGCACTGGATGTGCAAGATGGGCATCCTTAGTCTCTTTCAGGCGAGCTTTCGCTCAAAAGTCTCCACCATCGATCAGGTCTTCTGATCTATTGGCGCACTGTCATCATCAGCAAAGGCAACCTCTACGTTGCCCTTGTCGATTTGAGCTCTGCATTCGACCTTGTCCCACACTCCACCCTCTGGCAGACCCTCATTGATATGAAAATGCCTCTCAATATACTGGAATTGGTCATTTGCCTTCACGAGGGCAATTTTGCATGCATTAGATAGGGGAAACAGGGCGAGCTGACTGACAAGATTCCACTCCTTAAAGGTGTACAACAGGGTTGTGTACTGGCCCCCACACTTTTTTCTCCATATATTAATGATACTGTATCATTCTTATCTCAGGTTGTGGCAGACACACCCTTATTTGCCTGCATTAAAACCTCAATACTCCTATTCACCGACAACACGCTTCTGTTCTATAAGACACAGAGTGGGTTACAGAAACTCCTGGTCCATTTCGAGGAGTTCTGTCTCACTAGGGGTCGTGAGATCAACACTACTAAAACAAAGCTGATGATGTTTAGCCCCCATAAATCCTTGTAGAAGGGCATAGTATTGGGGGGGTGGCTCTTGAGATGGTGGACTGTTTCCCTTACTTGGGTATCACTGTTAGTGGACGTATTTCTTGGAAACCCCATGTTACTAAAGCTGCCCTAAAACTTAAACAAATCACCGGGGCAATCCTCAGAGAATATCAGGCCTCTCACACCAAACCCATTCCGCCTGCGCTCCACCTCTATGAGGTTAAGGCTCTGGGCTCAGCTCCTTATGGGGCAGAGCTGTGGGGATTTTTCAACATCGATACCTTGTCCAGTACTGAAAACAAATTCCTGCACCACCTTGCATTCCTTCCTCCAAGCACTCCTTTCTACCCGCTTTTCCTGGACATGGGAAGTTTTGCTGGCAAAGTTAGGTTGTGCTCCCTGTTACACTGGAGGCAGTTTTGGACAACCCCAAAACTTACACATTATGCCACAGCCCTCCAAGATGTAATGCATGCAGATCAATCGCCAAAGTTCCTTGGCTCCTGAACATCAAAGATTCACTTCAGACCCTAGGGCTACCTGATCTTTGGGACCAAGCCGCTATGACCAGCTTTTAGACAAAAAACTCATTGAAGATGCTACTGGGCAGCTGTAGTGGCCAATGACTCTAGAAGGGCTGATTCCCTCAAATTGTAAGAGAATTCCTAGACTTTAAGACCCTGAGAAGTTGTAAGTCATACTGGCATCAGGTGACTGTCTGTTGACAGGAAGCTATACTTCCAATTTAGAGTAGGCGTACTCCTCTTGAGAACTTTTACCCTGAGATGGTTTGTCAAGTTCACTAAAATATGTCCTGCCTTATACTTCCCCAGTGGAGAGTGTCGCACATGTTTTCTTTGCATGCCCAGCTTATGCCCAACCCGCAGAATCTTGTTAGCTCCCACCTGTAGATGACTACAACAGCATAGCTATTTTGCCGCTCTCCGTATCCTGAGATCAGACTGCAGCCTACTGTTTGCCATATCAGTAGCCTAGTTCCTGGGGGCTATGTGGATACTTCGCAGAAAGGCACTTTCCTTCTCTTACTTTTATGCTGCTCACAGTACTCTATCTCTGTTTCTTTTAAATTGTACTGCTACTATTTTGAGGAACCCATTTTGTAGTATTTCTATTGTGAATATGCATGGTAATATTTTAACGTTCTTATTGTACTATTCTGGAACCTTTAAACAAAACCTGTGATTGTGTAATGCTGAATTGTAGAGTTTTATCTATTTATGTACTATGTACTGTTTTATTTGCACTTGCACTTTTATAGCCTTGGAGGCTGAAATAAAGTTATATGATGATGATGTTGATGATGATGTGAAGTTGCACTTTCATGGTCTTAAGTCTTTCTAGTCCATGAAAGAAAGATGGAAACTGATTCAACTATCTCATAATAGGCATTGACATTGTAGTTTACAGGAATCAGCCCCATGTCTGCTGCAGTTGAAACTGAGTAAACATGCACTCGATGAACTGCCTGGCAAGATATGAATTGGTGCTTGTACTTTTGTCTGTTTATGCTTCACATTTGATATGAATGAACCATTGACATTGCAATGGCGTCGAAGCAGCCCACGTATACGCTTTGGTTTTCGACAGAGTTAAACGGGGCGTTGGAGATAGTTCATTGTACTTTCCCACTGGCATAATGTTTATCTATGCACCACTGTCTATGTTAAAAGGTATGGAGCACCCATTCACTTCCAGTGTGATCTTGGGACAGTGTCCAAATGAATTTTGCAGTTTCACTTGTTGACCTAGCTTTGAGCCCTATTCTTCCTTGCATGAAGCTAACTCTACATGTGCACGTCGTCCAGCGGTCAACATTGATATCGCACATCCATCTTTCTCACTGTTACTCGACAATGATTGTGACGAACTCTTAGACGAAGAATTTGATGACAATCGACTTCGTTCAGTTTCTACTTGCCTCAACTGATGTTGCCGCTTGGCCTTGTGGGCATGCATGGAGTGTTGTGTCTGGAACTTTCTGGCATCCATTTTGTTTTCTTGGCGTGACGCACTTGATCTTGCCTCCATTTTGTTTTCTCGACTTGACGCACTTGATCTTTCTCTAGATTGGCAAACTGCTACAAAATTGCCCTGTTTCCCACAGCCTTTACATCTCTGTCCAATGGCGGGACATTTACCTTCATGTGGAAAGGACAATCCACATCGAAAACACAACTTCTTGTTCTTTGGAGACATTACTTTACGGCCTTCTACCTTGAATTTTGACTTTTCACACTCAGCACTGACTCATTTTGGGCCGTTCCATCCTCCATGATAGCTGCTTCTCTGTCATCTCTATCTTCTGCTCTGGCAGCCATGAGTACTTGCTCCAAGCTGAGTGTCTCTTTCAGCATTTGCCATCTGAAGGAATTGGAGACAGAACCATCTATTACCCTGTGATGCATTGCCTCTTCATCGTTGAACTCATTGAACTTGCAATCCTTTATGAGTGAATCAAGTCTTTCTATAAACTAATCCATCGTTTCACCAGCTCTCTGCCTTTTCTGACTGAAAATTAACCTTTCATAGTCGACATTCGGCATTGGATTGAACATGGTGTTTAAGGCTTCTTTGATTTAACGGTAGGTCACTTCATCACCCTGTGGTGTTTTCTTTATCACATCTTTTGCTCCTTCACTTGCTAAATTATTTAGATACTAAATGATTTTTTATGTCATTTGCTTCTTTCAGCGCATTAATGAAATCATTGAAGATTTCGATCCTGGCAGTCCATCTGTCACCAAGTTTTTGCTTTTTGGCTGTATCGAAGGTAGGTGGTGGTTTCAAGAAGGCGGCTGTGCCATATCTTGCACCTCTTTCTGCAGCCATTTAAAGATTTGCTATTCTGACAGCCGCTCACACCCTTCCAGTTAGTGCAACATGATTCACCAGCCTCGTAAGCACAACCCCGTGCATCTGCTTGTGTTGCGGCACCCAGTGCTGAGGTCGGATGACCCTTTTAACTCAGGTCCAGATAAGCGTGATCTTGTTCTCTACATCTGGGTATCGCCACCTCTAATGCTTCTCAGTGTTTACCTGCTTCTGCTCACAGCATTCTCCTCCACCTGCGTGTCGCCGCTCGTTGCGCCTTCCATACCTGGTTGTTACTGCCTTGCAATATTTTTTGCTTTTGGCGCTTTTTTGCCCTCTGCTTTCACTGCCTTTAGCACACCTATGTACCTGGTTGTTGCTGTCTTTAGCGTTGTCATACTGTATGAATAACGTCTCTGTGTTGCGTTGTGGCGCAGTACCTCTTTTCTTGATCAGCGAATTTCTAGCAGACGGCAAACAAACTTTCTGTAAGGCCTTCACTTTCTTCACAGGCCTTGCATTGGTTGGGGTGGCGCTTTGACTCCACATATGCCAACTGTTGATTTTCACTTTGGCACGCATAGGCAGTTTGCTAGACCATGGCAAACTCTTGGGGAGAGCACTCTTGGTTCTTCAGGTCACTGGGTTTATGTAATCCCCTCTCTAGTCGCCAGTTGTAGCATCCAACTCCAGCTCAGGTACATGCAAATGATCAGGCCAGACACGGAGCTTGGTATTACACATCTTTATTTCCTCAGCGTGTAGCCATTAATTGAACATTCTTCATCATGTATTCTATCACCTATGCCTTACATCACTGTCTTAGGGAGTCTGTACGGAGCCAAAAGAGTCCCATCATCTTTAACTCACAAGACACTACACCATCCAGAAATCTGCAACACAAAATTAAAGAGTATTAGTGACTCAAGGGAGGTCACAATGTTACTTCCTGTTACTGCGTCTTCTCAGGGGGAACAACAGTAACTTTGAACGCTCCACTCTCTCTTCAGCTGCCACAACCACTGCTCTTACAATCCATCTAGAAAGCCTACAAGGCAAAGGAGAATAGGCTTAGAGAATCAAGGTGGAGACAATTATTCTTCTCACCACTGCCACGTTCATGTTGACCCACAGCGTGCCCCATCACACTGCTCTGTTGTCTGTCTCTGCTGCCACTAATCCCTCATATATCCAGAAAACCTACAAGACAAGGTAAAAGCGAGGGACACAGAGAAAAATGATACTGCAAAGCAAATAATAAACAATGATCATTACAATGAAAGGTATAGACATGAAGAAAGCAAGCTCACAATTTCATTTACTCTTCTATCTCACTTACCATACACATCTAACTGATTGCTACAGTCACCTACATTCTTGATGCCTGTGTCACTTTCACCATCATCATTGTCTGGCATGTGTGCTGCCACTGGGGATTCCTTATATGATATCTCTGTCTCTTGGCACATTGGTTTGCTCTGTATTTCTCCTGCAGGGACAGCTACTGGACTTGGAGTAGCATTCTTCATGCTCCTTCATGGTCTATGCAATAGTCTTGGTCGTCATCTCACCATGTGCTTGTATCAACCAACAATTCAGAAATGGCATGACACTAATAGTGATAAACGTCTCACTGGCAATAGGATCTGAATCTGAGGTACCACAGCACAGTAGATCAGGCCCATACATATGCAAGGAGATCTCACTAGACTACTAGCTATCAAGGGAAGCATGCCAACAAAAGGATCATGAGGACCATTTTTCTTATTTTTGTTCTGCAAAACACAAAAAGATTATATCTGCGTCTGATTCTAAGAAACGGGGTAAATGGCACCCTTCAGGTGCTCCAAACCCCATGTGATGGTACAGAGACAGAGTTAAGACCTCTGGCCTCTTTGACCCATGCCAGAAGTGAGGATGCAGACAAGAGTAGCCCTTGCCACCAGTGTGCCCACATCTGCATCTGCTCCTCCAGCTCTTTGCCATAAAATGGAGTAGAATGTAGCACTAAATCTAAATGAGCTTGAGAAAAAGGGCTAGATTTGGGACTATTAATTTGGGTGAAGGACCCACCAGCTTTGTACTCTAGGATCTTGCTTTGTCAAAACACAGTTTCAAAGAGAAAAAACTGGATTAACCAATTTTAGTAATGACACAAACCAGCATTATTTTTCTTAGTGAAACATAGGTTATGTATTTAAGAAGCACCAAAACAACATTAAAATGAAGGGACAAAATTCCCACACAAATTTAGTAACCAAAATTAACATGGTAACTGGATTTATTAATTATTAAAGTTTTTATGTCAAAACGTGCCAGAAGGTCAATTGGGAACCGCATGTGATTTCAGACTGCTCGCAAAGGAGCATGAGTAGTGTTTGCCTAGCAGACCGCATTGAGGAGAGTTTTACAATCTGACGTACGGCCTCATTTAGCTTTTAGCAGGTGTCCAAGTGGTCCACCCGATCAGCAGAAATTAGAGGACTACTTATCCTATTTAGGCATCCCTTCTTGCATACCTGCATGGCAAGGATCTTTAAGCCTACACTGAATCCACAGCACTGTGACATGCTGAGCGGGTACCATGTTGCCGTGGCTTCACTTTGCATTTCTGTTTGTTTTTCAAATGCAAATTTCCAAAGTGAGAGATTCTTTTAGAAAAACAAACAATCAATGGCCATAACTTGCAGGGAGGTTTCTCTCTGCCTGTCAGGGCTACTTAATTGCCGGACCAGGACCGTTATGCTGTATGGTGATCCCAGGCAGGGAAATGTAGTATTGCTTGTCATGCTTGTAACTGGACAGGTCAACCTTTATTATAACCTTAGGGCCATGTGATGGAGTCAATTTAGGCCTATTGGCCCAAACTCTCTAGTTGCTTCACCTCTAAATGGGGAAGCGGAACTGAGGGGTGGGACGGATGAACTGCCAGTTGATGCCATTTCACCTGCTCCACCAAACACTAAATTACCCACTTAGGCTTTTCTATGAAAGTCTAGATCATCCAGCGGGACAAGGTAAGAAGCTGTAGGCAGTGATCTTTTCACAAATTCAGATATTCCATTGTTGGGGTTCCACTGAGGCTCTAAGTTCATGCACCAAAAGCTCCAAGCAAGGCACATTTAAAAAACATAGCTGCGAAAGTATTCTTATCACAGAGTTTACTTTTCTGCCATTTCCTGCGCTCTGGTTTAGTCCTCAAACTTAGTCACTTGTTTCAAATGTCTTCCAGTCAGGAAAGACAGAATACTGAAAGTAGCAGGACTCCAAGAGGTGCATAACTTCTCTACAAGATACTGCAGGAGCCTTTTTCTGTGCTGAAAAGGTTCTGAGCAGAACAAATCAAGAAAGCCTTCCCTGCCAAGTTTGTGCATTTCTTGGAAATATTCAGCACTTTGTTCCGGTTCTCCAAAGCTAACACAAATGACTCATCAAAGTGGGCAACCTTCAAGCCCACAAGGTCAGTGGAGGCCCTTTCCTTCGGTACAAGCAGGTACTAGACAAAGGCCTCAATCCTCTCTTTAGGCTGAAAGAGAGCAGGGACCTCTTCTTCTGACCTTCACTAAGTACTGTTGTGTTCTGAGGATCTGGTAGGGGAGTGGCTTTTTTTCTAGCAATAAGTAGCAATGTTTGGTGATATGCAAATACCCAATCCACACATTGTTCCTAAAGTCTACCTGTCCCTCTTTGCAGTTTTACTCCACACAATCCCAGAAACCTATACGCCAGGGTGTTTCAAGATGACGGGATCTGTGTTCCAGTCCCCAGAGCTCTCTATGCCCACCAAGGGAAGGAGTAAACACCCTTGGAAAGCCATTCTTGTGTGGTTCTGACTTGGGATCTCCTCCTTCCGTGTTCAGATATCTGGCAGAGGTCAGAGCAGCTTTAAGGCACCCCTGAGATCTGATATTCCTGTCCACCCCTGCTCTCCCACATTTCAGGATAAATAGCCAGTAATAAATCCTACATTCCTTCCTGCCTGAAGGCGCACATCTACTGTTCCCTCGTGGAAATGTATGTCATGCCTTTTCTATCAGCTCATTACTGCCACTGGAGAAGGGGGAGACTAGCAGGAGAAAATCAAGTACTGCCCTGGCCCTTAGGCAGAGATAAAACCATATTTACAGAATATTAAACAAAAATCTACATTCAACATCGAATTCAATTTTTTGCACAAATGTTGCAATAGTGCCCAAATGATTTTTGTAGCTATTACCTAGATCAACCTTTGAAAAGTGTGGCTTTTATTCACTACAGGCTTTAACTAGAGGGAAAGGTTAACAAAATTGCAGTGAAGTAATATATTTTATCTAGTCACTTCATAGAAAACTCCAATTTAGGGCATGTAGACATTTTATATTATGCACCCTGGCCTCATGACACCCAATGCTCTACTTAAGGGAGACTTAACTAATGTAAAACATATTTCACACGTTTCATTTCACATGTGCCTGCTGCAGTTTTGGCTGCAGCCTTTCAAGCGAGCATTGGCTTTCCTGAAGCCATGCTTCTCAAGTCACACATGTGAGTGTTGTAAGATTGCCCTGCAGCCCATATGTAACATTTAACCTTTATTTCATTGGTGCATTTCCTGTGCCATATTACTTTGGCCATACCTAAAAGTAAAATATGCAAGTTTTGATTAGCCTCTCTTTCATGTTTGGGGCATAGAGCACAGTGGGTGTTGAGCAGTTCCCCCAGTGGCAGAGTAACAAATGGCAGCTAGTAAAATGCGGAGGTCCCACTGAAAAGGTGCACCTTCCTACAGCAAATAAATATAAAGGTGGAATAGGGAAATTAGAATGCTTATCAATGCAGAGAATTGCAATTGTAATTGTATTTAAATAGCGCCTACTACCCCCGATGAGGCGTGGAATCGCTTTCTGGCGAGTAGCACTCTACCTCGGAACCCATAGTGGATTAGGGGTGGATTACTATGGGAAATATAAGTTGTTAAATAGAGCAGTGGGCATGTTAGTCTGTTTGTTGGACTGAAAGGAAGGATAGAGGAGGCAAGAGTCTAGAAGGTTTTATTAGTGAGATAATGGTAGTAAAAATAGGGTTGGATTGAGTCAAAGACGGGATAGAGGAGGTAAGAGTCTAGAAAACGTTATTTGGGAGATCATAGTAGTAAAATGAGGTTTGGGTTGAATCAGGGAGGGGAAGTAAATGATATATTGAAAGGGGTATAGGATGAGGCATTGAGTAGTGTTTCGGAGAGAGTTGTAGGTTTTTATCCCCACAGTGGGAGTAAAGGGATAAATATATAGATGCATAACTATATAAAAATGCATACATGTATATGGAAAATAATATAGAAATATAAAGTTGTGTTATATAAAGTCCCACATGTACATGTATGGATAAATATTTAGAAACTCAAGCATTCAAGTGTTGCTGTACATAAAGCCAAATTAATCATTTTTATTAAATGTGTATTTATGTGTTTGGTAACTGATTGTTTTTTCAAATGTATTTATAATTATTATTTTTTAGATTGTATTTTCACCAATATTTCAATTGTGAAGCACTTATAGATACAATTGTTATATATATATATGACCCAGTAGAAGGCAATTCGCCGAAACGTGTCGGTCCGATATTGTAGATACAAGTGACTGTGTATTTTGCCTTGTAATAAGTAAAATAAATATGAACTTTTCAAAAAAACTGACCTCGCAGTAGTGGAGCTGCAGTTTGTTGACCTGGTGCTGCCGGATTCAGTGTTTGGAAAGAAGAACGCCAAAGGGAGACATATATATATATATATATATATATATATATATATATATATATATATATCATAAACAAAGTTCCACCTAGGGCCGCCGAACTCACGGCGGGTTCAACCAGAAGGCAGGGTGGAACCCGCTTGTTTCACAGACTTTTAAAAAAGATTTGGTGCACTCACGGGGTGTGTAAGGGCTTGAGTCATCCGCAGACGCGTTTCAGGCTTCTGCCTTCCTCAGTGCAGAAAGCCATGAATAACAGAGCACAGTGGCAACGATTTAAACAGTCCTGCAGTCGGATTGGTGGATCATTAACCAATGAGAGGACTGCAACTTCTCAGAGGTCGGCAGTGGGACGTCAACATTTCCAGTACTATTTGATGTTATTCGGGCCTCATGCTCCATTCCATAGTTTTATCCGATGTTCATGAAATGCTGTAATACTTCCACCGCCTTAAAGATTATAGTCACTGTGCCTATACATGCCCCTCGCCTGCCGCTGAATGTTATCACGGGCTTCACTGTGGGTGTCCTTCATATGGTAAGGCATCCTGGTTTTGGATAAACCATGACCTACATAGGTCAACAGAGTCCGTTAGCGGCGGTTCAGGCAGCCCCTAAATGAATACCATAAACAAAGTTCCACCTAGGGCTGCCGAACTCACGGCGGGTGCAACCAGAAGGCGTGGGTGGAACCCGCTTGTTTCACAGACTTCTAAAAAAGATTTGGTGCACTCACGGGGTGTGTAAGGGCTTGAGTCATCCGCAGACGCGTTTCAGGCTTCTGCCTTCCTCAGTGCAGAAAGCCATGAATAACGGAGCACAGTGGCAACCATTTAAACAGTCCTGCAGTCTGATCATTAACCAATGAAAGGACTGCAACTTCTCAGAGGTCGGCAGTGGGGCGTCAACGTTATTCATGGCTTTCCAAACTTCTGTTTATTTTAAAAACCGCTCCAGCTTGTCATGACGCGTTTCGGTCATCGCCGTGACCTTGATCACATCTATATATATATATATATATATATATTAACCATAAGTAATATATACATTTGTTCATCAAACCTATAAGAATATCTATATATTTTTAAACTATATCTAAATATATACATATAATCAAAACATACATGTTTACGTACACAAGCATTGTTTTGAGTATGTTGGTCATGTAGGAAGAGGCCAAGAGCCAACTCTAGAGTAGTCTTCTGAAGATAAGATAGTTTTCTGTGGATCCTATGTTAGAGGGTAATGAATTCCATAGTTTGACTGCTTGAACTGAGAAAGATGTACCCCATGTTTTTTTCTTAAATGCTGGGGTATTGAGGCCGTGTGTCAGTCTGGAGCTGAAGTTCCTTTATTGTATGTATTTGTTCATTTTATTCCCGATGAATAGTGGCCCTGTTTAATGTATTGCTTTGTGGGTGATACAAAGCAGCTTGAAAGTGGATCTTCCGGCAACCGGTAACGAATGAAGGGCCCTCAAACAAGAGAGACGTGGGCTTGTGGTTTTACATATAGGAGTAGTCTGGCATCAGAGTTCTGAGTCCGTTGTACTCTTTTCTTAGTTGATAAAGATGATGCATGGTAGAGGCCATTGGTGTAATCATGGTTACACAGTACAAGAAAGATAATAGGTTGGACCTTGTATGGAAATCCTAGGTGGGGGAAAATGCATCGCCGAATTTTGATATTAAGGAAGCTTGCTAACTTATCCACTTTGGCATTCATTGAGAGCTTAGGGTCCATGATAATTCCAAGGTTTTTCACTTCCTTGGATACCTTAAGAGGTGGTCCCAGATAGTCAGGCCAGGTGCAAAGTGGGTCATAATGTTTCCAATTGCCACATGTGAGTATTTCTGTTTTGGATGCATTCAATTTGAGATGGCTCCATGTCATCCACTGATTAACGGCTCAGGGGAAACTGAAGATTTTTGAGTTTCCAATCTCTTTGATTATAGCATGGTATAGTTATGGCATGTGAGCTGAAATTTGTTGATCATTGACTTCATGTAGATGTTCAGAAGCATGGATGAGATGTTACAGCCTTGAGGGACCCCTGCTTTTGTGCAGTGTGGTTTGGATGAGAAAGGAATAGTATTGATGACATTTGTTCTGTTTTGAAGGTAGGATGTGATCCAGTCGAGGACAGTCTCCTCTACGCCAGCTTCATGGAGTCTTTGGATTAGAGTGTCATGATGAACTGGGTGGAAAGCAGCTGAAAGGTGCAAGAGAAGTAGTGCAGCTACCACGTTCTGGTCTACTTTTTTTAAGGTCATCCCAGTTGGAATGAGGGCAGATTCTGTGCCTCTTCCCCGACGGAATCCTGTTTCAAAGTCAGGAAATATGGGCGAAAACTGCTCTTTCTTTCAATTTGCCCAGGAAAGGTCCATTTGTAATGGGTCTATAGTTGTTTGTCTCATGTGGGTCCAGATTTATTTTCCTAAATAATGGCCTATGTATGCCGAAAGACACCTGTTGTTCAAGAATTATTGATGACTGTTCTGACATGTGGCAGCAGAGGTGGTTATAAGAATGTTCTTGAAGATTTGTGGTGGACAAGGGTCAGAGGGGCAGCCAGCTGGCCTGCTTATTTTGACAAAATCCATAAATTCAGTTCTGATAGTTGTTTGAAGAAATGCAGAGGCTGGGTTAGCCTATCATTGGAAGGGATTGTTGCAAATGTGTTGGTGATGGTGGTTTTCCTTTGTTTTTATTAGGACTCCAAGATGTCTGCTTTGGTTGCGTAATGATTAGACAGTTTGTCAGTAAATTCTTGAGAAATGCAATGAGTTTCCTCTGTGCAGTTAGGTTTACAAAATTCAGTGAGAATTGTTTTAATTCTTTATGTGCATATTTAGCATTTTGAGTTCTGTTTAAATAGTACCTTTTTTTTTAGCTTTTTTGATTGTTGACTTGTATATTCTGTTAAATTTGAGTAGGTGGAGTTTGTCTTGAGTGTTATTTGTTTTGAGCCAGGTACATTGCAGCTTTGCAATCTGTTGTTTTATCTTTTTTTGTTTTGTATTCATCTAAGGTGCGTGTTTTCTATTGTCCTTTTTTGTGGTTTTAGGATATCAAAAGCTTCTTGGAGCCACTCATAGAGTTTTGTTACTGAATTTATTGTGTCAAGATCTGTGTTGGATGCTATTTGTGTTTCTAAGTGTTCAAAATTTAGTTTGTTCCACGTTTGATATGTGGCTGCATGTAAGATGGCCTTAGGTGTGGTGAGTTGTGGTGTTTTGTGTTGGAAATTTACCAGATTGAGGTCTGACCGGGTGACTGGAGTAATACTTTGAAAGGTAACTAGTCCTGGATTTGAAAGAATGACATTTAGGATGTGTCCAGCGATGTGTCTGGGTTTGTGGATGATCTGATGTAGGCTTAGTGTGCCTACGCCAGTGATGATAGTTATTGGATGGGGCATGTTGAGTTTGTCAAACCATATGTTTATGTCACCAGGGATGCATAGGTTGGAATGTAGTGTCATAAGGTTTGAACCTGTGTATAAAAGCGTGTCTGGGAATGTTGAATTGCTAGGTGGTGGTTTGTAAAAAAGAAGGCAGTTGCACGGTGAAGTTGGTGTAGGGTTCCATCTGGTGATGAGGGCCTCACAACCTTGTTTGAAAATGTTATTAGGCTTAGGTGAGATTTATTGGTTTCTTGAATATAACAGCTAGTCTGCCTCTTCTTTTGCCTGAGTGATTTTGTGTGAAAGTTTGATAGCCTGGAGGAACAGCTTCATGCAATACTGGAGCCATATCATCTCCCAATCATGATTCAGTTAGAAAGAGTAAGTCAGGTTGTGTGTCAGTGAGTAGGTTGTAAATGTGGTGCTTGTTTTTAGAAAGTGATTAAGCATTTATTAGTAGACAATCTGCAGACTGTGTTTTGGTGGTGATGTTACTTTGTTTTCTAGAAGAGTGAGTAGTACTCTTTGAACTTGTAGCAGGTGTATTATTAGGGTTGGTATTAACTGTATCAGGATAGCAATAGTGTTGTTTGTCTATATCATAATCCTCGTCCAGCAGGCTTAGAAGGCAAATTTGTTGGATCTGTATGTGGAGATGGTGGTTGAGAGTGAGTTGGTGGGCTGTGTTGTTTTTGTAGAGCAGTCTTGTTGTGTAATAGACAGGGAGATGAGAAGTTGTGAAGAACGGTATGTTGTATATTTTGTATGCCAATGTTTAGGGTGGACGTTGTATGGGTTAGGGGTATTAGCGGAGAATGTGGGTCATGTTTTAATGCTCTAAATTGTCCGATAAATGAAAGGCGGGTGAATGGGGTTGTTGATGTTGGGGTATTTGTAGTAGGTGTTGGTGAAGATAGAAATTTGGGTGTAAATTATATTTAGGATCTGTATTATTTGTGTAGTCAAGAGGGTAGGAGTAGGAGTTTGTTTCTGTATTGTGACGGAATGTAGTATGAAATTGTGTGTCAGTAAGATTTTGATGTTCTGTGTGTATGTGTTATGTTTTGTTTATGTAGAGTAGTGAGATGAGATATTGATGTAGTGAATTTCTGTGAATGATTTGGATGTGAAGTACTGTTAGTGAGTGGAAGTTGAATAGTAAAGGGTGCGGTGATGTGCGTTGGCGGAGAGTGTATGTGGTGTGTAATAGGAGATGGACAGGGGTTACAAGTGAGAACAGTAGCCAGAAATTAGAAATCTTTGTATCATCACAAAGGTTGTCTCTGCTGTTAGTTCTCTTGAAACTGCCCCCCTAAGAGTTGCTTCTGTAATTATGTCAAAATGGGCATAGGGCAAGGAATACAGATCGTGTAAAAAACATATGAAGTAGCCGTCTGCTAGGGGGTTTGAGAGATGAAGCGGTTGCAAATGCCTTTCCTATTTCCCCTGATAAAAGCAGATACACATCAACTGTGTTGGATCAATCTGTAAACTCTAAAATTAGAACTCAAAACCTTTTAAGTTACATTGGTTTGTCAATAAAAAGATTTACTAGGGGATTGATTTAGGGAGATGTTTATTTTGTCATTTGTGAAAGCCGAAGGCAGCTGGTATGCATGCATCTTTCATTCAAACAAGACAGGTCATCACAGGTATTCGATGCTGGAAAGTTAGAAGGTGATTTATGAATCGGGTGCAATCATATGCTATAATACGTGTCTTCCACGTGAAATTGTATTGACTAACAGTACTCTCATAAAATATACATTCTACTTTTATTTCCATTGAGACAACAACATGCAAAATGGTCTCTTTCTCTCTCGCTGTCCTTTCAAATCGGTTCTGGTGAGATTATTTTATTTGCCCTCCGTATTTGATTTAAAAAATACTGTTTATTATTAAAAGGAAAGAATGATTTGTATGCAATTGTGCAACTTAGAGTTGTGTGGCGGAAATGATTTAACCGTGCATTGTGAAGTTTCTATAGAAAACCTTTGAGGTATTGAGCTTGCCGGTCCTGAACTACTGCAGGCATATCTTATGAAATATAGATGACAGAAACGTGAATGCATCAATACTTCATTACGTTCCCTGGGAGCAGGGTGTAACCTGTTTATGTCACCACAGAAGTGAAGCGCCCCACCGAATTGCTAGGAAAACAATTATGAAGCGCATTTGTTAATCCTCACATTGTCAACGAAGCTATTTATTTTTTTTGTGACAATTCTTGAACTAATGTCCGGTACTGTGTCTACTGCCACAACCTTCCAAAAGGTAGAAATTAGCATATCATTATAAGTTATTGACCAGCTATTGGAGATTAAATTATTCCTCGAAAAAGCCCTCGATGGCATCTTGCATTCAGTGCTAAAATACAATTTAGGTGTTTGTTTAGGAACAAAAGGTGCCATGTGCTGGCTTGGAGGTGAATTCGGTCTTTGGCACACCGCGCGTTTGTTAATACAATAAACCAAGCCTGTAAGTCTAACTTTCACGGCACGTTTTCGCCTCCTCTGGAGCAGTAATACGCGGCATGCCATCCTGCCACAGGGCATACATTCTTCCAGCTCTGACAAGGACCTATGCTCCTACGGAGCTGTTTGCTTCTCTTTCTGGGGTTTCGTGCGTCCCTTGCAAGCGTTGCTAATAAGAGACCATCTGTTTCCTTAATAACTGCTCAGGCTGATGTTAAAAAGCTCATGACGCCGTTTGGAACGTGCAAGGGAAAAAATACCCCCTTGAGTCTTGCCAACCTTCCCTCTTCTCAGGCAATAGCAGGAGAAAAACTGCTGCCTCGTGCTAATTTTCAGATCCCTGTGCAAAAAGAGAACAGAAAAATAAATAAGAGACCTGCATAAGTTCATCCCACAAAAAAGTGCCAGTTGCCCTTTGGTGTATTCTGTGGTAAAGTATAAGAATTTTGTAAAAGAAAACAAAATATATAGCTCCTGAACTAAAGAAAAAATGGCTAGTTATCCAGATTACGAACGCTGAAGTCAGTGTGCAGGCACTAATCACGAGTTTCAGCGCTCCCTTCGGTGAAAGAATTAGAGAATCGCTGCTAATGAGAAGGACTTTACTTGATGACACGCCATTTGCTTTGAGCACGGTTCAATACCGCACAGAAAAGAAGGGAAAGCACACCTAGCTTTAGTCTGTGCAGAAAAGCAAAGGCTAGTCTCATTACAGCTTTACATTTATTAGGATATACAGTTTATATGCAACCTTGGCACCCGCAGCTCACAACATAAGCCACAGGCCTTTGAGAGTCATTAGGCCCTCTCCCTGCACGGAAGTGACTGCGTCGCCACAGGAAGCCCATGGGATACATGGAGTGAAAACTAGAAGCTCAGCAGAAACGGGGCATCGACGCTTCAGTGCATAAAATACCCATATTTAGTGGATGGAAAAAAACTGATAACTTAGCAAAATAAGAATTTTGCTAAACTCCAGGCTGCTCTGGATAACCACATGCTTGCCTTTTGTGCTGACACACGCAATTATGTTTTCCTTTTCAAAAAATGTGTGATTACAATCATAAAACAGCAGTGCCTACCTTCGCTTGGTTTTGCATTTACGGCTCCTAAGGAAGCAGTGAATGAATCATAAGCTGAGGCCACAGGGGAAGAAAAGCAAACTTATTGTATCAGTATTTGCCATGCTTTTCCAAAAGCAAGGACTATTCAGTCTATTGCGTACCAGAAGCTAGCTATGTGTTTACACCGGTCAGCAAATATGGCAATGAACAAGTGAATAAATATCTTAACAAAGTGTCGAAGACAACGGCCCCTATCCCGACCACGGGGCCGAATTCCGATATGTACAGTAACTCCTATTAGCATATTTATCGAAATTCAGAATTTTGAGGCAAACGTCATAACCCCAAGAATGTTCCCATGTAAATATTGACAGGTTTGACCGACTGAAATTTACCTGGGGAGTAATCTGGGGTACATTTTAATAAAAGAAGACTCTGGTGTGGACCGCACCAAGTCCACATGAATATAATTTTTTCAGGTGGTATGCCCAGAAAAGGAGGTATTCAATACAAGCATTAAATACCACGACCACAATGATGGTGTTTACCAAACGCAGTAAATACCCACCCTAGTCTAGATGACTCAAAATCAGGTCTCAATAATTCAGGTTATCTCGTTTGAGATATGGGTATCTTACTAGTCCTTACATTCCCTTTGCAACCTAGTACCGTGCTGAATTGGCAACTAAAAAAAACAAACTAAAAAAGATCAGAATTAGAAAAGACAAGAATGGAAGAACTAGTGACATATAACACAGACCATCTTAACAACCCCAACTCCAAGAAAGTGCTGATTATATTTTAGCACTTTCCTATGTTAATTTTTTATCATTCTTGATTTAGCACTCCTAAGACCCCAGCCAGGGTGACAGGGAACTGGGAAGCTCAATGCGGCACAGGTACGCAATAGGGTAAATTGACAAAGAACAGCAACAATAGACATCGGGAAAATCAATAACAGCAAAGGCATTTCGAACAGGTAGTAAAAACCATACCGCATAGAATGTGCATTTAGAGGTGACAACATAGTCAATGAGAGATGAGCAGAAAAGAAAAGACGAGAAAGAGGAGGTGGAGGCAAATGAAGCAGAAGAAAGAAAGTGTGGTTAGACAAAACAATAGGAGATGGAGAAACAAAAGCAAGAGAGATCCTGCTTTGAAAATAAGACCCTGATTTAGAGTTTGCCAGATGAGTACTCTGTGACAAACATGACGGATATCCCAACAAGCCTGTTACAAAGACCATAGGAAATAATTCACATTGAAGTACTGGGTTTTATTGGACCCAGCGGTGCCAGGGAACACACCCAATGACCTCGAGTTCTTCCTGTCTCAGACTACAGAAACACAGAGTCTTCTTGGTGGCTTCAAAGATCAATTTATTGGCTGCAGCCAGCAACAGGTATCCTAGAAGTACAACACGGTGTATGTTCTCAGGAGACTGCTCCTTTTCATGGAAACCAGCTATCTCTTTTATACAGAATATTATGCTTTAGGCAAACATTCCTTATTTTTACAGTGGGTCATTCACATATTTCTTACAACAAAACAAAGACAGATTCATGATGACAAGCCCATTTTCAGTTTGTCCAGCCCACAACCAAATACCCAGTGAGGCCCAACACCTGCAACAGATATAATCTGGACTCCTAATAAAATCGGGCACCTCCTCCTCGTAAAGCAGGTCATAAAGAAAGAGCAGTGACAGGTGTGGATAAGATTTAGATATAGATGTGTGCAATGAAGGGTTTATGGCATGCTGCACCTGGGCCCCTAATCTCGATCGGCCACTGGGAACTAAAACGAGCCGAACAGGTTCTGGCTCTGGACAGTGGAGTCAGCTTGCCCAGGTCACTGAAAGTGTACGTGTCCCCTAAGGCGCGTTTTGGCTTTAGTCATTGCCTTATGTGAGGGCAACCACAAAATGGCTGCCGTACACAAAATGGAACCCGAGGGTTCACAAGGGAATCGTTAATATTAGAGTGATCCCGTCACTCGAATATGACGCAAATACTCAGATATAGCATACCTGTCATTACCGGTCTGCTGATACCAAAATCGTCATGTTTACAATGATGTTAATGACACAGGTCCAGAATTTTCAGTACCACAGACCCTCCTTTTGCCCTTACATAGGCAATTTACTTACACTCATGCTCATCTGAGTCTAGGTCTATGTTCATGAATTCATTGAGATGTTGCTGTAGCATCATCCTATTACTTAGCTCGTCCCTTGATACAGGTTTCCTTACACATGATGTAACACATAGGCCGCATATGGCAGGAACACACTGTATGCACAGACAAAACAGGAAAAGGAATGCTAGAAGTATCCCAATGACCGTCAGAACTTTCCATCCCCAGGTGGATAACAGTTCCCGGAACCATCCCATCAACGACCAGTCTCCTTCATCTACATGGATGGATTCAGAGATGCTATGTAGTTTGAAGATGGCCTGGTACACTGTTGGAGCGTTATCTGGAATGAAAATGCAACAACTGGATTGGATCACTCTACATACCCCACCACGGTCTGCAAGTATGATGTCTAACGCGACCCTGTTCTGCAGGGTCATAAGGCGGTCCGACTGGAGCTCAGCAGTCAAATTATTAAGGGCACCGACAGTTTCGACTATGGTGGATTCAACCACTCGCGTCAATTGCCTCACATTCCTGTTGTTAGCCATAGGTCCCCAGAACGGCAGAAAACCCCTAAAGAAGTCTCCCGCTTCTTGTCCTGCAGTGTCTTCCTTGCTGAAGACACCCCTAATTCTTCTTATCTTATGGTAATCTGCCGCAGCTGTGTAGGTGGGAGGCAACAGGAATGAAACGAAGCATGTGCCCGAGAAGTCAGGGGGCAACCACGTGTAGGCCCTATCATGGCAGATAAAGTAGGTACCCCTAGCTGCTAAGAACAAAGGGGAAGTCTGAGACGCAAAAATATACGTTTCAGTGCAGATACTCTTTTCTAACTGAGCTCTTGGATTCTTGCCATTACCTTGCAGACATAGATGACCCTGATGGGGTACAATCCAAATTGGAGCGGATCTTTTGCTTGCTGGTTCTCGCTCAGACTCGCTCCATATCCAGTCACGTTCCATCCAATATACGCTAGTGTCTCATCTTCCGGGATAGTTTCGTAGGAACTAGTTCCCCTTATCATGTCGACTATCCCCTTAACTAGAGCACTATTCTTTGGGTTGTCTTTGACGGAACGTAGGGGGTGGATTTCGCGAGCATAGATGAACATCGTTCGGTATGCCCACACAGAACCATTGTAGCTGAATGGCAGCACTAGGTAGGGAATACCTTTCTCAGTAGTATGAGGCATAAGGCCACACACCCAACAGTTGGTTCTGTTCACTACTAGCTGGTGTTGGTGTAAGAGCTGAACAAAGGAGTTGTTCATAAACTCTAATCTTCTAACGGACTCGTGTTCAGGTAGAGGGTGAAAAGAATGTGAGGAGATAGTAGAGGAAGGCATGGGCTGTACAGTGGGTGCAGATGTCACTTGAAAAGAGAATATGATATACCCCACTAAAGACATCATTAAACTAAGTAAAATACAAAGACACATAATTAAAAAACATTTTCTGCTCATGGTTGCACATATTTTCCTCTTGAAACTTATTCTTTCAACAGGTCTCTCCATCTGAAAAGGCTCCATCCTCTAACGTGCTGTTCGCGGCGGTTGGTTTTCTTCACTTGAGAGTGTTTCTGAATGTCCCAGGGAACGCCCTAGAGCAAACCAGACCCGTAGACCTTGTGTCCGCAGGCTACACACTCAAGTCTTTTCACCACGACCCTACAGCTGAACCCGGATGGTGGTTCAAAAACAGGTTTTCGGATGGGAGGACCAAAATTTCATTTTATTTGTCCATGACTCTCGGTCGCAAGTTATAACGGCTTTTTCCAGGCAATGTCTGGTCGCAAAACAAAAGTTCAGGCTCAGTAGTGTCCAATCGAAGTGGTGATGGTATTGCTCTTTGGAGAAGATCGTCACTTTCTCGCTCAGAATTTGTCCCTGTGACGCGTGCGTCACTAAAAGGCAGAAAACGAGGCACTGTTTCAGTTTCCGAGTCAGCAATTCCCTCCTGGACCCACCGGTCATATGGTAGAGGCAAAGGGACCCTCTTACAGTGTACGCCGTGGATCCAGTTTTTCTTCCCTTGTACTCGCACTGCAGATCTTGTGGACAAAATCACCAAATAGGGGCCAATCCAGCGGGGCTGATCGTTCTTTGTCCGCTGAAAGTTCTTGATTAACACCCACGATCCGGGATTGATTGCATGCCCTGGATCTTTAGAAGCCTGAGGCAGTGTATTATGAACCTGTTGGTGTAAAACACGCAATTTAGCCGTCAAATCATGCAAGTAATCAAGCAGTACAGGGTGTTCAATCTCGCTGAATTTCGTTGGCCTTGGCACTCCCCATATGTTAGCCGGGCGACCAAACACTATCTCATGAGGACTAAGTCCTACTCGGGAATGTACGGTCATCCTAGTTGACAACAGTGCTAATGGCAACGCATCAGGCCATTTAAGGCCAGAGCTTGCTTGTATCTTGGCCAGTTTTAGTTTAAGAGTGCCATTATAGCACTCAACTAATCCAGCTGATTGGGGATGATTTGCAGCGTGAAATTTCTGCCGGATTCCTAAACCTTCACACACTCGTTTCATCACTTGACCCACAAATTCACCCCCATTATCACTCCACACCATTCTCGGCAAACCAAACCTAGGGAAGAACTCTTTGAGAAGGGCTTTCGCTGTGGACAAGGCAGTATTATCTTTCAGAGGATATGCCTCTACCCATCTTGAAAAGGCACAAACAACAATGAGTACGTATTTCAAATTGTTGCACCTCTCCATGTGGATGAAATCTAGCTGCAAAACCTCGAACGGATACGTTGGAGGCGCAAAATGACCAGCTGGAGTTGGGGTTCCCTTACCAGGATTGTATTTCAAACAAACCATACAATTTTTGACCACATTCTCTGCACATTTGGGAATTCCAGCATTTTGCCACGCTGGAGCCAATAACTTACAGATTCCTTTCACACTGATGTGGGCCATCCCATGTGCCATTGTAACCACTGCAAGCACATATGTATCGGGTAACAACCATCGCTGATGCTCCGACAATTCAACCCAACAACCATTTGCATCCAATTTACCCGTACTCTCTCTCCACGTACTTAATTCCTTCTCCGTAGCTTCAGCTTGGATGGACTTCACACTCTCTATCGTATCTTCACACATTCCAACGTCACCAATCCATCTTGCAGGGCCCGCAACATACATTCGACTCATCACATCTCTTGCTGTTTCTTTCGCAACTTCATCAGCAAACATATTACCGCGACCAACGTCGTCAGTGATCTTCTTATGTGCACTGCATTTCACAATCGCGACTTGCAATGGCAAAGTAAGTGACTCCAGGAGCTCATTCACCAATTGACCATGCTGTATTTTCGTACCGTGAGACGTGAGGAACCCACGTTCCTTCCACAAGCATCCAAAACTATGGGCCACACCAAACGCATACTGGCTATCGGTATATATGGTCACTTTCATTCCTTTTGATAATACACACGCTCTCATAAGTGCAGTCAACTCTGCTGCTTGAGCTGAATTATGTGGGATACGTGCAGTTTCAACAATCGTATGTAAAGTCGTGACAGCATATGCCGCAGTCGTATCACCATTCGGAAGCTTGAAGCATGACCCATCCACCCATAAGGGACCATCACACTTTACAAGAGGAGTGTCCCTAAGATCTACTCTCCCTTTCGTTTCTTCTTCTGTCCTAAGAAAGCAATCATGCTGTTCCGGAACATCTGTCTTTGTTATAATTGGCAACAATGTAGCTGGGTTCAGCGTGTTGCATTTTCTTATGTGCACATGGCTCGCTAAAAGTGTCAACTCGTAACCTGACAATCGAGCACTAGTTAAGTGCTGTGTCTTGGTCCTGTTTAACAAAATATCCACTGCATGTGGGACCATCACGACCAGCGTATTATTCATCACCAAACCAGCAGACTGTCGAATAGAAACAGCTGCTGCCGCTGTGGCTCTCAAACAACTCGGCAACGCTCTAGCTACCGGGTCCAAAATCGACGAGAAATATGCACATGGACGTTGCTTGTCCCCAAAAGACTGTGTTAACACTGATAATGCACATCCTTCTCTCTCATGGACATACAGCGTAAAGGGCTTGCTGTAGTCGGGGGTACCCAACACAGGAGCCGAACACAATGCATCACGCAATTCGGAAAAACTTTTCTGACAATCTTCGGACCAAGGAAGGGGATTCGGCGTGTCTTTATAGGTCAATGCTACCAAAGGTTTAGCCATCAATGAAAAATTCGGTATCCATTGTCTGCAATAGGATGTAATACCTAAGAAAGCACGCACTTCTCTCTGTGTCATTGGCACACTTAATTTTGCAATTGCCTGAGTTCTTTCTGGGGTCAATCTTCTTCCCTCTTTCGATAAGAGGTGACCTAAATAGGTCACTTCTTGTCGACAATACTGTAACTTGGAAAGAGACACTTTGTGGTGTAAATCAGACAAATGACGCAACAATGACAAAGTGGCTTCTTTACAAATCTCCTTAGTATCTGCAGCAACTAACAAATCATCGACGTACTGTAGAAGGGTAGCGCCATCAGGTAACACAAGAGTGTCAAGCTGAGACTTCAGAGCCTGACTATAGATAGAAGGACTTTCACAAAAACCTTGAGGAGCTCTCTGAAATCGGAAGCTTCGGCCTCCTAAAAAGAATCCAAAAATATCCCTGCTCTCTACGGCAATAGGGATGCTGAAGAAAGCATTCTTCAAGTCAATCACCGAGAACCAAGTGGCTGAGGCTGGAATCATTGTCAGTAAAGCAGTGATATCGGGAACAACTGGAAACTGTGGCACAACTATCTTGTTTACCTCTCTAAGATCAATCACAAACCTGTAAACAGGTGGCTGAGAAGAGTCAGTACGCTTCAAGACAGGTAAAACAGGACTATTGCAAACATTACCTCTTGTCTCTTCAATTACATTTTTCTCAATCAAATCATAAATGATCGCTAGCAACGCTTTTTCACCTTCATTAGAGATCTTGTATTGGGGAATGCGCGGCATTTTAACATTGGCTTTCAACGTTACAACATATGGCGGTATTTCCAAAAGACCTACATCATTGGGACCAGTAGCCCAAAGAATATCAGGGAGAAACGACAATTCTGTTGGAAGTTTGTCCTTTGACAAATATATTGGTGAAACCACTGTCTTACCCAATGTGAGTTGTACTCCCGAAGGAGAACAATACAATGTCGCATTACAATCTTTTCAGCAGATCCAATCCTAACAAGTTCTCACCACAACCTGTCGTTAGAATAAGTGGTGCTTCGATTTCACAAGGTCCAACAGAAAGAGACATAGGGCTAGAAATCGGGTTCCTAACCGGGGCGCCAGAAAAACCTACTGAAACATTAGTTTCGCCAGACAAAGGTGCGCCAGGGAATTTAGAGTGCATAATAGAACTCTTTGTAGCACCAGTATCCAACAGAAAAGGCTCTGACACACCTGATGTAATCACCTCAATATAAGGTCCACTCTGATCTACTGGAACTGAAACAACTCCCTCTCTTTGTCTATGGCTGTCCTAGCAATCATCACCTTCCATACTCTCACCTTCTGCATAGTAGTCATCAGCATAGTACTGAGTCGTCCTACCAGACGCGTTATTCTGCTGATCAAAACTATTCATTGAATTTTGAGGAGGAAATGGGCGCGCGTTCTGGGTGAAATTTCCGCGTCCTCTAGCTCTAGGTGCTTGTGGAACACCTCGACCTCTTGCGCCAGAAATACCATTCATACGCTGCAACAAAATAGGGCAATTATATTTAAAATGACCTTCTTCCTTACAATATGAACATTGGTTAGGGCCTATCAGAGCACGTTGTTGAGGATACTCAAACCTTTGCGAATTCCTCTGATACTGTTGAGGTTGCTGATAGTCACGCTGATTACTACGAGGCGGATACGCTTGTTGTAAAAGAACCTTTGTTTTTAACTCTTTAGTTTTCTTGTCTGCTCTATCTTTCTCATCTTTATCTCTATTTTCGTAGTATTGTGCAGTAGCCAATATCTGTGCTGAAGAGGAAACGGCCCAAGAACTCTCTGAATCTTTCAATTTTTTACACAATTCGGGAAGCAAATTATGCACAAACTTGTCAACAAACAACCTTTGACCACCTTCTGTACTCATATCCTGACCACTGTGGTCGATAAATGTCTCTTCAAACCTAGTGAAGAAGTCAGATACACTTTCCTCCTTCTTCTGCTTGCATGCAGACAATTTATCCCAATTTACACGCATTGCAGGCATCAAAGTCTTCATGTAAGTAACGATCCTACCAGGGAGGTCTGCTACTAAAGGCTCTGGTTTAGCACCGCCTACTTGTCTGTCATTTGCCGCATTGATATTAATCCATGTGTCCCCTAACTCCGGCGCATGATCCGTGTGACGGATCACTCTCCATAAAGGCTGTGGGACCACATTTCCAAACAACATGTCTATATCAGCTAAATTCATAACACAGGAGTCTGCAGTCTGTGATAATTCCTTATAATAACCTGCAGGGTTTTTACGGGGTCGGGTAGAGTCTGCTTAAGAGCCAGGACTTCAGTTCGCTTCCATGGAACATGTACCCACACACGTTGAAAATGAGGCTGAATAGGTGGAACAGCATTTAGGTCTCCTTCTTTCCAAACTGGGGGAACTTCTCTCATGGGATACTGTCTGACCTTCCTTTTAACAGAGGGTTCTGGCTCAAACAACAGTCGAGAAATACCCTCACTCCTAAATGATAATAATGTCGCAACTGCTTTCTCAATATCGGAACCCACAATCGTGCCTTTGGAAAACTCAAACCGTACACGACACAACTCAGGCGGATTGGCCTCCATATCACAATCTTTTAATCTTTCAAGAAGAACTTCGCACATTTTGTCAAAAACATATCTCTGTTTCGGTGCTTGCCATTGGTGGAAGACATCCATAACAGACTCTAACTCATATCTTGTAGGGTCAGTGACCCATTTATGCGCCAAATGATCCAATACTCCCTTCTCTCTAGAATCGGGCAATTGGCTACGCAATTGTTTACGCTCTAAAACGGGGGTCGTAGTCGGTGACCCAAAGAAAGGAGACAAAATACTAGTAACAGTGTTTGTCATTCTCTGTCGGACAGAAGGAGAAGTTGACAAATGTACAGGAGGAAAAACAGGAGGAGACAAAGCAAATGCAGAGGCAGTGTCAGAAGGGATAGTGTGGAGGGAAATAGATGCAGGGGGCAAAGTCATAGGAAGTAAAGATGGAACAGGTAGTAAAGGTGGCAGCCCTTGAGGGGCTGCGCCATAGTAGTAGGTGCCAACTGAAAAACAGCTGGTGGTTGTGGAAGAACCGGAGGTACAACAACTGGGGGTTGTACAACTAAAGGTTGCGGAGGTGCTGTAGCACTCTGCGCATAAGGAGGTGGTGAATTCAACAAATGAGACATTAAAGGATCCTTCTCAAGTTCCTTCACTGTATCTTGCTGAAGAGGTGGCAAAACTGGATAACATTTATCAATTGCCAATTTACGTTGCCTGTGCAGCTGTTCACTCGCTTGTTCCTCTTCATCATCCTTATACTGCATAGCAGCTTGCATTATTGAAATACCCTTTTCTCTTTTATTCTTCTTTACTAATTTAATTTCTTTCTGTTTGGCTTCTTTTCGCCATAGGCGGAAAGAGTCAAACATCGCCGGCCGGGCTTTCTTCTTAAAAAGTCTAACCTCTAAATTATCCAGAATTTCGGTGTCAAAACTACCATATTGGGGCCACTTTAGGACACCATCTTTCCTTGTGTACCTAACCCATACGTTATTATACGTGATAGGGCCCACTCCATGCTTCACGTAGAGCTCATAGGTTGGAGTTCCAACTGGAGGAACCGGACACGAGTCCTCCAATCGGGAATCCCTATTACAACCAAGACAAAACAAATTTCCAAGTCTGCTAAGACCAGGCATCTTCGCTCACTAGTCTAGCTTCAAACTTCAAAGGATTATCGAATACGACAGTCTCGTGAATACACGAGTCCTTCGGCTTTGGTACTTGCAAGTTCCAAATCAAAAGATCCTAACAAATCAAAGATCCCATGGGATACCCAAAACTAAGAACCAAGACTAAGGACTGGGAGACGCTCCACTTATACTTAACTGAGGTATCGATGACGTCACCAGAAGACTCGTCTATTGTCTCGCTCTACAAATCATAAAAGGGTCCAAGACAGGGCGATAGTCAGGGCAGCAGTCCTTCGTAGCCGTCGGGACCTCGGGGAACCTCGCAGCAAAGACTTTCGGACCACGAACGACATACAGGGGTCGATGAAGTGGTTGGCCTTCCTCCAGAATTTTACATGAAGCTCCTCACGACCTCTGGCTTGGACCGGTACCGCTGAAATCGCCCCACGTTGGGCGCCAATTGAAGTACTGGGTTTTATTGGACCCAGCAGTGCCAGGGAACACACCCAATGACCTCGAGTTCTTCCTGTCTCAGACTACAGAAACACAGAGTCTTCTTGGTGGCTTCAAAGATCAATTTATTGGCTGCAGCCAGCAACAG
Source organism: Calotriton arnoldi (assembly GCA_963921515.1). NCBI lineage: Eukaryota > Metazoa > Chordata > Amphibia > Caudata > Salamandridae > Calotriton > Calotriton arnoldi. Next base: position 27,909 of record CAWUFW010015373.1, on the reverse strand, counting down.
GTATCCTAGAAGTACAACACGGTGTATGTTCTCAGGAGACTGCTCCTTTTCATGGAAACCAGCTATCTCTTTTATACAGAATATTATGCTTTAGGCAAACATTCCTTATTTTTACAGTGGGTCATTCACATATTTCTTACAACAAAACAAAGACAGATTCATGATGACAAGCCCATTTTCAGTTTGTCCAGCCCACAACCAAATACCCAGTGAGGCCCAACACCTGCAACAGATATAATCTGGACTCCTAATAAAATCGGGCACCTCCTCCTCGTAAAGCAGGTCATAAAGAAAGAGCAGTGACAGGTGTGGATAAGATTTAGATATAGATGTGTGCAATGAAGGGTTTATGGCATGCTGCACCTGGGCCCCTAATCTCGATCGGCCACTGGGAACTAAAACTGAGCCGAACAGGTTCTGGCTCTGGACAGTGGAGTCAGCTTGCCCAGGTCACTGAAAGTGTACGTGTCCCCTAAGGCGCGTTTTGGCTTTAGTCATTGCCTTATGTGAGGGCAACCACAAAATGGCTGCCGTACACAAAATGGAACCCGAGGGTTCACAAGGGAATCGTTAATATTAGAGTGATCCCGTCACTCGAATATGACGCAAATACTCAGATATAGCATACCTGTCATTACCGGTCTGCTGATACCAAAATCGTCATGTTTACAATGATGTTAATGACACAGGTCCAGAATTTTCAGTACCACAACCTGAAATAGTGCAGATGGGATATCCGTCACGTTTGTGATGGTGTAACTACCCATTAAAGTCTAAATCAGGCCCTTAGTATTTTAGAGCCTTGCTTTGAGTTGCAAATTTGAAAATCTGCAGGGAAGAAGTGAGTATAATGTGCTAACAGGCTATTTAAAATGCTGGGGTTATTACTGAAAAACTGAAGGCAAAATGTAAGTATAATAGGTGCTAGCACGACATTACAAATAGTCAGTGCTCAACTTGTAAAAATCATAAGTGCCAGGGCTCTCGTCAAGAGGCCACTGCGCTTGCACCATACATTGCCCCTACTATGCTGTAAATGATAGTAGCAACACAACTGCTAACCATCACACTCCTACAAGAATGACAATTCGGACCATTTCAGCCCCCCAAAGCTATAAGAATGGCTTGGGTGGCAGGGAATAGTACCTTTTAATGTATATTGAATTCATTATTAACTGTTGTTGCAGTCATCTCTAAATTAGCCAGACAGCTCCAACTTGAGGCAGACTGTCACAAGTGCCGGTGTTGACAATTAAGTGCTGGTGCCGAACACCAGAAACCACCGGCACAAATTTAGCACTGCAAATATTGGGGCATTTTCAGAGAAACACCTGTTTAGGGTAGGTGACTTTCCGAAGTGAGGTGTTTATGATTTAATAGGGATTGGCTTGTTGGAGTTGTGTTCTTATTGCATAGTTCAAGCTTGTATTGAAGACATGAACGTGAGCTGATGTGGGCTGCTTTTGAGGTCAACAGGCTGTTTTGTAAGTACAACAGTATACAAGGGGAAGTAGATTTAAGTACAAGTGGGGTGTGGTAAAATTTCTTAGTATTACTGGTTAATTGGCTCCAAAGTGGACAAGAGCTCTGAGGGGAACAATTTTATGGATGGCTATGTCTGTGCTCTAACTTAGTCTGAAACGTGACTGAAATGGTCTCTGCAGTTGTTTTTCTGAGATATTTTATTTTGGTGTTATGCAACACCTCTTTACATACTCTTGCTAAGAAAAGTAGGCCATAGGATGGCTCTATAACTTTTCAAGAGATCATTCCAGTTTGTTTAGGGGAGGGGGTGGGAGGTGTAGATCTGACAGCTTCACCCTCATCTCTGCCTCAGAGATGGGAAAGAAATTTGACCAAGATATCTCTCAAGCTCTCCTGAAGAGAGTAATCAGCTCATGTTCAGGACATGGAAGGGGACAATCAATCCTATTTCTCACGTCCTGAATCAAGTTAAAACAAATGTCTGGCATACCCATCACAGCTTGTTTACTTGTTCAGTGGAGATTTCTGTAAGGCGAATCACATAAAATGTTGAAAAATTCTTTGGAATAGTGTAAAGCAAAATGTTGCCTTCAGAAAAAAGTGAATTAGTTCTGTAGAGAAGCTTCTTGTGAGTTTTTCTTCCAGAACCAAGAGCAGAGCATTTGCAATTATGTGGGGATTTTCATCCTCTCTTTTCCGAGGCACAAAAAGCTTTCCTTTTGGTATTAATTTCTTTGGTCGATCAGGGAGATGTCCTCTGGGTTGATCTGAGCTACATCCCATAAAGACAATTCTTTTTAAATTGCACCAAGGCGGTTGTTAGACTTGGCCCTCTCTGCAGGGTAAACCCCCAAAATTTGCCTTCAACCCACCTGTTTTCTGAATCCATTTATGTTGGCTTTTAGCTCTATTTGCACTTTATCACTGCTAAACAGTGCCAAAGTGCTAGTGCTAGCTCCTTAAAAACATGGTAAAATTGGCTTAACCCAATTGGCACATTTAATTTACTTATACGTCCCTAGTAAAGTGGTACTACATGTACCCAAGGCCTGTAAATTAAGTGCTACTAGTGGACTTGCAGCACCTATTGTGCCATCCACTTAAGTAACCCATTTAAAACATGTCTCGGGCCGCCATTGCAGCCTGTGTGCAGTTTTAAACTGCCATTTTGACCTGACAAAATGAATCTTTTACCAGGCCTAAACCTTCATTTTTAGTACATATGTCACCCCTAAGGCAGGCCCTAAACAGCCCTTAGGGCAGGGTGCAGTGTATTTAAAAAACTGGACATGCACTTTTTTTTTTCACAACTAATTTTATTGTCAGCAGTCACAATGGGCCTGGCGAGGCCAGGTAGCCAAACAATACAAGATACATGTACATGGGTAAGATGGTGACGTTTTTTTATATATATCAAGCAATAGAAAAACAACAACGATATAACATAATGCTCCAACAGGGAGCTGTAGTGTCTCGTTACTGCTACATTGCATATCACAAATCAGGTCTAACCACATTGCTCTGTTGTTCATACACCCACAACCACGTCCATCGCATTTCTCCACATTCATTGTCGCATATTTATCTATGGATGCCGCTGAAATGGGTTCCAGAAGCAGCCCACGGTATTCCGCCCACCTCTTCCAAATCTTGGGGTGTTTCTGCGGGCATCCTCTCGTTTTAAAGATTGGCAACTCTAACCCCATACAAAAATCGAGACCCCTTTTCCACACCCCAACCAGTGGTGGGGACGCATCTTTCCATGCCCTTGCAATGTTGCACTTTGCCAATGTAAGGCCCAAAAGTAATAAATGGCGTTTATAAATGTTACCCCCGGTGTCATCAGTGATGTGGAGCAGGGTCAGGCGGGGTGTGCATGCGATGTCCAACCCGAGAACCTCTGACAGACATGTGATAACCCACCCCCCCCCGAACTTAGAAAGTGTGGTGCACTGCCACACCGTGTGTATAAGAGTACCATCGGACATTTGGCACCACAGGCAAAGCGGAGATGCAATCAGTCCGGCCAGCCAGAGCTTATATCTGCTGTAATAAATTCTATGGAGATATTTGAATTGAATATATCGTAGTCGTGCCGCAATAGCCGCAGCTCTTGGGGATTCTAGTACCTCTGCCCAGTCTTCTTCGTCTAGTGGGCCAATATCTTGCTGCCACGCCACTCATGTTTTATCAAGTGTAGTGGGGCTGTTTGTTACTAATGTTCGGTAAATCTTGGTAATTGTATGTTCCCCTAGGTCCCCCATATATACTTTAGCGTCGATGGGGCTGAAGTCCGGCACGGTTCCCTGGTGTGTGAGATATGGGGAAAAGGCATGGCGGAACTGAAGGTATTTATAGAATTGTGATCTATGCATTGTATATTCTTGATGCAGTTCTTGAAAGGACCTCAGGGTCTGACCATGGAGGACATCACCCACCCTAGAAATACCTATGGCCTCCCAGCCGGAGAACCCAGATAGCCCAGCCAGGGAAGGGAGGAGACAATTGTGCCAAAGAGGCGTCTCTTTTGTTAATCTGCCCCACCATCCCATTTGTTGCAGTGATCTCTTCCAAATCTTAAATATCGTGACGGTAGCCGGAGGCAGCGTTTTCATGGCTGAGCTCGTATATAGAATCATGTGGAGTGACATATTACCCATCTGCAGGCATTCAATTGCATAAGTGGGATCTCTCCTGCCCCATACCACCAATCATTCAGGATAAGAAGATGTGAAGCTGCATAATATGCTTGGACATCTGGTGTCACTATGCCTCCACAGTAAGTGGATTGGAAGCATGTTTTTAGTGCCACCCAAGCTGCACCACCTCCCCAGAGGAAATGTTGGAGAATTGAATTGAGTTGTCTAAACCAGACGGGTGGGATCAGGTATGCGTGATTTTGAAGCTTGTATAATAAATGAGGCAGTGAGACCATCTTGAAGATGGCAGATCTGCCAAATAGGGAGAGCGGCAGATGGGACCACGAACAGGTCTGCTCCTTGATCTGCGTCCACAACGGGGCCAGGTTCCTCTCCCAAGATATAAGTTGGGAGGATGACCGAAAGACCCCAAGATACTTAAATCCCTTGCGCACTGTTGTCACCTCGTGTGACCACTCGCCCACATGCCCTCCGTCACGCAGGTGCCACAGATATGATTTGCGGGTATTCATATAAAGACCAGATGTCTCTCCAAGATTTGCATGATTCGGAGTAGTCTGGGTCCCAACCTGTCTGGTCGCGTGAGGAAAAATAGGACATCATCCGCATAAAATGCAATGCGGTCGGAAATGTCTCTGGACCACTCAAAGCCGCAGATCTGCGCGTCGATCCGCACCCAGGCCGCGAGGGGCTCCATGGCCAACGTGAAGAGGTATGGAGGGAGGGGGCAGCCCTGACGGGTTCCCCGCCTAATAGAAAAAGCTAGTGATGTAGAGTCTGCCACCCGGACTGAGGCGGTGATGTCAGTATATAGGAGTTGGGTGTATTTGAGGAGACTAGGGCCGAAATTTAATCTGCTCAGGAGTGCAAATAAATAAGTCCAACTAAGGGAATCGAATGCCCTGTTAATGTCGGACAACAAGAGTGCCGCTGGCTCCCCGAGGCGATCTACGGATGCAATGGCATTTTGTGCATGCCGGATATTGTGTCGTGTAGCACGGCCCGGCATGAAGCCCGTCTGGTCAGGGTGGACTAGACTCATAATGTGTGGTACTATGCGGTTGGCTATAACTTTGGCTAGGAGTTTGGCTTCGATGTTATGAAGGAATATTGGGCGATACAAGGCATATTGTTCAGGGGGTCGGCCGGGTTTTAGGAATACAACAATTTCTGCATGTCGCCAGTCCGCGGAAAGGCGCCCATGTTGAAGGGATGTATTTAGTGCTGCCAAATAGGGGGATATTAGAAGGGTTTGATATTTCTTATAAAATTCAGATGGGAAGCCGTTCGGGCCATGTGCTTTACCCGGTCGCATCTCGGACAATGCCTTCTGGAGCTCTTCCGCTGTGATTGGAACATCTAATTCCTCCCTCACTGAATCCTCCAGGGCTCGTGGAGGCAGGTCATCTATACATTTATGGACGAGATGTGGCGAGATAGTCTCACTAGGGGCATATAGATTCTCATAGTATCTGGCAAAGCTTGCTGCAATTTGTGCGGGATCAGTGAGCTCAGCCTCGGCAGTGTCGCGGATACTCGGAATGGTCATGGGGCAGAGTGTCCTCTGACAGAGGCGATGTAAAAGCGCGCTAGATTTATCCCCCATTGATAGATTCTGCTACGCGTAGCAAGCCACGCCATTCTAGCCTCATCCATCAATTCACTGGCGTATAATTGCTGTGTGTGGACTAATTGTCGACGTGCAATACTTCCATCCCCGCTCCTACTCCTATGCTCCAAGTCAATCAGTTGGGCCTCCATTTGTGTTAGCTTCTCGTGACGCTGCCTACGCTGTGCCGTGCAATATGCAATGTCCACCCCCCTCAGCGTCGGCTTCATAGCTTCCCAGAGGGTCTTGGGGGATTCAACTGTCCCGGTGTTCTGTGAATAGTAATCAGAGATGGCAGTGTGTAAATGTTCCCTATACTTTTCATCGTGGAGGTGCCATGTAGAAAGTCGCCAGCGGAGGGGGAGCGCATGGACCCCAGTCGCAAGTCCAGTAGCATAGGGGAAGGATCAGAGAGGCCTCTGGGCAGTATCGCAGTCGCATCCAACCTATGTATGTGAGCGGCTGATAGGAAAATATAGTCAATTCGAGAAAAGGACCCATGGGTACTGGAAAAATATGTGTAGCCTGTGTCCAACGGGTGAAGCCGTCGCCAAGTGTCTACCCAGTCCATCCCCTGCAGTAGGAGTCGCAGTTTTGATTCTTGGGGCTCTACAGGTCTGTCTGTACCGCGCCACCGGTCGATCTGGGGACATATAATGTTGTTCCAGTCCCCCCCAACTATTGTCAGACATTGGGGAATTTCTGCCCATAGTCCCATCAAGCGTTCTGTCAGGTTCCAGGCTAATGGTGGGAGAGCATACACACTACCTATGGTAAGCGGCTCACCATATAATGTGCCTGTGATGATGATAAATCTGCCTTGGGGATCTGTCCATACTTTCTCGTGAATGAAGGAGATTCTGTGATTGATCAATATGGCCACCCCCCGGGAACTCCGAGTGAATCCAGAGTGGAAAGTCTGCGCATATCCGAAACGTGACAGACATATTGTCTTATTACCCAATAAGTGTGTTTCCTTCAAGAACAGGATATCAGCTTCATGACGCTTTGCCTGGCGCAACACAGCCCCTCTTTTAACCTTGTCGAGTAGGCCCCGGACGTTCCAACTTATAATACGAAGGCGCCTATCTTGTGACCTGGACATATCTAGTGATGTGGTAATCAGTGGTGTAAGTGGATGAAGAGCACTGCCTGAGTAAAAATTGAAGAGGAGACCGTGCACATGCAATGTGGAAACAAGACACTAGCTGCAACAAAACCAACAACTTACCCAAACCCCACCTCCCATGCCCCCACCCCAATACCTCAGGAAACGTTGAAGTATCTGTCACGGCAAGAAATGTGTCCCGACCCCAACGGGGGCCAGGGATTACCTTTTGCCAATGGATCCCCCAGAAGCGTCCCTTGTGCATACAAGTGTCTTCAAAGTCAAGGGAAACGCTAATAAAAGTAGCCCCAAATGGTGTGCCATTGGCAGAGCAATAGATGGTGATATGACAGGACGGAGGAAGGATGCTGTCAGTTCCCCAGTGGCCTCTGTGGAGCGAAGGCAGGACTTGCTGCGAGTCTTGGAGCGCCTCTTCGAATGCAATCTGCGGCGCTGCTTGTTCTGAAGTTGGGAGATCTTATGGCCTGGGCCCCCCGATGAGGAATCTGAGTCCAATCTGGGCGGTGTGTGGGGCCTGACCTTGACGGCTTCATCAGTCCAGTTAAAGACCTCCTCAGGTGATTCAAAGAAGTGTGTGCGTGATTTATATGATACCCGCAATCTGGCCGGAAATAAAAGAGAATATTGAATCTTAAGGGACAGGAGTTTAGCTTTGACCTCTGTAAAGGATTTTCGGCGCTGCTGGACCAGCCTCCTGTGGTCGGGGAATATCATAATGGAATGTGATATATAGTGGAGGGTCCCCCGCTGCCTAGCCTGCTGCAGGATAGTGTCTCGGTCTTTATAGTTCAAGAATCTGGCAATAATGGGCTTGAACGAGCGCCAGGCGGCGGCTTCTGCTGCAATGCCCGGTATGCACGCTCAATTATGAAGCAAGGAGACAGGACGCCAGGTGAGATCCACTCCGTCAGCCATTTAACCAGGAGGCCCTCCATATCGTTGCCCTCACAGCCCTCAGGGAACCCCAAAAAGCCGAGGTTGTTTCTGCGGGCGCACCCCTCCGCATCTTCTGCGCGTAGCGCCAGCCCCTTCGTAATCGTTTCCAAAGAGGATACTTTCTTCTGGAGAATAGATACCATGTCCTCCGTAGTTGAGATCCTAGTTTGAGCTTCAGTTATTTGTTGGACTGTGTTACCGAGATCTTGTCGTAGGAGCATAACATCCGAGCCAACCGCTCCGATCTTGGCCTCTAGCGTGTCTCTGGACTGTGTTATGGCGGCTAGTATGGCAGCATTATCTGGCATTGATGGTGTCGGGTCCCCCGGGTTGGATACCTGGGCCGCAGCGCTGGTATATTTTTCCATCGTGCTTTGGCGCGTAGCCGCACCTGAAGGCTTGTCCTTCGTCATGACTCGCAGGTTTTCAACAACAGGGATCTGTACCCACAATCGTGCCGACTTAGGTAGGGTAGCTACACAGTTCCAAGTGGTGGGTATACGTGTAGAGAGTGTGGTGGCAGATTTCCAGGGGCCAGCGGCCACAGACAAGCGGGGTTCTTTAAGAAGCCACAGCTACTATGCACATCTTCCAAGCCAGACCAGCGCACGCAGGGCGTCGGTAGTGTGAATTTATAAGGACCGGGCCAGCAGCCAGTATATCTCCGTGTTCTAATTTGCACACCCCAAGGATTAGGGCCCGAGGTGGCCAGGGAGTACCAGGGCCAAGAACTGCGTCACTCCTGTAGGGGGGGGGGCCACAACGCCAGACACTCCCCCCATGTGCCTCAGCGTGGGGGCAGTTATTGATACTGTTCACAGGCTTATAAGGAGCAGCAGATCACCCTACACCCTACTAGGGCCCCGCATAGGTCTCAGGCAGCGGGGGTGCACAAAGGCAAGCCGGCAGCCACCCAGGGCCACAGCACATGGGGTCGAAGCAGGCCACCTGGAAATAGATGGTTGCGCAGTCTGTAGCACGACATGGCCGCCGATGACCTGACGTACCTCTAGTCCCCAAACAGTATGTCCGCGCCCCAGCAAGAAAGTATTTTATGCGGTGGGACAGCGGGCCTCACCCATCGGGAGGAATGGCAGCTCCCAGATAGGCACTGCCACCCAAGTCTCTTTAGTGCACCACACTAGGCTGCGCAGGCTGGGGGGAACGCACCGCAGCCCGATGTGACCCCCGAGCCACAGGCAGCCCAACCACAGCCTCTCCTGTGTTGCCACCACTCACCATCCCCTCTTCTAGGCCTCACGGGTCGATCTGTAAGCAGGAGCCACCAAGTCCGCTCCAAGCAGCGATACTCCTGCTGCACGCTCCGGAGCTGGTGCGTACGCAAGGCCGGGGATTGTCAGGCCTCCGCATCGATATTACGCCACACCTCTTTGCTGGCACAGGTCGGGGACACAAGCGGGTCCTGGGACACCGGCGGGCATGGGTATTGCCTGGGGACAGCAGGGACGCCGCTTCGGGGCAGATGACGGCAGGATAAATTGCGGATAATGACGGGGCTACGGGAGCTCTACAGAAACACGTCCGCCATGTCGGACTGCTTAGCCACGCCCCCAGACATGCACTTTTAAGTTTTGCATGTTCTGGTTGTGGAAAACTCCTAAATTTGTTTTTCACTACGACAAGACCTATCATCTCTCCCATAAGATAACATTTGGTTACCTTATTACAATTATTAGGTGATAACTTTTGTTGGGGAACAGGTGGAAATATCATGTTTGCACTAAAATGAATTGTAATTTTAATACCATTCCATTGAATTCAATAACTTTATTTTGGCCGCTAGGGCCATAAAAGTACATTTCTAGAAAAGCACAACAAACAGTAAAACCGTAAAAATATATACACTTACAATCATATATTACATATCTCAAAATTAACTTCTTGAGCAGAGATTCTCCAAACTCTGCAAAGATGCAAATTTGAAAGAAATTAGGTCCTCCAACATATTTAAAATCCAATAAAAACAACCATCTAATAAAAACACAGGCTAATTTTTTTTTACAAAGTTAAAAAAAATATGTGAACTGAAACGATGCACCCTAATCGTGTTTACACTCGTATGGACCTATGCGATTTTGTCACTTAGTTCTTCCCAAGGGTGCTACTATAACAAACTCCGCCGTATGTGCCACATAATGTTTAAAAAACGTGATACAGCGAAAACAATAGGAAGGTGCGTATCATATTTTAAAACTCTATAGGCCTCTAAGCAGTGCACAAAGCCTAGGTTTTTACATAATTGAATTAACCAGCGTTTGCGAGGCAGTAGGTATGCGGGGCAAAAAAACAATACATGTATTTCAGACTCTGCCTTGTGTTTACAAGCAGGACAATCACCCGTATGCTCTATGGCCCATTTACTAGTATGTGCAAATAATGGAAGGTTCCCTAGTCTAAACTGCACATACAGTTTCCTGGCCATTGGGGGATAAATCACATCCAGGAAGTGTTCCATCTTTTACTTGTAGGAACTCTGCAGTCAGCCGACCGCCAGTAGGATTTTCCTGTATGGACAATAGGTTGGATTGTCTATAATGATGAACTAATTCCAACCTAGAGATCATTGTGCATGATGTCTCAGGTGTTCTCCAGAGGTCCACCCTACCTAGCCTTGAGGAGAGATCCCTTATGTGGCAGAGCCATGGTATTCTCTTGGTGGCAGAAATGGACAAAATCTCCTTGAGCTCGGCTTTATAGATAGACAACTCCGAGGTCACCCATACCCGGCGCCAGAATGTGATAGGCTTAAGGGCAATCTCTTCATCAATAGGTCTCATGCCCAAGTCCATACGGAGGGGTACAAGGGGGGTTCCGCCCCGTATAGTGTAGTCCCCCTTGCTTGGGCTTTATATATTTCCACAACAGGGGCAGCTGGCTTAAATACAGAAGTTCTGTGCAATTTCAAAATACCACCCACGGTCTGAGTTAACCTTAGTCTTGCTTTAGCCATCTGGGGCCCCCACTCAAAGTGCTCTGATAGGGTAACACCCAGATAATCGAATATCTTCACCCTTTCCAGGAGTATACCATATAGGGAGAGATTTGGGCGAGTCGTCTTGGGGGGATTGAAGACCATATATTTGGTCTTTATTAAGTTGATCTCCAATCCCCGCAACTTGCAAAAGTTAGCAAAACCATCAAGGGTGCGCTGTATACCCGTTGGCGATTTTGACAGCAAAAGAGTATCGTCCGCAAACATTAGCGCGGGAACCTTCCCCGAGACTAGCTTAGGGGCATCGTTATCCTTGATGTTTTTAAGATGATCGACAAGCCCGTTGATATAAAGACAGAATAAAGTGGGGGCTAAAACACATCCCTGTCGTACCCCCTTTTTAACGGGGAAGCGTGAGGAGAGTTCCCCATATTTTCCACATCTTACTTGTGCATAATCTTCTGTGTGAAGCCTCACTATCACATTGAGAAGGTAGGGTGGAATCCCAAGGTCACTGAGCACTTTCCATAGTTTCTCCCTAGGTACAAGGTCGAAGGCCGACTTCAGATCAACAAATATTAGGTAGAGGCTGCCACCCTCTATAGTCACCGTTTTCCAGAAAAGTAGCTGTAATCTAAATATCTGGTCTACGGTTGACATATTTGTTCTGAAGCCGGCCTGGAAGGGACTTAGAATTTCCTCTTTCTCCATCCAACCCTGTAAGTGGTCCAAAAGGACCCGTCCCATCAGTTTTTGTGTAATGTCAATTAAGCTGATCGGTCTATAATTTGAGGGTAGAAGAGGGCAACCTTTTTTAAATATGGGGACTATCTCTGCCCCACGCCAGGTGTCGGGGGGATCCATGCCCTTCAGAATTGCATTAAATAGGGCACACAAATATGGTACCCAAATTTTGGGTTCCTCCCGGAAGAGGTCCCCCGGACGTTTATCTAAACCTGGCACTTTATTACGATGAAGATTGTTGATAGCATTTCCCACTTCAGTCATAGTAATCTCCCTACCCCCCTCCTGGTGGAACTCCAGGGCTAAACTGGGTGTACCAATGGTATCACTGTTGCCATCCTCAATGGCGTACAGTGCCCCAAAGTGTATTTCCCAAGCTTCAGGCGCTATGTTGGGCTCCAGGGCCGTTCTCCCTTCCATATCGCCCGAGCTCACTATTGCCCAGAAAGTTTTCAAATCTTTATCATTCAGAGCTATCCTGAGGGCTTCCCACCTATCTAATTCCCAGTTTTTCTTTTCCTGCTGGATGGTCCCTTTGTACCGGCCCCTGGCGAGTTTGATTTGTGGCCTATCCTTCGCCTTCACCGCATCCAAAAGGTCCTGTTTGGCTTTACGACAATTATCATTAAACCAGGAACATTTGGGTTGTTTATTTTCCCTCATCTTCGTCACCGGATGGAATACATCTAACAATTTTGTAGTTAGCTGCTCGTGAATTTTACCTACCTTATCTATATCCCGGGTAAGAACCTCCGCCTGTACTACCTCCCACATTTTGGATATCATTGGTATTACTAACTGATAAACTGTGGCCAACTTTAGGGGAGATTGTTGAATATGACTCCATCTAACTTTCCTCCTGTTGTTAGATAGCGTTAATGCGCTAAACTCATTTACAGAAGGAGATGGAAAGTTAGAAATACCAAGATCCCCTGTTTTTAAGATCACTATCAGGGCATTATGGTCACTATCCTGCCTCTGCTGGACGTAGAAGTCAGAGACCTTTTCCCAGAATCTGGTTTCCACCAGAATATAATCAAGTAAGGAAGCCTGCCCTACTCTATTGAATGTGAGCTGGCCCGGGCGGTCAGATTTGGTCCTCCCGTTACATGCCCTCAATGAGAGAGCTAAAGTAAGTGAGTGGAGCTGCATTGCCAGTGGTGACCATACTTTGATGGGAGTAATCTGAGGGTCAGGTATCGACCAATATAGATCTTCTTCTGTGGACGCAGAATGATTTGGATCAGTAAGGGGTTCAAATTGGCAATTAAAATCGCCCCCTACGATCAGCCACGTCACTGGATCCAAGGTTGGAATAAAACGCCCCAAGTGGTCTAAGACAACTGATTCTTGTCTGTTGTTCACGGGTCTAGAGTACACATTAATTAGGGCAATTTTTATCTTAGTGGGAAATGACAGCAGAACACATTGGATATCATTTGTGGGTGATGTCATCTGCTCTGCTCTGCAGCCAAGGTGGGTACCCACCCAGATAGCTAGGCCTCCAGCGGGGCTCCTCCCCCCCCCCATGGTGGCCAGGATGTTGAATGACGCAAAACCCACCCGCTGAAAATCTTCCCTCGCCCAGGTCTCCTGGAATATACAAATATCCTGTTGGTCCACAAAATGCCCCCATTCTGGGCAAGGCAGTTTGTTTTTAAGACCTGCCAAATTCCAGGATAAGATCCTCAATCCACCACCCTGTGATCTTGTCCCTCTCAGTGCCTCAGAAGCAGTGGCGCAGAGGGGTGGTAAATCATCTGGGTGGGCCCCAGAATGTCTTTCGGGTGCCCCACTAGGTTCACCTTCTCTATTTATGTCACTCAGTGGAACGGGGGGGTGGCATCAGGGTCCCTTCTCCATTGTATCCCCTCTCCTGGTGGGACAATCCACTGGGGGGTATCAGAACCACTACCCCTAGTTGGTCGCCTCCAACTGCACCCTTCTTCGCCCTTTTGATCTTGCCACAGCATTACTGGGTTCTTTCCTTTGGGCGGCACCTCCCCCAGTCAATCTACCTCCTCCAAGTAATTTTAATACCTCTTTAATGTTAAAGTCATATTATAAGGCACAACTCTGGAAATGCCACTTTTAGAAATTTGGCATTTTCTGGTTCTAACCATTTGGTGCCTGCAGCCTGTATCCTGGGTCACATGACTAAGTGTAATTGGCAGTTGACCTTTGTGTGTTCTTCCCAGATAATGACACAAAGGGGGATTAGGCGTTGGCGGTATGGGCCAGGATGGGAGGAGCAGAGCTGGGCATAGTCCCACTTACATTACAAAGGAGCTACCTCAGCACACCCACAAAAGACTTTACACTAGCCTTTTGTCACCCCACACATCCTGGGACCAGGGCAGGGAGGAAGTATACTCCCGAACCATCTGTGGGAGGTGGAATTTCCAGAAGTTTCTTTCACTTCAAAGGTGGCCCCAGGTTATAAAATAGGAACTCTTCAGTACACTTCTGGGCCTGTGGATACTACAGAAGAAGGACTGCCTTGCTGCTCCAGAACTGCCCTGCTCTCTGATAAAGAAGACTGCACCTGCTCCCTTCATCCCAGGTGTCAGCTGGCTGACCTCCAGTTCTGAGCTAAAGGGACACAACAAGCTTCTGAGCCCTCCCTGCAGCTGTCCAGCTGACTTGCAGCAACTGGACCTGCTTGGACCTGCATCTGGACCTGCCTGAGGCCTGCTGCCCTCTGCTAGAAAGAGTGAGTCCATAATTCCCAAGCAACACCTCCCAGGTCCTGGACCGCCAAAACAAAGCTCCAGCAACGACCATCGACACCCGACCCGATCTAAGCATTTCAGCAACAACCGTCCGGAATGTCAGGTCTCCTCTTCGCATTACATCATCAGCCATTCGTGCCACTCTCCTTGATTCTTGCGGCCTCCCCCACCACGAACAAAACTCTTCGCACTTGTCCTTGAGAAGGTAACTTTTTCAGCGGGACTACACTGGTCCTTGTATCCAGTCTGAACTCCATCACAGTCGGCATGAACTTGAGACTTTCCCTCAGTCTAGTTTGACCAGATGACTTTGCGTGGTGCTTTGTGCTTTTAGGCACTATTTTAACCTAAAATTTGAAATTGCATATTTCTACTACCATTGTTTGGATTTTTGTCATTTTTATCTTATTTTTATTTATTAAAATTTTGCCTATGTTTCTAAATTGGTATTTTTCTTGTGCTGGTGTTTTCACTTTATCATTGTTTGTGTGCTGCATAAATACTTCACATATTGCCTCTAGAAAATGGGAGAAATCCTGCAGGTTTAGGCTCTTTACGACAGCGAACAGACCCGTTCATGCCGAGATCCTACCCCCTGCGATGACCATTAATGCAAAGAGCTGGTGGACTTGACTCTTTGTGATACAGTGACTGAGAGCAATGACCAGCAACGTGAGATCTACACTCCGTGCTACAGCGATGACAGCCAGCGGTGACCGCCAAAACGAAGCTGCAGTAACGACATTCTGTGATGTCCAACAGGATCTTCTGGCTACAGCGACTACCATCCACAACACCCAGCCTGCTCCTCGTGCTACAGCAACAGCTATCTTCAATGTTCTCCTCACCCCTCTCGCGGCCTCCTCCATCGCAAAGTGGACTCTCCCCGATGGACTCTGAGAAGGTAACTTTTTCAGCTGGACTAACCTAGTTCTGTATCCGTCCAATGCTCCATCATGGTCGACCTGAACTGGTGACTTTCCCCCAGCATAGCATGACCATATAACCGTGAGTGGCGCTTTGTGCTTTTGGGGACTATGTTTACCTAAATCTTTGAATTTGCATACCAATGGTTCTACTGATTGGATTTTCGATGTTTTGGTGGCAAATAATTTGTCACATTTTACTCTGTTTTTCTGAATTGATGTGGGATTTTTCTTGTGTTGTGTTTTCACTTAATTACTGTGTGTGTGTTTGTGAGGCAGCAAGCGCGGGGACGCCGTTCTTATCTGCCCTCGTGGACCAACAACGTAAAAATGCTCCCTCGGTTGGGGACCGGTCTCCGAGGGTCGGTTTCCGGGAGGCTGGGTTCTGGAGACTAGACACTCCCACCTGTCATGTTTCCCTACAGCGAGAGCGAGGCCCGAGGACGGAAGTAGGAGGAGCTAACCCCGGAAGCAGTTCTCCACGACCACTGAAAACGGAACACCAAGGGGGATGGTCTTCGACCGACAGCGGAGTGGAGGTGAACAGCGAGCCGAGCGAGGAGAGACTGGAGAGTGACGACAGAGACCGTAACGGAGCGATTGACGAGGAGACAGACGAGCGGTGGAGCGAGGAGTGGTGGTGTCCACCGGAGGAGGCTGGAGAGCGGCCGCAACTCAGGAGAGTTGCGGCGGAGCCGGTGAGTGACCGCGACTCCTGGGAAGGCGAGGGAGGGTACAAGGGTGGCGGGAGGATTGTAGAGACAGCGGGCACGGGTTAGAGGAACAGTAGTTACGATCAGCACTTACGACACATTTCGTTTTGGCACTACACCTCTGCAGCACTTCTTTATTTTCCCCTCCCCTATTCTTATCACCTCCGTCTGTACAGAGAAAAGCACGTTCGATCTCTGAGTGAAATAGATCACACGTCCCCTGCTTTATCCCGTTTTCGTTCCTCTCTATTAAGTTTGTTTTGCGTATCTTTGGGGTTTTATTTTCCCCTTGAACATCCAGACAGCACCCTTCGGGTGTGGTGATGGGTAGCGCCTAAATTCCCCACCCCTCAGTCGCACGATAACTGATGGCCTACTTTTCTCCCTTCTCTTATGAGTCTCTGGGGTAACACCAACGAGACGGAAGAGCCGGGTCAAGCAACATCAAATCCCCGCCCGAGAA
The DNA here is from genome assembly GCA_963921515.1 of Calotriton arnoldi. Lineage (NCBI taxonomy): Eukaryota > Metazoa > Chordata > Amphibia > Caudata > Salamandridae > Calotriton > Calotriton arnoldi. The sequence goes on along the minus strand of CAWUFW010015373.1, from coordinate 11,559 downwards.
CCGAGAACCGCGAAGACAAACCAGGGAGAAGAGGGAGGAGAAACATCCACAGAGATTTCGAAAACCCAACATCCTGACAATAAAACACGTTCTTTTGGAAAGTACATACAGCCTCTGCGTCTGTTTATCCGGCCCGCTCTCCCACAGGTGGTGTCAGAAGTGGGATCTGCCGGAGACATGGAGGCTGCCCTCGCCAAGATGGCGGCAAACTAGGAACACCTGGGAAAAGTAATGGAGCGCTTTCTCACTGTGGTAGAAGAAGATCAGGGCAAGTTGCAGCAGGTACTCACGGGACAGAGTCAATCACATGGGGCTGCCATGGATAAGATCACTGAGGCCCTTGGACATCAGAGGGGGCCTACTACACTTCCATCAGTAGTCCTACAACGGTATGTGAGCGGCGAGGACCCAGATTATTTCTTTAATAATTTCAAATGAATGGCCACCGCGGCCTCCTGGCCAGCAGATAAATGGGGACAGTACCTGGGTCCCCTTCTGTCCGGCGACTTACAGGCAGCATATCAAGCTGCAACCACACAAGGAGTAGTTCCCTATGCCGACATTAAGCGATGTGTCATGGAGCGATTGGGTGTGGACGACGAGACGTGCAGGATGAAGCTGCGTCAAATAAAAGAGGGACCCCAAGAGACACCTCGAGCCCTGTACTTCCGGGTAAAAGACATGGCCGACTGCTGGCTAAAGCCTGCCACTACCGATAAGGATGGGATCATGGCAAAAATATACCTGGAACAATACCTATCCTCCCTTCATCCACCCATACAGAGGTGGGTCCGACAACAGGCCCATCTCACTCTGGAAAAGGCAGTAGAAATAGCCAGTGCTTACAGTCGGGTCCAAGAAATACAAAAGGGGCAAGAAGACCCACCCGGGAGACCTGGGGGAGCGGGGGTCCATCGGCCACCCCGTCCTCCTTGTAAAGAAACCCGAACCTGTCACCATCATCCCCGGAACCCCTGTGTTCCGACCCCCTCCTGTTGGACCTCAGTGCTTTAATTGTGGAGGGTTGGGACACATAGCCCGGTTCTGCCCACAAAAGGAAGAGCCGATGGAGATAGGGATGGCCCGAAGCTACTACTGTTCTCCCTCCGGAAAATGACCCCCTCCCTATCGCTGCAGAGTGACTGTGAACGGACAGCCTGTTACGGCTTTGGCAGACACGGGTTGCCTCCAAAGTGTAGTAAGACCCCAGGACCTGGAACAGGGGATCGGTCCTATCAACGGGACCGTGGCCATATGATGTGTCCATGGTGATACGAAGCAGTATCCCACCACTCAAGTACTGATACAACACCAGAACGACCCTGGGACCTCTTTGAAGGTGGGATTTATTCCCCGTTTACCCAAACAAGTCATTCTTGGGAATGATTACCCGAGCTTATCACAAATGATAAAGGATACCCCAACAAAAGGTGAAGAGTGGTGGGCCACGGCGCCCTTTGCCAGGGAAGAGGACCAGGACTGGCAACCCTCGAAAACCCGAAAAAGCAGAAAACAAAGGAGGGCGGAAAAAGGGAAAACCACAGCAGTATTGCCTGTTTTACGAGATGAAAATCCCTGGGAGACCGACAGAAACTTCCATGCCACTCAAAGAGAGGACCCCGTCCTACGAGAAGCCTGGCATAAGGCCCTAGCGAATGAAGAACCCCTTCATGTAGGTCCCTACTTCTTTATTAAAAATGGATTGTTGTACAGAAAAGGGAGTCCCACTCAGAAACCCCAGCTATTGGTCCCGGGGCCGTTCCGAGAAAAGGTTTTATATCTGGCCCATAGCCACCTATTAGGGGACACTTTGGGAACGAAAAAACAGAAAAGCAGATCACAGAACGGTTTTACTGGCCTGGCATATACCAACAAGTAAAGAAATACTGTCGAGAATGTCCCATATGTCAGAAAAACAGCCGGTACCGACCTCCCCGTGCACCCCTTCACCCACTCCCCATCATTGGTGAGCCCTTCTACAGAGTAGGGTTGGACATTATAAGACCTTTGTTGCCTTCCCAAAGCGGGTGTCGTTACGTTCTTGTTATTGTCGACTATGCCACCCGTTTCCCGGAAGCTGTGGCCTTACGCCGTCCGGATTCCACCAACATCGCCAAAGCTATGGTGACGGTCTTTTCACGGGTAGGGTTCCCAAAGGAGATCTTAACAGATCAGGGGACTCCATTTGTGTCCCGAGTAATGAAACAGGTATGTGCCCAGTTAAGGATCAAGCAGATACGGACCGCGGCATACCATCCTCAGACGGATGGATTAGTCGAGCAGCACAATGCCACCATTAAAACCACCCTCAAGAAGCTCCTGGCCCTAGAGTCCAGAAAATGGGAGGATATGTTGCCTTTGGCATTATTCGCTATTCGGTGTAAAGAACAAAAAAGCACTGGGTATTCCCTACTCGAATTGTTGTATGGCCATCAGCCACGTACGCTATTGGAAATGGCTCAAGAGAAATGGGAAACAGAACAGAACGATTCGAAACCGCTGGTGGATTATGTGTCTGATTTAAGAACACACCTGGGGCAAATCAGAACCATAGTCCGGAACAACCTGGAGGAAGCACAGACGGCCCAAAAGGGGCAGTATGATAAGAAAACGAAAGAAAGGTCCTTCGATGTAGGTGACTCCGTATTACTAATGATGGCCTCCTCTGACCACAAATTATTGGGACAGTGGCAGGGACCTTATGCAGTGATCGAGAAAGTGACACCTGTGACCTACCGCATCGAAAAGAACGCGGCTAGGGGTACCTCCCAGATCTATCACATTCATTTGTTGAAGAGATGGGAGGGGCCCTTACCGGCGCTTGTGAGCAGAGCGGAATCACAAACTCCTTTATTTGATCAGTGTATAGACACTGTTCTTCCTTCTAATTTGAGACAAGAATTAACGAACGTCCTGTTTCCCCTCCAGGACAACTTCTCCTCCTCTCCGGGTAGAACCTCCCTGGTGGAGCATGCCATTAAAACCCCTCCCGGGAAACGTGTGCGTCTTAGACCATACCGTATACCCGAGGCACGCCGACTTACCATAAGAGAAGAAGTACTGCAGATGCTGTGGATGGATATCATCGAGCCGTTCGTAAGTGAATGGAACTCGCCTATTGTTCTTGTACAGAAGCCAGATGGCTCGGTACGCTTCTGTATCGATTTTAGAGAAGTAAATAAAATATCTGAGTTTGACACCTATCCCCTTCCTCGGGTAGACGAAATGGTCGAGAGAATAGGCAGAGCCAAATATATCAGTACCCTTGATCTCTGTAAAGGGTACTGGCAAATTCCATTGAGAAAGCAAGATAAAGAAAAAAACGCGTTTTCCACCCCTGATGGGTTATACCAATTCAAGGTACTACCCTTTGGGTTACACAGGGCCCCGTCCACCTTTCAAAGAGCCATGAATCTGATACTGCGACCCCATGAAAACTATGCCGGGGCATACATTGACGATATCATTATCTACAGCGACACCTGGGAACAACACATGATACATCTGTCCCAGGTGATACAGGCTTTAGGACGACATGGTCTCAAGATAAATCCCGCCAAGAGCCACCTAGCAGCCCAGACGGTTCGATACCTTGGATACCTGTTGGGGGAAGGGGTTATTAGACCCCAAAACACCAAACTTACAGCCATCTCCCAAATCCCCCTGCCAAAGACAAAGAAGGACCTCCGAGCTTTCCTAGGTTTACTCAGTTATTACCGACGTTTTATCCCCAATTTCTCACACCTGGCAGCCCCCTTACAAATCTTCTTCAGAAAACCATAAACACTTAGGCTCTGTTAAAACATCCTTCTCCCGACATCCTACAAGCCTTCGAGACCCTGAAAACATCTCTCACGTCCGATACTGTCTTGGCCAGTCCTGATTACTCCCTTCCATTCATTCTCCAGACCGATGCTTCAGACCAGGGGCTAGGGGCGATACTGTCTCAGGTAACGGATCAGGGAGAGGAGAAGCCCATACTGTACATTAGCAGGAAATGGTTCCCTCGGGAATGTAATTATGCGGTCCTGGAGAAAGAAGCCCTTGCAATTAAATGGGTCATAGACACCCTACGGTATTATCTTGAAGGGAGGGAGTTCACCTTATACACGGACCACGCACCCTTAAAGTGGCTAGCACGGAACAAGGTCAACAATGAAAGGGTTTTAAGATGGTTCCTGTCTTTACAGCCATACAGGTTTCATACAAAACACCGAAAGGGAACGGAGCAAGGGAATGTGGACTATCTGTCGAGGTATCCCCAAGAACAAAACCCTAGTAGAAGGACAGCAAGGGAAAGGGGATGTGAGGCAGCAAGCCCGGGGACGCCGTTCTTACCTGCCCTCGTGGACCAACAACGTAAAAACACTCCCTCTGTTGGGGACCGGTCTCCGAGGGTCGGTTTCCGGGAGGCTGGGTTCTGGAGACTAGACACTCCCACCTGTCATGTTTCCCTACAGCGAGAGCGAGGCCCGAGGATGGAAGTAGGAGGAGCTAACCCCGGAAGCAGTTCTCCACGACCACTGAAAATGGAACAACACCAAGGGGGATGGTCTTCGACCGACAGCGGAGTAGAGGTGAACAGCGAGCCGAGCGAGGAGAGACCGGAGAGTGGCGACAGAGACCCCGTAACAGAGCGATCGACGAGGAGACAGACGAGCGGTGGAGCGAGGAGTGGTGGTGTCCACCGGAGGAGGCTGGAGAGCGGCCGCAACTCAGGAGAGTTGCGGCGGAGCCGGTGAGTGACCGCGACTCCGGGGAAGGCGAGGGAGGGTACGAGGGTGGCGGGAGGATTGTAGAGACAGTGGGCACAGGTTAGAGGAGCAGTAGTTACGATCAGCACTTATGACACGTTTTGTTTTGGCACTACAACTCTGCAGCACTTCTTTATTTTCCCCTCCCCTATTCTTATCACCTCCGTCTGTACAGAGAAAAGCACGTTCGATCTCTGAGTGAAATAGATCACACGTCCCCTGCTTTATCTCGTTTTTGTTCCTCTCTATTAAGTTTGTTTTGCGTGTCTTTGGGGTTTTACTTTCCCCTTGAATGTCCAGACAGCACCCTTCGGGTGTGGTGATGGGTAGCGCCTAAATTCCCCACCCCTCAGTCGCACGATAACTGACGGCCTCCTTTTCTCCCTTCTCTTATGAGCCTCCGGGGTAACACCAATGAGACGGAAGAACTGAGTCAAGCAACATCAAATCCCCGCCCGAGAACCGCGAAGACGGACCAGGGAGAAGAGGGAGGAGAAACATCCACAGAGATTTCGAAAACCCAACATCCTGACAATAAAACACGTTCTTTTGGAAAGTACATACAGCCTCCGCGTCTGTTTATCCGGCCCGCTCTCCCACAGTGTTACATAAATACTTTTCACTCTGCCTCTAAGTTAAGCATGACTGATTTTGTGCCAAACTGCCAGAGGGTAAAGCACAGGTTAATTTACTGACTTATGTGGTACACCCTGACAGAGTTTGTTTTTGTTGTTTGAGGAAATCTACACCTCCTCAATCAAAAATCCAATTTCTCACATTGGTTATTATATTCTATGACTCGTCGTAGGGAACCAGGTTATGGTGGTTGATAGGGCCATATACTTGAATGTTATCAATCATCTCTTCTTTGTTAATGTTTTTAGGCCTCTTAGATAAAAGGAACCTTCTCTCTATTTCACTCAGTGAAGGAATGGGAAGTAGAATGCTGAAAGAAGTGAGGAAGTGGTCCAACCAATCCTTATTGAGGTTGCTAGATAATGGGATAGAATCAGATTTATAGATTCTGATGGCAAGTATAGACCAATTGTTAAGCGTGCTCTTGTATAAGGGAGTCCGCATTGATATGCAGGTGTCCTTGCTTATGGCTCAAGGAAAATTGAAGTCCAAGAAAGATGAGGTTTACTGAGGAAAGAAGTTAATATGTAATACAGTCTTTGTGTTCAAACAAAAATGTGGTTTTCCCTTTGGAAACAATATATGTAAAGTCTGTTGAAGGTACGGGGTGTGTTGCAGAACAGTATTGATAAGGTGTGGAGATGGTCAGAGTTGTGGGTATTTAGAGGGTTACAAGAGACGGAGGGCCAGATGTACGACCCTTTCATTTAGCGCCTCGCAATTTGTGACTCATTGCGAGTCGCAAATTGCGAGGCGCTAAATGAAATGTACAACAGTGTTATTACACTGTTTTGCGATTCCCAATGGGGTCGCAAATTGCGAGGCTCATTAATATTAATGAGCCTCTCGCAATTTGCGAGCCCATTGGGAATGCCAGCCCTCCCAGGGATGGTGGCCTGCTGGGCTCAGCAGACCACCATGTCTGGGACTGCTTTTTAATAAAGCAGCTTTTTTTTTTTTTTAAATGCAGCCCGTTTTCCTTAAAGGAAAACGGGATGCATTTAAAAAAAAAAAAAAATGAAACGTTTTCGTTTCATTTTTTAAGGGCAGGCAGTGGTCCCTGGGACCACTGCCGGGCCTTAAAAAATATTTTTAGAGACAGTCACAAAGTGGAAGGGGTCCCCTGGGGACCCCTTCCAAATTGCGACTGCATTACCACCCTCTTGAAGAGGGTGGTAATTTGCGAGTGTTCTGCGACCGCAATTGCGGTCACAAAACTTTCACACATAGCATTGCGGACGCAATTAGGAAAGGAACGCCCCTTCTAACTGCGACTCGCAATTCCTAAATAGCGAGTCACAAATAATTTGCCACTCGCTATTTAGGAATTGTACATGGCCAACAGTGATTTTGCATGTGCAAACGGGTTCGCAAACCCATTTGCGCATGCAAAATCACTTCGTACATCTGGCACGGAATCTCTAAAAATAATAATTACATTATCTCCATGTTTTTGCATTCTGTCACATTGTAAGATCTTACATCTTTATTTATTAATTAAGTAGAAGAAAAAGAAATATTTATTTTGGAAAATTTGTCATCTATAAAAAGTCACTATAGTTTCAATGCACAATACCAAATAAAGAACAGGCCAGGAACTCACCACCCTTCTGAACACCTCAGTCATAACTGCAACATTACAAGATACCTGGAAACATGCTGAAGTCAGACCACTACTCAAAAAACCCTCCACCGACCTCAGTGAACTTGAAAACTACGGGCCAATCTCCTCGGTCCCATTCCCTGCAAAGGTACTGGAAAAGACTATCAACAGGCAACTCACGACACACACTTGGAGCAGAACAAGCTACTCGACTCCTCCCAATTCGGCTTCCACAGCAATCACAGCACCAAGACTTCCTTGATCAGAGCCACCAATGACATCTGAACCCTCCTTGAACGAAGAGAATCAGCAACCCTGATCCTCCTCGACTTTTTGGCGGACTTCAACACTGTATCTCACCACACGCTGAGCGAAAGACTCCACCACATCGACATCCAAGGGGACGCACTCAGATGGATCACCTCCTTCTTCACTGGAAGAACACAGAGGGTCTGTCTACCATCTTGAACCTCTGAATCCAAGGACATCATCTGCAGTGTCCCCCGAGGCTCATCCCTCAGCCTGATGTTCTTCAACGTACACATGCTCCACTGCCAACATAGTCAGATCCTAAAAGTCTCAACATAATATCTTACGCAGATGACACCCAACTCATCCTCTCTCTCACCGATGACCCTACCACCACCAGGACCAACTTCCACAGATGCATGACAAGCGTTGCCGACTGGATGATAAACAACTGTCTAAAGCTGAACACAGACAGAACAGAAGTACTGATCTTCGGTAACAACATCAGCCCATGGGATGACTCCTGGTGGCCCTCAGACCTGGAACCCGCACCCATACCCACAGACTACACCAGAAATCTTGGAATCATTATTGATAGTAAGCTCACCATGAATTCACAGAACAGCGCTGTCTCCTCCCACTGCTTTATCACTCTACATATGCTACGGAAGATCTTCAAGTGGCTTCCCCTACACACGAGATGCACCGTGACACAGGCCCTCATCACCAGCCAACTGGACCGTGCCAACGTTCTCTACTAAGGAATTGCCACACATCTCCTACAGAGACTTCAAAACATACAGAATGCCACAGCAAGACTTGCCCTTGACATCCCCGACGAACCTACATCGCACCCCACCTCAGGTAACTCCACTGACTCCACGTACATAAGAGATGCCAATTAAATCTGCTGACACAATCAATCAATCAATCAATCAGGTCACTTATAAAGTGCACTACATACCCGCGAGGGTCTCAAGGCGCTGGGGGAAAAGGGGGGGGTGCTGCTACTGATCGAAGAGCCAGGTCTTGAGGAGTCTTCTGAAGGCCAGTAGGTCTTGGGTCTGCCGAAGGTTGGTGGGGAGGGTGTTCCAGGTCTTGGCGGCGAGGTGGGAGAAGGATCTGCTGCCGGCGGTCGTTTTCCGGATGCGGGGGACTGTGGCGAGGGCGAGGCTGGTGGAGCGGAGCTGGCGGGTGGGGGTGTAGAAGCTGAGTCGTCTGTTGAGGTAGGCTGGTCCGGAGTTGTGGAGTGCTTTGTGTGCGTGGGTGAGGAGCTTGAAGGTTATCCTCTTGTTGACAGGGAGCCAGTGCAGGTCTCTCAGGTGGGGTGTGATGTGGCTGCGGCGGGGGATGTCGAGGATAAGACATGCAGAGGCGTTCTGGATGCGTTGCAGCCGTCTCAGGAGCTTAGCCATCGTTCCTGCGTAGAGGGCGTTTCCGTAGTCCAGCCTGCTGGTGACGAGGGCCTGGGTGACTGTTTTTCTTGTTTCGGTGGGGATCCACTTGAAGATCCTGCGGAGCATTCGGAGGGTGTTGAAGCAGGATGAGGAAACGGCGTTGACCTGCTTAGTCATGGACACATGCACACAAGGCTTTACATCAACCACCGCCTGAACTTCCACCACCCGACGAGAAGATTACGTTCCTCCTCCATTTACTAGCCCACACTCCCAGCATCCACCAAAGCAGGAGTGGAGGATGTTCCTTCTCCTATATCGCTGCAAAGACCTGGAACAGCCTTCCCATGCTACTCCGGACCATCACCTCACTTTCGGAATTCCAAAGGGCCCTAAAGACCCAGCTGTTCGAATAAGCCGTCTGGGATCGGCAAGGACCTGGATACCGTATTGCGTGATTATCAGTGCTTCATAAATCCTGATTGATTGATTGAATATCTAACAAATAAAACAAATGATAAAAATGAAAACTAAAATACACGATGTCCCTAAAACTTTGGTAATCGGTCACATAATAGCAGCAGAACAGTTCTAAAAGGCCATTGTTCAGTTCCATGTATGCACATCACAATTATGTTAGAGTCATAATAATGGAATTAAAAACTTGACTCAGGATTTTTTATGAGTCACAAAAAGTGCATAGTGGTTTCTAAGGGCACCTTTTCACAAAGACAGGGTCTTAGATAGGCAGATGGTTCCCATCACTTCAGGGAAAAGGATCCCAATATAAATTTAGACAGAAACCCTCGATCATTAGTAAATCGTTCAAATGTTAGATAGGGCAGCATACCAAGATTGGTCTTTAAAATGATATAATTCCTTACAGAATTGTTTTGAGTTATTCAAATTCTCTGTTAAATTCTGAGTGAAGGACCTCTCTTTTAATCCAACACTTACCCTTCATAGTTATATACATAGGTTGTAAATATACATTTGATCGGATTCACTGACTTTAACCATGGAGTATTAAAGTGTTTCTCCAGCCTCAAACAATCTTTAATCATAACACGATTAAAAGTACTAGAAGGATTTGACCATACAGACACCCAAAGTAAATGTTGAACTGTAAGGATGTAGATTATTAGTTGGGTTAGATGGCATTTCACCAAAAGTAATAATATCAGTATCCTTGTTAGTTCCTGTAAAGGTTTCAGTTATTTAAACCTCAGCTCAATCTCTGATAGCTATGGCACAAAGCAGACAGGCTTAACTTAAGAAAAAGTGTAAAGCATTTAGAAGTTACAAAACAGTTAAAAAGTTTAAAACATATCACAATAAAAACTCCACTCCAAGTGAAACAAATAGAGAATATGTTAAAAAACAAAATGAGGCCAAAATGACAAAAATCCAATTAGACGACCCCGCAAATATGAATTTTTAAAGTTTTGAATAAAAATAATACCAAAAAGAGCAAAGTTCCAACTGCAGGCCACTGGTCGCTCTAGACAGGGACAATGGAATGGTTTAAGTTCAACCGTGATGGAACGTGGGTCGAATATAGGGACCAGGTGTGCCCCAGTCTGAAGTTATACCTTCCGAAGAAGTGTCTGAAATGGATGTCATAATACCTCAGTGGGGCAAGGCAGCAGGGTGTTTCACAGATGGGTTCCATGAGTCCAGACAGTGTCTGGACAATGTCCTGGTGAAGCAGCTAACATTTGACAGGGAAGCTCTGAGCGTGAGAAATTCATATTTGGAGTCCAAGGGAGGTCCCCCACTGACTGGATACTTTTGGAGCTTGAACAGTTCTGTCTTCTGATTTTTTGGAGCTTGAATTCCTCTAGTGAGGCAAAGCTGAATGCTGTAGATGAACAGGGTTGCACGAGGCTACATCACACTGAAACTGATTTGCTGCTAGGGAAACGCTTCAAGTGAGAGCAACCTGAATCTTTGGCCCAGCGACAACACATCTTCATCAGACTGACTTGAGTCCTAGGTTTTAGGAGTAAGCAATAGGAGTGCACTCTGACACCGGCCAAGTGTTCCAGGACCTCAGGAACAGCACTTGGGGGTCAGGAATCACTCCACAGAAGCTGCCAGCAGGGTCCAGGGCAGGTCCAGTTGTAACTGATCAGCGGGGCTTCCACAGGAAAGTGGGCTTCTTGCAGCTTATGTGTCCCTGCAGCATAGCTTGAGGTCAGTCAACTGACCCTTGGAGTTCACTTCTTAATCCTGGGTACAAATGGGTGCAGGTCCATCCCTTAGGGTTCCCCTCAGGTTACAACAGCAAGCAAAATTCTGTCATCCACAGATCCACAGTTCCAATAGTGTTCTGAAGAGGGTACGGGGGGTGCCATATTTATTCTCAGTGCAAGTCTGTGGGTGGGGAAACTCCTTGCCATTCCCTAGCCAATGGGGTAAAAGTTCTCAGGGATGACCCTACTCACTTTCACAGCATTTCTTGTGTGTTTCACTGTAAACTATTCCACAATGCCCTTCTCTACCTTCTCTAGCTAAAACCAAGATGGCAGACCTTTCACCCCCTGTGCAGAGCTCGCTGTGCCCACCCAGAGGTATGGCTATGACAATGGACATTTTGTGGTCACTCAAAACTGGTTCTGGGGACATTTCCTCTCCCACTAGGATCCGTGCCTGGTAGGTTAGCAGGAGTATAGAGGGGACAGGCCAAGGTTTGAGCTACATCTGCCTGTGACAGGGGAGGCATCCTTTGAAGCTATTTAAGTTCTTCAGCATAGACCAGATGGCCATCCTGTTAGTGGAAGGTCAACCCCTCTACCTTTGTTTCAGCTCTGCGAACCACTTGATAGCTAACCAAGAAGCCATTTAGCTCCTGGATGAGAGTGAACACTGGCTAAAAGCACATTCAGGCTCAGGTAGGAAAATGACAACTTTCTAAAAG